>QANU01005683.1:0-101741 GCA_003254905.1 Nissolia schottii
GTGGAAAAGAGCTAAAAGACGAAGTTAGAGCAAGGCCGCTCAGCGGCAGGAGCCCATCGCTCAACGAGGAAAAAGACAAAAGGCCGATCAGCGATTGTACCTTGGCCGCTCAGCGATACTGCCACCGAACCCACTTGCAGCCGCCGCATTAATTGCGCCAGCTGGAGCCAACCTGGATTGCGGCGCCGCCCTGACACGTCAGCGCCGCCCCTGCAAAAAGCTGCCGGAGCATTTATTACACCGCGTGAAGAGATAAGCCGCTCAGCGAAGGAACTAGTCTGCTCAGCGATTTTGCCCTAACCACTCAGCGGTGGTACCCAAACCGCTGAGCGATTCCCATCAGATTTTGCCTATAAATAGAGGAGGTCGTGCATTCATTGAAGACATCCCTTCTTCCACCCATAGTTCATTCTTTTACATTTTCTCTTGCACTTCAGAGCTTAGGTTAGTTTAGCAACAAAGAGGAGGCTGGTGAAGGAGCCAGGAGATCGAAGAAGCTCGGCGAAGCCGCTGTCATGATAGCATGATAACGTGTCATGGTAAGCGTCCAAACATTGCCTCTGAGATTCTCTTGTAAGATGGATTTCTAATCCTCTTGTTGTTGGGATTTTGATGAATATTGTAGTATGATTGTATCCATGTACTTTTGCATATGAATTTATCAGTTCCTTATGATTCGCTTGAATGATTTTATGCTTAATGCTAGCTTTTGTTTAGTGTTTTGCTTCTTGATTTGGGACTTATTTGTATGAACGGAAGTTATACTAATTAAGTTGTAAACCAAGTTAAGACCAATATTACTATGTTACGCTAGATTCTATACTTGAACGTTGTGAACGAAAGTTATAATTATTAGAGTTGGATCTAAATCACTTCATCTAATCTTAATTGCCGTAACTGGAATAAGGATTAGCCGTTTTAACATCTGGAATAACGCTGGCGTACTTTGTTAAGCTTGTGTGCGAAAGTGACAGTTTAACAAAGGAAACCTGTGATCTTTTCATGCGCGAAATCGATGACAAGTTAAGAACTGGTGGCGGGCAATCAATGAAATGATAGTTCTGTGTAATAAGTAACTGGATGCATGAAACTATGATATGATTCAAATCCCAATAAGCTTCCGGATCTACCTCTGATTTGTTGCCTATTTACTTTTATGTTGTTTATTTATTTACATATTTATTTAACTATAAACACATTTACCAAATCCTTCACTTCATTGTTTAATTAACTGAACTCAAGAACGGTATTTTTGCAACTCCCTGTGGATTCGATTATACCCGACTATACTGCAATTGGATCCCTTGTGGATCTGAAAGCCGTAAAGAAGGATATATTATTTTGAATGACTGAGAGTTCAAATTAAGCTTTCAACTGGAAAGTACAAATAGGCTTCTGACAAAAGCCTTGAACAAACACGTAGATTTGGCTTTCACCAAAATTGGCGCCATTGCCGGGGAACAGAATTGCGTCAACTGAGAGAAAGTTTAACATTTGGCTTTCATCATCCTGCCAGTGACATAGAGAACTCTCACAACCATAAATCACGGTTGGTTCTATAGACACCAAGGTCATCCACGTATGAGAACAGGTGCTCCTGCGCACTACCCGTGCCGTTAAACTTCTAAAGTTAGGAGTCTGGTACCCTGCTAGTTATGGCTTCATAACAATGTAAAGGCACAGAAGGGTGGGATTAAATCCCACGCCACATCGTTGACATCGTGTTTACTCTGCAAGAAGCGCCTAAGTTCCTTCCGGGTAAGAGGTGCATTGTCTTCCTCACTATTGATTGGTTCTTTTGGTGCTTCTTTGTTTTTCAAGTTTTTGACCTGAGCCACTATGGCGCTCTGTTGTTGCATTAGCAAATGAAGGATATGGGTTGGGATTGTCACTTGCGCCTCCGGGTGCATGGTGTGTAGTGGTTTCTCCAAATGTGCTAGCAAGTATGCAACTGTATTCTACACACCTCAGCTTTGGTCCTCCCCTCCGACGGTTTCTCTATTCACGTCCCGTCTATTCGTTGTGCCTGGTTGCACGATTGATGGGGTTGCTGCGGCACCTAGGATGCATGTTGGACGCTGGTCATGAGTTCGCATTCCCAGTTCTGTAAGTTGTACACCACTGCCTTCTTCTATGGGAAACTAGATTGAAGTTCAACATTCGTGGCATGACAGGTGGGATTCTTCCTTCCATTTTCCTCAAAGATCAAACCCAGTGGAGTCGCCAATGAGTTAAACCGTTTTGATTAAGACAAGTTTAAAGCATAAATGAGAATGATAATGAATGAGATTCGAGTTCGTATGCTTGTTTTGAACTTTGAGGAATGGAAAGTAGAAAGAAGAAGGGGAATGCTATGAGGGATGGATAGGAGAAGTAAACGATCCCGTCCTCCAATCTTAGCCCTTTTGTGGATGGTTCTTGTTCTTAGCTTTAGAAAGCAAAACTAAATTGTTCCCAGAGACGGCCTCTGAATGCTAGGTTTCTGGTTTTTCTCTCAGTGGTTATGGCTGAGTGTGTTTCTTACCGTCCAGCTAGGTAGTGGTTATGGATGAGTGTGCTTCTTACCGTCCAGCCGGTGTTCTCTTGTTGCTATCGCCTTTTTTTTTGTGTGTTCTCTCTATATGTCTTCCTCTCTTTCTTGTTTTCTCTCATTTTGGGTTCCGTTTCCTTCTTGGTTTTCAGGTTTGGTATGTCACTCTCAAGGTGTGCAGGACAAGGCCCTTCCCTGCATGGGTCCTCGCGCCTTGTTAGTCCTCCTAAGATAGGTCACTGTCACATCTCTCATGCTTGCAAGACTTTCATCTAATATTCCTAGTACAAACAAAACTCTCTTTTGCCTCATTTACCTTGGTCATTGTGTATGGTTACCTAAAGGATATAAGGGAAAGGGGCTGGGAAAAAGGTTCAGCAGTCTAGGCCAAGGCATACAGGGGGAACCCCAAACCCAAGATCTGTCTTCTGATGGGCTTAGCATTGTATGCTTCCTAGACCTGCAAGCTGACCAAAAGGCCTTGGAATGGATCCCATGGTATCTTGGGATGTGGGGACGGGATCCAAAGCCCCCAATCCATGACCTCTCATGGTTTCCCTCTTGTCTCCATGTGGGCCCACTCAGGGCGTGTCTGAGGCACCATCGTATGCCAATTCCTTGATGACCGCACTAGAGACAAGTGATTACTTATGTTTAATCTTCTTAATGATGTCTTTAATTAGATGTTACAAAAGGGTCTATATCAGCAACTTTTTGAGCGTGTATTAAATACATGTATAGATTGCTAGATTATATATATATATATATATANAAGACTATGCTTCCTAGGCCTGCAAGCTGACCAAAAGGCCTTGGAATGGATCCTATAGTATCTTGGGATGTGGGGACGGGATCCAAAGCCCCCAATCCATGACCTCTCGTGGTTCCCCTCTTGTCTCCATGTGGGCCCACTCAGGGCCCGTCGTATGCCAATTCCTTGGTGACCACACTAGAGACAAGTGATTACTTATGTTTAATCTTCTTAATGATGTCTTTAATTAGATGTTACAAAAGGGTCTATATCAGCAACTTTTTGAGCGTGTATTAAATACATGTATAGATTGCTAGATTATATATATATATATATATATATATATATATATATAAAATACTACCAAATAATTAATGAAATATATTGATGTTAGAATAAAAATGTGTTGATGTTTCAGTGCAAAATTTGAGCTATGAAAACCCATTATACTTTAAACAAAAACGTGTAAATTGCTTATGTGAATTGTTCAAGAAAACTTTTTTTTTTATAGAATGTAATAAAATTTTAAATGATACAGTCACACATTATATTCGTTCTTTTGTTTACTAAACGATAAAGTAAAATTTTTTCATATTTTATTCAATTAACATTGATATATTTTACTATTTAAAATATAACATGATTTTTAATTAAATTAGTTTATTATTTCAAATATAATCATTTTACTTAAATTTTTAATATCACTTATACATTATTTGGAAAATAGAATTAGGAAAAAGAAGAACATTATATGATAGAAATAGTAGGGTATTACTTAGGTGAGTGAAAAAGTTGTAGGAGTTATTATGGGTAGTGAAAAATCCAAAATAGTCCATAACTATAAAAACAGATCCTCTTCAGAAGTCCAACCTTTTACTTGGTCAAAAAGAAGAAGCCCAAACTATTTTTTGGGGTGTCTTTTGGAGTGATTCTTCCTATCCATATTCCTTGCGGAGAAGCCTGATGTTTTGTTGTTGATTACGAAGGAAAGCCCACTGGTCACATATGCAGGGAGATATTACATGATGTATCGAAGTCCAAAAATATAAAAATAAAATAATATATACCTGTTTTTTTTTTCTTTCCTTCTAAACCAATCATATATGATATCATAGTTATTTTTTTCACAAAATTTTGAATTAAAAATTTATTAAATGCAAATAGAAATCATATCGACTCCAAAATTTTCATGAAGAAAATAATAAAATAAAAATTATAACCAAACATTTATTGTTGTTACTATTTGCTTCTACAAATTTTTAAAAACATAAAGCACAAGAAATTGAAACATAAAAATACAAGTGAAGTGCAATTTTGCACATGTTTAGAGTGTATTATAATTTTAGAAAACATCAAGGAAGGATACTCTTTTTTTTTGGTTGTTGTTGGGTACTTGGTAGCATTTGAGTACTAAGGAAGACATAAATCAATTTAAAATTCGCCCACAAAATATATTTCATGTATCCCTCTCATTTTGTGATATAAAAGTCAACTAGAAATGAATAATTTTAAGTTCTTATTTTTTTGTCTAATTCTCTAAACACATTTTTATTCACAATGTCTCTGTATCTTCTATTTTAGATCGAAACTAAAAACTACGTAAGAGAAAAGAGACATTGATGGACATTAATGGACATAATAGTTTTTGTTAATTACTCAATTTATTTTATTTTTTAAAATAATAATTTTGATTTTCTCTAGGAACAAAATTTGCACAAAGTTCCTTAAATTTATTTCATCTATTTATCAGATCAAAGAAAATGACATGGGGGAACTTTTATTAAAATCAATAATTTAAAAATTAAAAGAGTGCCTCTTCTCAATAAAATAAAATAAAAAATGCACACGTTGATTGAATAAGCAACTTGATGCAAGTGATTGTCATTGTGGTAAATGCAAAAAAGAATAAGGTGATAGATATTCTTGGTGGATGATGCAGCCTGATATGATATACATGACTCGAGAACTTTCCAGAACATTGATACTTTTCAGAGAGGCAAATGGCCTTCCTCCCGTTCTCTCTAGAACTTTCCGGCCCCAATTGCCATAAAACCCTCGTTCTCTCTCCTCCCCAACACACAGCTCCACAAAACAGTCTCACTAAACTATTTAATTAAACCTTCACTCACAACAATCCCTAAAACAGAAAAGCATAACCGCCATAACTGACAAAACAAACGCCAAACTCTCCCCTTTTTCTCACATTTAAAAAATAAAAATAAAAAATAAAAAATGGAAGGGGTAGTTAGAGTGAAACAAGAAGAAACAGTTACACGTGAAGCCGTTTCAACTTCAAACGCGGGTAGCTCCTTCTTCGCCGCAGCACCGTCGCGAGCAGCGCAGCCGATGGAAGGGCTGCACGAGGCGGGTCCCCCTCCGTTCCTGACGAAGACGTTCGAGATGGTGGAAGACCCTTCCATCGACGCCATCGTTTCATGGAGCGGGGAGCGCAACAGCTTCGTGGTGTGGGACCCGCACGCGTTTTCCGCCGTCATCTTGCCGCGATATTTCAAGCACGGAAACTTCTCCAGCTTCGTCCGCCAGCTCAACACATATGTAAGTAGCAATAATTGAAGTATTAATTTTCGGAAGAATAGCTGTTAATTTTTGTTTTGTTGATTGTGAGTTGCGGTTCTCTGTTTTCTATGGATTTGGTAGTGCGGTCGATTGATTTAGTTTTGAGTGATATTATTATGTTTTTATTGGAATGGATCACGTCGAAATTAAGAATTCACATGACTTGGTTATGTAAATTCATTAGTCGTTATGACTTTGATTAACTGTTAATCTGTAATGAAATGGCGGGGCAAGAAGGTATGGGAGGGGATGGCCATAGGTGGATGTGATATGATAACCAAGATAAGTGCGATGTTCCGGGAAAGACCTACTGGGTCATGTGAAATTTTGATAGGAGATGGTTCATGTCCTGTTTTGATTAATTCTGATAATTTTAAATGGTTCTTAAATATGTGTGAAGTTCATTAGAATTTGAGTTAGCTCTATAGTTCGTCCCTGTAAAACATAACGTTGTTACAGTAGACCCATTAATTCTTAGTAGTAACTGACTGTTGATTAATTAAGTAATTGAATGTGTATCTTTTTTCCCTGAAGCTGATCATGTCTTGAATGCCTTATGCCTTATGCCTTATGTTGACAGTGATAGTTGAAGTACCGATTTAATATCAAAAATTGAAAGGCTGAAGTGACTGCAATTGTATTTGTTGAGAACAAAAATGAATCTAGTCTATACTTTACTAGTTTTTTTGTTTTTCTCCGTATTTTGAGAAATATAAGATGTATAATCATGGATATTTTGTATTGTCTATTGGTTGATTAAGTAGTTGAATGCAATTTTCTAGTGTTGATCCTTTCTTGAAATGCTTTACATTGATAGTTGACTAATTTCCCTGTTGATTCATCTTTGTATTCTAGTTTCTACCCTTTTTAAATTGAGGTCTAACTGTGGGAAAATGTACTCGCAGGGATTTAGAAAAGTTGATCCGGATCGATGGGAATTTGCAAACGAAGGCTTCTTGGCGGGGCAGAAGCCCTTGCTGAAGACCATAAAGAGAAGAAGACACGTGTCGCAGGAAACGCAACAAAGAGGAGGCGGAGGAGCATGTGTTGAGGTAGGGGAATACGGACTTGAAGGTGAGGTCGAAAGGCTAAGGAGGGACCGGAACTTGCTGATGACAGATCTCGTGAGGCTGCGGCAGCAGCAGCAGAACTCGAGGGACCAAGTGATCGCCATGGAGGCCAGGCTGCAAGCTGCCGAGAAGAAACAGCAGCAGACGATGGCTTTCCTCGCAAAAGCACTCAACAACCCCTCTTTCATGCAGCAATTAGCACAAAAGAACTCTCAAAGCACACAATTGCTCGGTGTCGAGATCAAGAGAAAGAGGAGACTAACTTCTAGCCCGAGTGCGGAAACCTTGCAACTCCAAGGAGATGATGTGCCTGTTCTAGAGGTGTTACCTATTGAATCATTGGCGGAGGACTATCCAAGCCATGAACAAGAACTCGCAACTATTGAGTCTGAGATGGAGACATTTTTCTCAGCACCTTATGATGATGATGATGATCATAATAATAATAATAATAATAATAATAATAATAATAATAATGAACTTAGCAATGAAATCAATGCATTAGGTTCAGCCGGGGATACAATTTCGGAGGATTTTCTAATGGAAGACTTGTTGACTGGGAATCCAATGGATGAAGTCATGATTGGTGATTGTTCAAGAATTGATGTGCCTTTGGAGGATTTGGAGGCAAAGCCTTGTGATTGGAGTGAGGAATTGCAGAACCTTATCGATCATATGGGTTATCTTGAGTGAAAACCTTAGTGGTGTATCATATCAATTGATGTGGTTTTAGTATTATAATTATTACCACTATTTGTGTCTTCAATGTCCCATTATTTTTATTGGTACCAAATTTTATGTGAAGCTAATTGGTGAAATATGAATTGTGTTTTTTGTATGCAGCAGCATGGAAAATGGTAGCTGCACAGAGGAACCAACAGAAATTGCATCTTCTTCATCTGGATCACTTATTAAAGTAATAAGTTTTGTGAATCTTGTGCTAATGCTACTATAATTTTCTCTTAATCTGATGGCATGTTTGTTCATTTGCAGGAGAGAGATCAACAAGGGGGATTATTTTTTCAAGGATATCAATCAATAAGTGCTGGGAAACAGTTTCATTCTACTGCACAGGATCATTGGATGGATTGTCACTGTTCATGAGGGTAAAAAATATGTTCTAGATCCAGCACAAATTAATGTCTGGGGTCATATTGTTTCTCTTGCAGCATTTGATATTGTTTGTAAAGATTTTTATTCCTTTAATAATGAAATATAGAATTCTGTCTACTCCTTGATTATTTATACTTGCTTTGTGCAATTTTGTCTCCTCTAGACAACAACAAAGTATACAACATGAAATGCACGGTGGCATCTTTGTGGACTTCTGTTTGGCATCTTAACAGTTAGCTACACTGGCAGGGGAAAATTTATTAATTTATATGATGAGGAAAGACTATTTGTTATATTGCATTAGGTGGGAGAAAGGGCCTTAAAAAACAAGTTGCACATTCATTATGGAACTACACTACGCATGATTGTGATTCTAATTGCTTGCAGTTGCCAACCGCAACGTCAGGTTATGTATCTCTTTCATAATAACCAAGCAAAATTGCTAAAGTAAAATTGGTAAAGATATCCAATGTAGCATGAATTAAACACAATAATCTAGTTTGGGAATCAATTTTTGGATAGCATGAAAGATTTTCAATTTTGTTGCTTTATTTTGGGTCTGAAATTCTGTTCCTAAATGAGTGATGTTGAGGATTAATGAACTTGGTAGATAGAAAAAGCTGTTTCATTAAGATTCTGGGTTTAGATTTGGATTTTGTAGTTTGGGCTTAGCCCATTAAGTGTCCATCCCAAACTGGCAAATACGCTTTGTAAAAACTCGACCTGTATACATATTAGAACAGCTAGTGTGCTGGACTTGGTTAACTAGCATCAAATTATAGGTTTAAACATCATTGTGGTCAATGTATCCGATTAAAATATTCAAAGTTTAAGTGGATTTAGCACCGATCATCTTACTAGAGTGGAATGAAACTCGCATTTTTATAGAATGAGTGATGTCTAAAAATCCTAATCTTAAGCTTATTAATATTTTTAATTTTATTAATTATTTTTAATTATACATTTGTCAAAATTTTAAACAAAGATCAATATAATTTTGACAAGTGTATGATTAGAGATGATTAAAAAAATTAATAGACTTAAAATTAGGACTCTCAAACATTAATCTTTGTCGAATACAAAATTGTTATTTATTAACTATGCCATCTATCCTTCGCACATACTTAAACCTTATCAGCACCGTAAGAATGGTATATGGATATACTTTATGATTTAATGGGTTACATTATAAGAAGTATCACACTCCAAATTAGTGGGAGTACAGCCGCATTCGCCACAAATTTTATAATCATTGGAATATGTGCTGATTTTTATTCTTGGTGACTTAATTAATACTCTCTCATTTTCATTTACCCTATCATTTTGAAAAATGAAAATGAGAAAGTTATGTTCAATATCTCACTATATATTTAGAAGATCTAGAGAGTTAATGACCATATTAACATGAAATGATCATGTAAATAAATGGTGAGATGTTAACATAATTTTCTGTTTTTTATTTTAAAAATGAGAGAATCTTATATAACTATGTAGTATATACTCTTAACAGGGTGTGAAGCACCCTTGAATGAGAGGTCTTTAGTGAGATTCTATCCATGGCAGATCAAAGGTAAATCGACACTGCATCTTGTGTTAAGTAAGTCTGGGATCTAAAATTGAAAAAAAGCAATAACATTGCAGAATGGCCGAGTATCAATATGCACCATAGTGGGCTTTGTGCCTGTGTGTCCGTTGTTTCAATGTAAACCCATTTCTCCACCCACATATGCAACCTGTTAGCTACTCACCCATCTTTTTTTCAATGGAAAAAGGATGACGCAGAATGCTCCATTATCATTTCCACTCTAACAAAATCCATAGTTTTAAATATTGTACCACATTACATATAATATTAAACAAAAGTGCAGATTCATTGGATGTACGTACAAGAGCATCTAATTCTCCTATATCATCATTCGCAAAAGGACAAAACACCATATATCTTAGCCCCACACACCCAAGTTCCTACCTTAATATAAACCCCAATAACTTAAACTCAAACCATAGGACCCATTATTTATTCTTCCATTTTCGGAACTGAAACCTTCTCACCCTTCTTCACTTTGCTATAAAAACAACTTGGTGTCTATGGAGTTGGAATGGTTGTTTCCAATTCCAAGTGTCCCTTTGGCTAATTCAGCAATATTGTTCACACTGCTGGCGTTGATAGGAGGAACTTTGGGCTATCTTTATGGGCCTTATTGGAGGTTAAGGAGGGTTCCGGGCCCACCATCTGTTCCTCTGGTAGGACACCTTCCCTTGCTTTCTAAGTATGGCCCTGATGTCTTCTCTGTCCTTGCCAAGCAATATGGCCCAATCTACAGGTTAGTATTTTTAATTTTTTTTTTTCATGAATTATCCGAATTCAACTTCCATTAATTTCGACTAATTTGACTTGAGCCGAAGTTCGCTCTGTATTAATTTTTCTTTTCTTTNTATACTCTTAACAGGGTGTGAAGCACCCTTGAATGAGAGGTCTTTAGTGAGATTCTATCCATGGCAGATCAAAGGTAAATCGACACTGCATCTTGTGTTAAGTAAGTCTGGGATCTAAAATTGAAAAAAAGCAATAACATTGCAGAATGGCCGAGTATCAATATGCACCATAGTGGGCTTTGTGCCTGTGTGTCCGTTGTTTCAATGTAAACCCATTTCTCCACCCACATATGCAACCTGTTAGCTACTCACCCATCTTTTTTTCAATGGAAAAAGGATGACGCAGAATGCTCCATTATCATTTCCACTCTAACAAAATCCATAGTTTTAAATATTGTACCACATTACATATAATATTAAACAAAAGTGCAGATTCATTGGATGTACGTACAAGAGCATCTAATTCTCCTATATCATCATTCGCAAAAGGACAAAACACCATATATCTTAGCCCCACACACCCAAGTTCCTACCTTAATATAAACCCCAATAACTTAAACTCAAACCATAGGACCCATTATTTATTCTTCCATTTTCGGAACTGAAACCTTCTCACCCTTCTTCACTTTGCTATAAAAACAACTTGGTGTCTATGGAGTTGGAATGGTTGTTTCCAATTCCAAGTGTCCCTTTGGCTAATTCAGCAATATTGTTCACACTGCTGGCGTTGATAGGAGGAACTTTGGGCTATCTTTATGGGCCTTATTGGAGGTTAAGGAGGGTTCCGGGCCCACCATCTGTTCCTCTGGTAGGACACCTTCCCTTGCTTTCTAAGTATGGCCCTGATGTCTTCTCTGTCCTTGCCAAGCAATATGGCCCAATCTACAGGTTAGTATTTTTAATTTTTTTTTTTCATGAATTATCCGAATTCAACTTCCATTAATTTCGACTAATTTGACTTGAGCCGAAGTTCGCTCTGTATTAATTTTTCTTTTCTTTTCAACCACAACATTTAAATTTAATATTTTAGAAAGGAAAGTGCTTCGTAACCCAAGTTTACTGACAAAATCTATCATGTCTAGCTGACTTGGCGCATAATCTTATATTTATTTACCCGTAACATGATGGTTAGATGTTTTATATTCTGTCATCCACGTTCACTCACTCCCCCCTCTATCTTTTTTTTCCTTCATTTTTTAAATAAAAGTTTATTTAAAATTAATTATCATTTAGTTAATAAACTTTAACATATTTTTCATGACACTTAATAATTATATCACTAATTGCTCAAAGTTCTTTACGTCAATTAAATATTTTTTAAAATTGTGTGTTTTTCTAAAAAAATAAAAAATGAATGGAGAAAGTATATTTATTCTTCTCCAATAAAGGGAGCACATGTTTGTCGAGCTGATAAAATTCGGGTAGCCTGAATAGCTTTGGTGTCTTGAAAAATAAGTGTTAAACTAGTTAATACCTAGTATATATTTGCATGCATAAAACTACGTGGTACTATACCCAACAATGAAAGAAATAGAACTATATATGCTGTGCAAGGTACTTAGTAAACCTAGTATAGTTTGATTTTTTATTTCCATTGTTCTTTCTTTGATTGAGAAGGAAAGAGTTTTTAATGATATTTGTTAATATTATATATTTTTGATTTTGTATGCAAGACATTCAAAGACCTCCAACTCCATTTGGCTGGATGAACTTAGCTATCTTTTAGTAAAGGGTGTGATGACGGTAGGGCATTGATTTGGTCGTCTTTTTTAATCGAAACCTCCGGTATATAAAAGTCTATTAAGTTTTACTTAATTTGGTTTGGTTTGAGTTGGGTTGGCCTATGATGAAATAAATTTTTTTAAGTCATAATTTTTTTTATTTACAAGACTCAAACCTAAAACCTTACATAAAAGAAATAAGTGTAAAATCGCTTAAATCAACCAAATGTCAATTGTGATTCAATGCTTAGTAGCCAGGAAGAACTAGACATAAAATTATATATTCATAATATATTCACCAACAAACAAACGCATTTGTCTTGGGTTTGTGAGAGAAAAAAAAAATCATCAAAAGATATTTCCATTTAGACGTCTATCGTAATTTGGGGGAGAGTAAGCGCTTATAGATGAACAATAAATAAATATATCTATCTATCTATCTTGGGAAACCAACAAAATTTGAGTTAACGCTCGTTTTGGTTTTAAAAATTATAAGCTTGAATCATTTTGATTTTTAAAATTTTAAAAATATTTTTTTAATTCTTAAAATTGTAAGTTATAAATTAAGTTAGTCATTTAATTTATTATTGTCAATTTATAATCACGTTTTTGTTGATTTGTCATATTATATGAGACAAAGACAACAATTGGGCCTATGTACAAATGAGTTGTGACACTGCATGGGACAACAAATGAGGTTGTGGAAGTATTTGCGCTTGCAAATGAAGCTGTGGTATCTACTAAGATTTGTAATCCCAAGTGTTGTCAAAACTTTTCAGTCGCAAGTGATGTCACAATCTCATTTATAATTCTAGTTTTTGTCATAGCCATATTTAATGTGAAAAATTAGTGAAAACTTAAATGATATTAAATTGAAAGACTAACTTATGGTTTGCAAATCTATTTATTACAAAATCAAATTTTAAATTTTAAGGAATCAAAATGAATTAAACATTCACTTTCAATTTTAGATACTAAAATTAATATTAACCATGTTTGTTGGTTAGCCAAGTTGGAAAAATTCTTAGGTGGACACAAATTTACCATCTCATATTTGTAACACTCGCAATAAAGTTGATAAAACTCATAAATGAGAGAATATATCTTAAAAAATAATGATAAAATTCACTTTTATTATGAGTATGTCTAAATACGACATGTTAAACCTATGCCTTAGAAGAATTTCTTAGTCAACCTAACTATTTTTCATTCAAGAAATAAAAATATTTAGATGCTCATAAAATATATTTAATACGTAATCTACGAGCCACTTTAAGTATAAGCATACGAGTATTTCTATTTGACAATGCCCGACAATAGTATGAACTAGGAAGCATGGCCGGCCGTGCTATCCGCACCATGATTAAAGTATTATGATCAATAATAATAAATTTTGTCTTTAGTGGAAGAAGATGTCCATGTATATATGATTAAAGTGTTATGACAAATAACAATAAATTTTGTCTTTAGTCGGAGAAGTTGTGCAATTTACATGTAAAATAATGAGATTAATTTTGAAACAATATTATCACAAAAAGAGTTTTATACAGCTAACTAGTCCTATATTATTACAAGTAACGTAGTTAAAAGTTGATTTTAGAATTTAAAAATGATAGGTTATAACGTCTATAAACATTTTGAATGTCAAAAGTAAAATAAAGTAAAAGTGATCCGTTTTAAATTTTAGGGTTAAGAAAATAATAAAAGAAATGAACATTAATATTTTTTTTGGTATATGATGACTTGTAGGCATCTCTAAGAGTGAAATACTTAACCCAAAAATTTACCTAAATCTATGACATTTAGTTAATGGAAGATGAACCTCTTCCGTTCAAACGCAACCCTAGATTGCATTCATTTATATATATATATATATATATATATATATATATAATAAAATAGNTTTCCGTTCGTTATTACTTATGATTTATGAATTTAATGAGTATCTTTTTATTATTGTGTTATGAACTTTATAAGATTTAAAATTTACATGTTATTGTTTACTTTAAATATGTTGTTGATCATTATGGTGACCGTAAAAATAGTCTTTTGTTTTTCATTACTTATAAATTGTGAACATATTATATTTTAAAATTTGTATAATTTTAGGTCTCAAAAATGCAAATAAGTTCATATATTATTTTAAAATATTTCAAAAAAAATATTATTTTAAAATAATTTTCTTTACAAAAAGTAACATTTACAATTTTATGTTTTGCTTTTACAAAGCGCAGAACTCTTCTAAGCGAACGCTCACTTTTAATAACATTGATTATAAGACTTTAAGTAATGAATTTTAGTCACAATTTTAACAACATGACTATACATAATTAGATGTTTATATAAAATATTTTTACGCTTGGTTTATCAAAATTTAATTTTAAAATAAATCTTTCTCAATTTTAATTAGTGCATTGGTTATAAAAACAAAAACTCTCTTGCCTTCTTATTTTAGAGTAAAGACTCAATTTGGCCCCTCTTAAATTATTGATGAGACAATTTGATCCCTAAAAAATTAAGTCATCATTTTCATATGGTCAAGTTAGTCCCTTTGTACTTAGACACACTTTATAAATGAGATTAAACACATTTTTTTAAATATAATTAAATACCTTAAGAATATCATTATTAATTTTACTCCTTCGCTATCTCAACCCCTCTGGGTGATGGTGGCTCAGGAAGAGAGAGGGTTGGGGGAGAGTGAAACATAAGGGCTGAGATATGTAAAGGAAGAGAGGAAGTGATAATAATATTTTTAATGTGTTTAACTACACTTCTAAAAATAAGTTTAATCGTATTTATAAAGTATGACTTAGTACAAATAGACTAACTTGACCCACGTTTAAAAATAATAGAAATTATATATAGGAAACGTTTTCTTAAAGGGCCAGATTAATTACGATTTGACATAAACTAAGTTGGGATAAAAAAAATTTATATATCATGGTGTAAAAAGAATCATACACTACACTACTAATCATTTTTTAAAAAAAGTAATAGAGAAAAGAATGATTAATGATATATATTTTTATATGATGTATAGTTCTTTTTATATCACAGCATATGAATAATATTTCCCCGAAATTGGACCATTACTCTTTATTTTATACAGGTAGGACGCGTCAAAAAGATTTATACACGTAGGAAACGTACAAAACTTGGATTTTGTTTGACTCATTGTTCTCCTATTCTAAAGCACAAAAGCAAGGTTGGTTGTTCCGGTGAAAGTGCGTCTGATATTCAGAGGGAAACAGACAAATAGTTGGCTTGTGAATCCGTGATTAATCATTGTCAACGGAAATTAATCCTCCCTTTTTGCTGGTGGATTATTAAGTTATAGAAAAAGATAAAAAAAACGATTTTAATATGAGAAAAGAAGCTATAGGGAAAGATGAATATGAACTAATAATGTGATCTCATACATTATTGCTAGACATTGCCATTATTCACCACTAAGTTTGCCTTTATTTCTTTCATTTCATCCTTGGCAAATAATCAACGTATTGGCAAATAATCAACGTACTAAGTTTAAATTTTAATATATTATTAGCGTATATTATTTTATATATTTAATTCAAATTTACTTTTTGATACAACGTTCCTATTGAGTAGAAGTATGTTAATTTATTAGAATATATATTAGGATAATTTAGGATATGTCACACTACACTTTACTTGTAGTACACTTGAACACTCTATAGACTAACATATCATAAATCATCATAATATATATCCTAATAAATTAACATACTCCTCCTCAATAATTATGTAATCTTCTTTGTATATTGACACCATGTTCCAAATATATATTTAATATTTGTACTAACTAATATCAAATAAAAAAAAATAACTATTTTTATTTTAACAAACTTTAAATAATTTAAACTACTAAATCATGTTCATATTAATAAAAATATTTCAAAATTATTTAAAATTATTTAAATTATTAAATATGTGATTAAAATTATTTAAATAATTATTTAAATATATATAAAATAAAAAAATTGTTTGATGTTGGTTTTACCCTTTTATAGATACAAAAAAATTATTTAAATAAAAGTTTATTTTTAATCCTTGTAAAATTTCAAAGTTTGTTTTTAGTCCCTATGTCTGGCTGGGGTTAATGGCGCTGACGTGGCATGCCACGTGGCACGACCACATCAGTGCGGTTAACGGACACGCCAATGCCGTTAACCCAAGCTAGAAAGAGGGACTAAAAACAAACTTTGAAATTTTATAGAGACTAAAAATTTTACACATAGACTAAAAACAAATTTTCAAATTTTACAGGGGCTAAAGAAGTAATTAAGCCAAAATATTATATATCATTATACCTATAAATTAAATTTACAATAGTTAATTGAAGATGTAAGTGTGCAAAGTCATACGCGGATGTCAACGGATCTCTCCTCTAATACTTTTACTATTACCATAATGATACATTTTTATTTTTATTTTTAAAATTCTCTTGCATACTAAATAAAATAAAAATGTAAATGTAACCAATATATTAAAATTTTAAAAGTCATAATTTTTTTTATTAACTTAAAAGTACTCGATAATTCATTTAATAAATGATTAGTAAAAGTATTTAGTAGAGTAGAGGGATTTATCATTTCTCATACTTTTTAATAATGCAATAACATATAACTAAATGACTGTCCCAGTTAAATTTTGTAATGAAAATATATTAAAAATAAATTTATATAATTATCTTTGGAGTTAAATATGTTTTTAGTCTCTCATAAATTTTAAATTTTGTGTTTTATTCTTCATAAGTGTTTTTACTAAAAATCGTCCGTCATAAATTTTTTTGGTAAAGTTTTAGTTTTACCGTCATGTTAAGCTAATTATTGACATGACAATTCACTTGAGAGAAAGGGGGAGGAGAGAAGTAGGGCTCGTGGGTAAGGTCGCTTCACTAGCAGTGGCGGGGTGGTGGCTCTCAAAGCTATAACAGAAAAGAAGAAAACAACATGCGTACGATGAGAGCAACCTAAACAGAAGAAGCAATGGTTAAATTAATCAAGTTAATTGTATGTCAGCCGTTAACGGCTTAACATGATGACCGAGACTAAAAACTTACAAAAAAAAAAATTATGAGGGATAAAATACAAAATTCAAAATTTACGAGAGATTAAAAAATATTTAGCCCTTATCTTTTTTTCTCTTCTTCTAAAATTTTCTCTGATAGTGTTGATGATGCTTTTCCTATTTATTTCATGGAGCAGATTTCATATGGGAAGACAGCCACTAATAATTGTAGCAGATGCAGAGCTTTGTAAAGAGGTTGGAATAAAGAAGTTCAAAGACATTCCAAATAGAAGCATTCCCTCTCCTATTTCTGCTTCCCCTCTTCACCAAAAAGGTCTCTTTTTCACTAGGTATGCAATTCTCTTTTTCTTTTTTCAGAATTTTGAAATTTATAACATTCCTTCTAGATGAGAAGCTTATAAATTTAACTAATAACTTTAGTATACTCACTTTATTTGACTTCACATTGCCTTTTTTTTTTTTTTTTTTTTAAATTATGGGTTTGTCGGTGGGTTAAGACCAGGGTGCCATTTCCATTTTATGATCGTCAAGTTGTCAAATTGAGAACCGTAAATTCATCATATATTCTAATGACTCTCCAAGATATTTTGCGTCTTTCGTCGAAGATGAGTGCTTGTGATATATTAAACTAACACTTCAAATTGGGTATTTATTACACACACACACATATATATATATATACTCCCCCAATAAGATTTATATCCCATGTATTTACATTTGTATGGATCTGTGTCTGAAATTGCCACACCCAGGCCAAAAACTTTTTTTTTTAAAAAAAAATGTCTGAAATCGCCACAGATGTAGCGATTTCAGACTTTTTTCTTTTTTTAAAAAAAATGTCTGAAATCGCCACACTCTGTGGCGATTTCAGATCCAGACTCATACAATTGTAAATTTGTGTTCTAACCCATATTTTGGTATACAAATTATACTAAAGGGTGTAGAAATGTAAAGAATCCTCAAATTGGTCAATGATGTAAACATCATCCAACAAATTCATTAATTATAAATGAAAAATAGTAATGTTGTATTTGAGAATTGAAAATGTGAATTAAAGTAGTCATTTTAAAAAAACTAATAATGTATTCAACTTGAGTTCGAGGCTTCAAGTTACATGAATAGAAAAAAAAAAATCTATTGGAACATTTTTATCTCTTTTAAAGATTTCAGTTGAGTCGAGTTAAATTAGTCATGTTTTTAAGAAATTAAGTCTTGATAGTTCTGTGAAAAAAGTGGTTTGATAATATTTTTGCCTTACAAAATTTGGACTCTTCAAATATTCTAAATTATGGTTCTTTTACTAATACTTTTTTGTACTTCAAAAATTACATTTAATAAAGTTTGAACCTAAAATCTTATTATTACTATCCAAGCCCCTCGTTGCTAGACAAATTTTAGTGACTTGATTCTTTTACTAATTTGTTATAGTTATTTTTGAGTTTATAAAAATAATAATAAAGAAATATGAAATCGGTACTTTTTGTAACGGTTTCAATAAAAAAAAATGAAATCGAGACTTTTATCCTAATTTTAAATAAAAATTCCCACATTTTTATAAATCTCTCAAAAAAAATAAATCATAATCTGGTTATTTTATACTTGTGCAGGGGTACACGTTGGTCCACCATGAGAAACACCATACTCTCCGTGTATCAGCCATCACACTTGTCCAGCTTGGTGCCAACAATGCAATCATTCATAGAATCAGCAACACAAAATCTTGACACGACAAAAGACATCAATGAGGACATAACCTTCTCCAATCTCTCCCTGATGCTAGCAACTGATGTCATCGGAGATGCAGCATTTGGTGTCAATTTCGGCCTCTCCAGCAACGAATCAATCAATAATAATAACAACAACAGTGTTAGCAAAAAAAATGTAGCTAGTGATTTTGATGTATCAGTATCAAATTTCATTAACCAACACATATATTCCACTACGCAACTCAAAATGGACTTGTCCGGTTCATTTTCAATCATACTAGGACTAATTGTACCATTGCTACAAGAACCATTTAGGCAGATTTTGAAGCGGATTCCGGGGACCATGGATTGCAAAATTGAGTGTACTAATAGGAAATTGAGCGGCGTTCTCGACGAGATTGTGAAGAAGAGGACGGGAGAGAGGGAGAGGAGTTCAAAGAATTTCTTGTCGCTTATACTTAATGCCAAGGAATCTAGGGATGCGCCGGAGAATGTGTTCACGCCTGATTATATCAGTGCTGTCACTTATGAACACCTGCTTGCCGGCTCGGCTACCACTTCTTTTACACTATCGTCGATTGTGTACTTGGTTGCCGGCCATCCTGAGGTTGAGAGGAAGTTGATTCAGGAGATCGATGGGTTCGGTCCGGCCGATCGGATGCCGAGTGCTCAAGATCTACATGATAGTTTTCCTTATCTTGGCCAGGTTAGTTGTTAACTTTTGTTACAATAAAGCATAGACACTCACACGCACGCACGCACGCGCGACACAACATAGTCACAAACACAGAGAGACACACCAAATTCATAAAATTGGATATGAACAAGACACACATAATTTTGTCCATGCTTTATAGCTAGCTAAAGTTTCAGTTTGAACATTTGAAATTTCAAACTTGCAAGGGCCAAGTAAATAGATAATATTTTGTGCTCTAATTAATTATTGCAGGTGATTAAAGAGGCAATGAGGTTTTACACTGTCTCCCCATTAGTTGCAAGGGAAACATCAAATGAAGTAGAGATAGGAGGTTATCTTCTTCCAAAGGTATGATATACATCTTTGTCCAGTGGCATATATTGTGTTAAAATCTTGGAGGGTCCGTATTTGATAATGTTTGGCTAAAATGTAAGGACACTATATGAGTCAATTGCAAAGTATTCCATGTGATTTAAAACTTAAACAACTTGATTAGTGAAATTACCAAACTTTGCTATATTGACGCCTCTTATAGTTTATTAGCACATGCAAGGAGGGTTAAATTTGCCCTACACTGCTTGGTTTGTTAAATTTAGGAATTTAATTTGCTGAGTTTTAAATTATAGTGTTTTCTGCAATTGACCTATAGTTAGATACTTAGATGCAGTCATGTGCATTTTACATTGATAGTACATAAAAATTAATCCCTTTTAGCTAAGCCATCAATGATGTAGTTTTATATGATCAGGGGACATGGGTGTGGCTAGCGCTCGGAGTTCTAGCAAAAGACTCAAGGTACTTTCCAGAGCCAGAAAAGTTCAAACCTGAGAGGTTCGACCCCAGGTGTGAAGAAATGAAAAGAAGGCATCCTTATGCATTCATACCATTCGGAATTGGCCCTCGTGCTTGTATCGGCCAGAAATTTTCCCTACAAGAGATCAAGCTCTCCCTAATTCATTTGTATAGGAAATATGTATTTCGCCATTCGCCTAACATGGAAAAACCTGTAGAATTGGAATATGGTATAGTCCTCAACTTCAAGCATGGTGTCAAGCTTAGAGTCATTAAAAGAACAAAATAGAATGGCCTATGCTAACCATCTAGCTTGTACTTGTTATGCAGTAGACGAATTGAATTTAAAGCTCTATTAAACACTTTTTATTGTAATCTTTTCCATAAGCAAAATGAGCCAATCCTAAGTCCTAACACATGTAATGTGCTGAGATGTAAGCAAGAAATGTTGCTGTACAACAACTTTGATGTAAGTTTGTGAAAGAAAAAGTATCTGGACATTGAATGTGCCTACAAAATTGGGTTTTCCCACAAATTGTTGGGTTTGGGTGATATCAGTCAAAAGCTCTTTGGTTATATAATTTATATCTTGCAGTTTCTTGCTCAAATTGATGATTTATCATGATAAGGTCCCAAGCAATGAGTGATATCAATACCCACAAATTATCAAATATACAAATAGAGACCCCTCAAAAGTACTACTTAGAGAAAGCACAAAAGCTACTGCTATTGCTACAAATCAATTAAGAGTTAAGCGAACAACAAGGTGTTGAAAGAGTTGAACTTCTAGGAAATAAATACAAGAGATCAATTCCACCAAAGTCTCTCGCTAGCGCGGCTTCAATGAGCTCTTATCCATGTAGGTTGGTAGGTAAAGCGGCCGAGAATAGTTAATCGAAAGGTCAGAACCATTAGTGCTCTTGGAATCCCCATTGGATAAACCAGATACCCTTCTGAGAAATTGAAACTCATCCATGGATTGTTGCCTTTGAGCTCTATTGTGATGAAGATTAAGATGATTAGTAGCCTTTTGCTTTGCCTTGGTTGATTCAGTGAGGTTCATGTAACTCGGCCGAGTGTTGTTGTTACTACTACTATCCTCTGTCCTGTCACAAGCCAATGCAGCATTCCCAGATGCCGGTGTTGTAGATGTGCAAATTGAAGATGAAGCAGGACTGTCATCGTACCTGAAATCAGAACTTGGACTCGAGGAAGAGCGAGTGGCATGGCTGATATGCGGAGGCCTGGCAGAAATCCTTGTGGTGACATTGTTCTTCCTCACTTTGACCAAGCATGGTTCTAATGTCTTTGAATTTGTTGAGTTCTCCAGGCATTTCTTTGGAGGTGGAGGAGTTTTATCCGAGGAATCAGCATGGTTTTGTTCCATTAGTCTACTCTCCCATGGCTTTGCCGCCATCCAACGTTCCAACCAACTCCACCCCGAGTTAGCCTTGTCTACCTCATAGTTATTGTAAGAGGAAAGTGATTTTGCTCTTGAATTTGAGATGGGGGTTGATCTCCATTGCTAAAAAAAGAAAATCAAGGTTTAATCAAACATATTTCTTAAGCATTAATAAAAATTAGTCGCGACGTTCTCTGTTTGTGTTACCTTCTGAGCATGAGAGTATGCAAGTGCTCTCTCCCTCTTGAATGCTGCTTCTTGCCTCATCTGTAGTTTTGTTTTAACATCTTCCAATGTTCCTTTGCTATCACACCATCCTTCCTGCATTTACCAAAAATTTGTTTCTTAGTAACTAAATTCTCTTTCCATTGCTACTGAAATTGCAAGAAAAAAAAAAAAAGAGTAAGAATAATGTTATAGTCAGAAAAATATTTCCAGACTTCATGTAATATGACCATTTATTCAGTTATTCGTCCAAGAGTCGGTAACCATATTAGTATATTCCATCATTCTGACAATTAAATTCTGGCAAAGTTTTTAGCTGTATACTATTTTTGAAAGAATAATGCTTCTTGCACATTTTTCGTGGTACACACCACTAGTAAAATGTGGTTGCGCAAGAATTCTTATGGTCCATACATGAATGTCAATCATTCCTTAAGTTATTTTTGTGTGGTATGTAAATGAATTATATGATACCTCAGCTTGTTTCAAGAGCTCAGCCTTGCTGCGCCGTTCATTTAGCATGTTCTGAACTGCTTGCCCCTCAATGGACATTCGAACACGATGAGCTCTCACACGTGCTTGGACTCGAACCAATGCCTGCATGCACCTCAATGTCACTGCAGCCTGTTTCCTCACCAGTCTACCTCTGACAAGAGCTTGAAGCCTGACCAATCCCTTCAAGGCCCTCAAGGCCCTTCTTGCCTGCAATTGTAATAAAAGAAAACCAGTTAAGGACATAAATTTTAGGACAGTGGTTAGTGTGAGCTTGAATCTGCATTTGCAAACTCGATTCTCTGATTATCTTGATTTTGCCGTAATTAATTTTAGTGTGCTGTGATTTTGAAGTTGAGTGATTTATGTTTAGTACTTACATAAATCATGGTTTTGTAGCTAAATCAACTTTGAGTGGATAATGAAATGCAAAACCAAACATAACAAAATAAAAGCAAATTCGAGTTTTAACTCCATCCGAACATGCTAATGATAGAAAGCTTTGTTCTAGCAGAGAGTTACTGTTTTAAGACACTTGAACTATTTAATTCTAATAACTCTCATACCAATACAGTTCATCAGAACATACGTCAAGTTTCTCTAATTCCCCAATTAAGTGATTAGCCAATGCAGATCTGACATTTGGTTCATTTTTCACTCCAGCTCCAAGAAATATCACCAAGTAATTTACCTTAATCTCGATTAATTCAGCACCGCGTAGCTATGTCAATTACAAATTCTGTGCTTTAGCTTAACTTATCCCATTAAAACCACATAAACATTCGCCATCCCAATTAGTTCCAAAAATCATTAAAAAAAAAAAAAACTCAGTCGTTGTGGTGGCAAGTAGTTTGCACGAGGTTATAAGTTCAAACCGCTAGCTATATACTAAAAAAATATAGTTAGAAGTGAGCGTCTGGTTACCAAGAAGGCGCGGAAAGCGGTTTGGATTCTAGTTGCGGCCCATTCTTCCCTGACCACTCTAAAATCCTTGTGCGGTGCTCGTACCACGGTGGCCACCGCAGCGGTAAATGCTTCATCGCGTGGCGAATAATGCCAAGACCCGTCGTCTTCGCACTCCGATGCCGGTGCTCTGTGGTTCCCTCTGGACCCCTTCCACGACGAAGCCGCCACGTCACCAGACGAAGACGAAGAACTCCTCCACAGCCTCATCCACTTCTTGCTCTTCCCTCCCTCCTTCCCCGCCTACACTCACAGCAACAAAGAGGCATGGTAATGAAGTTAGTTAGTTAGTTAGTTAGTTAGTTAGTTGCAACACATTAGTTAGTTAGTTAGTTAGATCTAATTGGAAACTCTACATGAAGATCCAAACACGCCCTTAGTAGGGATATATGGATGGATCGTGCATGTTTGGTTTTCAGGTGAAATACGCCTAGAATTGATTCTGAGGTCTAGCAGAGGTGAAAATTTCTCACATCAGTTCTAAGCCACCACAACGGAAATCTAAGCACGCGAGAAGAAGTAGAGGTAACTTACGTGGTCATCCTTGTCAGGCTTCTTGAGCCCTATGAGCGATTTCACCCATTTTGCTGAAGCTCCCATTGCTGAAGGTAGAAGAAGCTGAAAAGAAACTGTTTCTAGAGAGTTGAATAAACAAAGTGAGCTCAAGAGAAGGAAACATAAGATATGTGAGAGATAGAGAGAGGAGTTAAACAAGTTTAGCTTGGTTTGTTAATTCATTAATTAATAATGAGTGATGTTGAGAGTTGTGAAAAGGAGAGTGGTGTCTGAACGTGGTGTGGATTTGTGGGTGTCCGTGGCAGTTTTCCGAGATTTGAAATTCAAAACGTGCAAGGCACAACATGATTGTCCCGCTCTTTTTGCCATTGTTGGATTTGGAATTTGAGAATTTCAGACAAAACTGTGTGGGCCCCACTTCCTTTGGGGGGTTGTGAAAACATTGGAAAAAGCCACCGCTTCTTTTTGTGGTTTTGACTTTTGTGTTGGCAGCATGGGTCAGGGTGGATGTCGCCCATGGGCCATGGCACGCATGATGGATCATGAAATTAAGAATTTATTCAAGATATTCCCTTCCTCACTTTTTATTTTTTATTTTTTTTTACAGAAACACACGTTAAAAAATCATTTTACTAGCTTTTTTAAGATAGAAAAATATAATTCTTGTTTTGTTCTCATTTCCTTCCTCTTGTTATATTCTTTTCTTTTGTGAGAATTACGATGTGATAACTCTCCAACGCAAGTTTTTTTTTCTATTTTTTTAAAAGTGGTTTTAGTAGTTTTAGTTTATTTTATTACTCTTTTTTATAACTTATTTAAATAATCTCATATTTTGTTTATTTTATTAGGTCTTATTATTTTTATTTTAGGTAAATAAATCAAAGAGGATATATAATATTTGAAAGTGGATATTTAAAAATTTGAAGAAAGTAGAAGATAAAGACTTAAATAGAAGATTTGATCAGATTTGATTTGAATTTGAAAGGAGATTGGATTAGATTTGAAGGAAATCAAATGCTGAATGGTTTTCACACTGACTTTGTTTTGCACCTTAATAGAGGAAGAATTTTGACTTATTTCCAACTACAAAGTTATAGATCTATTTCTTAACTTTAATTTGAGACATGGATCACCTCAATTGGACCTCTATAGCAAAAGTTATGACATTTTTACCATTGCAGTGTAAAGCTGTAAAAAAAATGTGTGAATAGTGACCAAAACATGGAATTTAGTTTTTTCTACTCAATTTGGGTTCATTATCTATAAATAGAATATCTATGAGCACTCCAAAGAAACTCATGCCACCGGAATTCATAAATTAGAGAATTGGGTAACCGTAGGAAAGCTTCACTGTTTCTCTATGGAGTCCTTACTTTTTGGTTTTGTTTTATTTTCTTCTTTTTTCATTATGCATTAAGTTCCTTACTAGGGCGTTGATGTAACCTCTTTAGATGATGCTATTTTAATTCAATTTATTATTTAGTTTAAATTGATGTTTCTTAAAGTTTTTCTCATTGCTCTTAATGTTTTAATTGTTTGATCACCAATTAATTGAATCCTTGTTTTGTAGGCAACTTGAGAGAAGGAACACAAAAGTGTTCATGTGAGATTAACCACAGGCTAGCGTAAGATTAGAGATAATTTATGCAGGTTGTGTGGCTGTGTGTGGGGAATTCATGAATCATTCAAGTTTCAAAAAGGCTAGTTTGCACTAAGAGATTAGGTATTTGGTATAGGAGAAGAAATTGCTTGACCTTGAGAAAGGCTTGTGATTAAGATAGAAACCTTCCATTGTTCTTCTTTGGTGGTAGCCCATCACATTTTCTATTTTGTTATTTAAAATTTTTCTTGTGTTTTCCTTTTCCTTTATAGACGTTTCTGTTTCCCTTTGTGGTATTTTTGTTCCCTTTATGGTTATAGTTTTGTTCCCTTTGTGGTGGTTTTTATTTTATTTTTTATGGTTGTTTCTGTTTCTCTTTGTTGGATTTCTTTTATGGAGGTCTTACAGATGAAGAATATGAGTAATGCATTTTTTAAACTGCAACACTGGTAGTGTTGGCCTTCAATATGAAAGATGTTTATACATCGATAGTTTTTAGCCAAGGAGCAGAGCTACAGATCTTCAGTTAATTCAAAATAAAAAATGTATTTGTATCTTATTTATGTTAGATATGATGTATTACTTTTTTGTTTGTAAGTGACATTAGGATGCTCTATGAATGAAATTATTCCTTTCTCGTAAAAAAAAGATAGAAAAGTATAACCGACGAGCACGTAAATCAATTGGGAGGGGGTGTTCTAGTTTAACCACAAGTCTTGTGTTACGACCTAGAGTATGAGTTAGGAATAATTAGGATTTAAATAGTAGTTACCTATTATCTTTTAAATAGGATTTAAATAGAATTATTTTAGGATTAATTATCTCTTATCTTATCATTTAAGTAAAGAAGATGAGATTATTCTAGGATTAGTTATTTCTTATTTTAAATAGTTATCATTGGTTTCTAGGATTAGTTATTTCTTATTTTAAATAGTTATCATTGGTGCTCTCGCTGAGAAACTTCCACCATGGAAAGAACTCATCAATTTCAAGATGTTTTTCTATGTTTGATGGGAAAAACAGTTATTGGTGGATGATTCTTACTAGACAATACCAAGATGCTAGAGGTGCACCAGATAAATAGAGGCTATTAGAAGCGGACAGGGGCTTATCTGACCAAGCTCTAAAATGGTTTCAGCTATGGAGTCAATGCAATTCAATTGCAAATTGGATGATGTTTGAGATCGTGTTTCTTCATCGTTATCAACCAGATATGCATCTTATTATGCCAATAATTTTATAAAATGAAGTTTCAGATTTGGAGTTAGAGAGGGAAAAAGAAGATGCAACAGTAATTCAAGAATCATTAGCAATAGAAAATTCATCACTAGAGCAAGGAGAAAAAGAAGAAAAGAAAACAAATCTGGAATCAGCAACAACAAATATAGCAAAAGATGATGAAATCCTAATTGATTCGAAATTAGGGAAACCAGAGGATGGCAAGACAGTTGACAACTGGTCATCCATGACCGTTGTTTATGGCAATGTAGTACCACGACTAATGAGGCTATGTATGAAAGGGTTACTATTAGACGAGAAGCAATTTGGGGCTAGTCTAAAATTAAGTTTGTGTTCAACACTGTTGGGTTAAGACCAAATTCTGTTAGCACCCATGCCAAAACCTAAGAGTGATCTAATGACTTATTTCTCTTGAAAGAAAGTATTGGGTAACATTCATTTAATTACAAGCATTTTGCAATTCAAACAATGGGATCCAAGGATTACTTTTGTAATTTGCTAGTTTTATGAAATTTAGTTTTAGGATTTAAATTGTAATTGTTCTTTCATAATATTCCTCAGGGCCAGATTGATCTGAAGGAGTGAGTAATGTTACAACCTAGAGTAGAAATTAAGAATTAGGATTTAATTAGGAATTCACATTCTCTCTCTTCTGTTCCATTGGCGACACACTCTTTCTCTTCTTGCCCGCTTGCATATATTTCCATAAAAATGTACTTTTTCATTAGAAATATGATTAAACAAAGTTACAAACCTTTGTTGCTGCCATTATAAACTAGCGAAAGAGAGATACTTGACGTATTAAACATTTTTCAAATTGAATTTTATATTTATTGTGAGACTCACTCATTATTTTTTTATATGGTAACACTACAGTGACACATATTGATATTGTCCAAAAAATACTACCAAGTGGATGTGGCCCATGGCACGCATGATGGATCATGAAATTAAGAATTTATTTAAGATATTACAATCAAACAAAGATAAATTACACCCTCTTTATCACCTCCTCTCATTAACATTAATCTCTCTTGACAACAAAATTAGATAATGTTTGTTACTCGCACTATTTTATAATAATTGTTACTTTCATTTTTTTAATTATATTCACAAATTCAATTGATTTGTGAATGTAATTAAAAGGTGAAACTGTTATTATATTCATCAAGTCTTTCACAATTTTAAACTCAGTAGATAGTCTCTTTAAATATCTTTTACATAACTTTGAGACCTTGTTGTTTAACTGTGTTATCATTTTCAAAGTGATAATTTGTTGGATATATAGGGAGTGTTAGAGTGTTATTTCATTGAATCAAGTCAAATTGCATTTCATCTCTACTATCATTTTCTAACGAAAAAGTCAATGTATACAACAAAATGGGTGTCAACGTACAACTATACGTAAAAATACTTATAATTTGTGGACAAATGAGAAGCAATTATTTTATTAGTAATAGGTCAATGTGTATTTAAAATAGTGGTAGTTGTACGTTGGTACAATATTTAGTGTACATATAACACCATCTTTTTACCAACACAAGGTTGATTCATGATGGGCAAACATCACACCGTCATAAAGAGCTTTAGATTTGAGATTCGAGGAGAAAAAATATATATTGGGAGAAACAAACCCTGAGTTGAATCAGTTGATTTTAGTAATAGTAAACTATTTCCGTGCAAGTAAAAAAAACAAAACATCCACTCTCATTTTCACTTATTACCGTTGGATTTTTATCCAAAAATTCTTACCATCCCCCTCTAATCTCATCACTGTCGCCGCCGCTCACTCCATTCCTCTCGGCTCCAACACCTCCGCCTTCTCCTCCTCCTCCTCCACGGGAAACCTCAGCAGCTGGAAAATCTCGTCGGGATTCTTGCTCGGCCGGCTTCTTCAACCGCCGGCGGAGAAAGACAGCGATTGGTGCATATCTGCGTCATATCCATGGTACTTCATTTCCACTCTTCTTTTTATCTTTTAATTTATTGTCCTTTTTTGGAGTAGCGTTTTCGATGTTTTTTCATACCTGGTCTCGAAGGTGCTTGCTCCTATCAATGTTGAACTTGATTTTGGTGTATGCTTTTTATGTTTTGTTTGTGTTTAACTTCTCTGATAATGATTTTGGTGCTATGCAATTGATATTGGATTCCCAACTGTTTGGATACCATAGGCTAGCGAGAGTGAATTACAAGTCTGAAGCTCCTCTCTGTACTCAATCGTAGCTCATGAAAGGTTGTTACAACAGAAATTAGTTACTAACTTACCGTAGGCTAACTAACTTCTCCTCCATGAGTCACACCTATTCATGCTTCAGCTGTAGCTTCCGCGGCATTGTCTTGAGGTGTATCGCCCCTTCCGCTGCTCTATTATATCAGTTTGATTCCACTGAGGTTTTTTGTTAATTATTTTTTTTTTCTAACATGAACATTTTTTCGTTCGTAGACAATTGTGCTAGCTAGTGAGCAGGATTGGAGGAGCTTTAAGTGTGTGTATGTTTGGTCCTGCGTTTGCCAAATTGGTTCTTGTCGATATCGATTTTATTAGAATTGATTTTAGTTAAAATGATTCAGTTTGGTACTTTTAATGTGAAAAGTGATTTGGAGAAACTTAGTATTCAACCAAAAAAATGCAAGGATATTTTGCTTTGGACAAAACCTTGGTTTTGGCCTATAATGAATCAGTTTTAAATGAATGAGAAAAAGCAAAACCAAACAACATGAGGAAATGGAAGTAAAATCAGTTCTACGTTGCCAATCCCCCGTTTGATTTTTTCCTCTGCAACGCATCCAAATGCATGGGGGGGCTTCTCTCGTAGATGTTTAATTGAATTTGCTCATTCCATGTGGTAGGATGAGGATGAAACCATGCATCTTGGGATTTCCATTGCAGTAGCCAGTACAAAAGTTTTGGATACTGAGTCCCTGTTGCTTTTGTGGAAGGAGAGGAGGAGTCATTCCCTTTTATTTTTTCAATAGGGTTCTTTTCTTGGACTTTGAAATTTTAGTCTTCATCGTGTTTTATAAATGAAGATTGCTTTGTATCCATTATTAGGTGGTGCTTGTAGATGAAGAGGAGAGCCAATTAGTGAATCACCTCTTATTATTATGTGCAGAGTAGTTTGAGGGATAGAGATAAAATAAATAATTATCTTCACCTCTCTTTACCGTAGTGGTCGTTTGTTGATGAAACACCGTAGTGTAATTGGTTGGTTGCCTAGAGGGGGTTTGATTGATACAGGACCTGATGGTTTTTATCTCTGGTGCTTTTTTTAAGGATGTTTGAGAAATCAATTAATATTACCTTTTGAAGGTGTTTGCCGAATTCCGCAGTTATGGCAAAATTGGGGTAATGTTAACTCTACTTTTATCTCTCCTTCCTAAGAAATATTTATAAGCACAGTTAAAAGATTATAGACCCATCAGTCTTGTCACTAATTCAAATAAAATCATTTCATTGCATAGATTCTTTTTATCCGTTTGAAGGAGGTATTGCAGATTCTGATGCTGTTTCCATGTCCTTGTAGGTTATTAAGGATGTTGCTTCGGCAGCTAAGGCTTTCTCCACAGCTTAGAAAAGGAAGAACGTTTGTACCAGAGGGGTACTCTTTAGTCCCTGAAGCTCCACGGACGTACTGGCCGAGTGGGTACCTGCAAGGACTCCGATGCCAAAGTCAGTGCAGGTATGAGATGAGGGAGTAAGAATGAAGCTTAGAGTTCTGCCCTTACCTGGGTGTTCGGCCCTGCTTATGTACCTGTGGGTTGTTAATGGAAAGTCGTACCTCATGCCTCAGTCTCCGCGAACAGACTCCCATGGTTGCTCCGAGATTTTGTTGGTGCGATGGGAGATGATCGTGCTGTAGGAAGACTGGATCCGCGGAACGTACACGCTTCATCCTGGGAATGGGCTTCCGGACTGGCTTTAACTGGATGGGCCGGTCGATTGAAGACATTCCGCGGAATGGGCCCATAACAACGTTGATTACATGCCATACAAAAAAAATGGGTTACTATGGAATGTGGAAAAGACTAAAAACTCATGTTTAGACCGTGGTATTCAAACACATTAATGTTAATGATATCTTAGACCCATAGGCCTAACAAACAATGCTTAGTGCCACGACCTTGGACACACTCCAACGCAACCATGCCAGACAAAGTCAGCCTCACCTTAGCCAAGTAAGTGTTAGGAAAGAGAAGCCTAAAACTGGGGAGATCAACATTAATGGGTTAAGCAAGAAACCACACAAGTGGGTCGAATGCCACATCTTGACCCAAAACCAAGATTTTGGGTCAAGATTCAACCCGCTTGTGTGGTTTCTCATTTAACTCTTCGATGTTAATCTCCCTAATTTTTGGGCTCCCCTCCCCCATCAAGTGGTATTAGAGCTGATGGTTTGAATTGACCTGGTGAAATATTGGAAGAATGATAGTTGTTAGGTCTAGGTATGGGATACCTTATATCGAAAGTTGGAGGCCAAGCAGCATGTTACGTAGTGTGATGGCGGTACAAGTGAAGAGCAGTGTGACTCTTGTTAATACCAATGAATATTCGGATGAGCATGAGCTTCCACTGAAGGGGAGCTGGATATCGATGTAGGATCTCACACTTGAGGGGAGAATTGTTGGGATTCAAGTGTGAGTGTTTAAAAAAGTCCCACATTGACTAAGTGAATGGTATATAAGTGGGAGGATTCATAGACCCATTACCTTAAGATTTTGAGTTAAGATTTTTGTGATTTCTTACTTAGCCCATCCGTGTTAATCTCTTGGTTTAGGGGTTTCCCCTCCCCCATCAATAAGGAAAGTGACTAACAGAACAAGAGAATATGGAAAGAGAACTTCACTATGTAATTGAAAATGTACAGATGACTTGATTGGATTCTTGGATGGTTTGGTCAAAGGTGGTCTCACCTATTTATGTTAATTCACCTCCTCAATGGATGGTAGAGATCAATCTAAACGATAGGTGGAAATTAGCCATATAGAACCGTCTCACCCCTTTATTATTCTAAGATATTTCTATGAAACCATCTAAATTCTTTCTAGGCTCTCTCTAGTTTTTTTTAGAATCTTTTATATTCTTTTGTATTCCTCTAGAATACTCTGGAGTCTTCTAGGGTCTTCTAGAATCTTTTAAAATATTCTAAAATATTTTAAATCCTTCTAGGTTGTTCTTCACTCTTCAACTTTTCTGCACAATCTCCTACTTTTCTCTAGAGTCTTTTTAATTAGTGAATCCTTGTAGACTCACATAACATTTTTTAGGCATTTTGGAGTTTCGAGGCAAAACAGTCATTTTCTACCCTGTGAGGTTGCTTTGGACCTTGAGAACAGACTTCTTGGCGATGTAAGATCAGTTCAGTTAGCAGTGGTGCTGGTCTTCGCAGGTTTCTGCATTCTGACTTGGACTTGAATTGAGCAGCCAATCTAGAGCACAAAAAGGACCAAAATGAAAGAGAGAGAGAGAGAGAGAGAGAGAGAGAATGATGATTCTGAGCAGATAACATCCAATACAACGATGTAAAGGAATTTCGTAATCTATATCCACACAAGCTTTGCCTTCACTTCTTTCTCGGCTACTCATTCATTCTCCTTTCAGAGAAACAAATCCTTGAGTCGGGCTTCAATATCCAGCATTCCATACTTTATATACTCATAAGCATGTGAAGCAAGGACATTATGGAACCTCCCAATGAAATTTCCATATGCTGGCAACAACATGCGTTCTAGGGATGTTCTTATTTCTCCCCTCAGCTCCAAATCAGTGACAAGCCATCTAGACTGGTCGGTGCATATCTTGTCGAAGTGCGTGTTGAACAAGTCCAGCTTCTTTTTCATTGACTCCGCGGCAACATCAGGCGCAATTTGTGACTGGTCATTGTTGTCCAGCTTCAGAAAGTCCAACAACTTATCCCATGAACTTCTGCGATAGGACTCAAGGTTTTTCTGGACTTTTGCGCTATTATTTTGCACCCAATCATCGCTCAAATGGGTTCCCAGATTCCACGCCTTTACTATTTTATCTATGTACCTCCTATTGTTCATCATGAAAAAATAGCGCAAAGCAACGTCCTCGAAGTTCTTGGACTCGGCTTTCAATTTCCTCTCCAATAGCTCCATTAAGGAAACCATCTGGACAGAGAAAGAAGCCGAGGTTCCCAAGTTAGGAAGGCATTCTTGTAAAATTGGCTCCAGCTTCTTTCGCGACTGGCAAGAAGAGCGGATGTAATGCACGGCGTAGGTGGTTGTTGGATGAACCTGGCCATTTGCATGATGACGAAACTCATAAGGTAGCTCGTTCTGGAAAATCAGATCCTTCATATCCGTGTATGTGCTCATGATTGAATCTCTCAACTTGTTGTGGACGGCGACTGCTTCATTCACCAAGAGGCCATCGCTAAACAGCGACTGCAGGTCCGGAATGAGGCCGCGCAATGTCACAAACACGTCGAGGCCTTCCAACATTCGAGCCAAGCCGCGACTCTCTTTCGCAGCAGCAGCAGCAGCAGCGTCGTCTGCCAAATCCAGCAGCCGGACGGTCACTTCCCGGCAAGTCTCCGTGAAGCAGTGATCAGCAATGGAGGGGGATAATCCGTAGAAGACGCGATCGCAGATGCGCCTCTCGAAGGGAAATAGAATCTTGAGAGCAAAAGTCGAAGCCCTGATCCATCTAGGGACCAGTAACGGCGTCATGGTTTTAGGCCATACTCCAAGCCTTGTCTTTCCATCAGGCAACTCGAATAATCTCGATAGCTGCTCCTCTGTGTATTCTCTCCGGCAACTGACGTACACGTCCGAGCATTCCTTCTCAAACCCGGCGGCCACCGCGTCCTCGGCGGCTTTCTGAAGGCCGCCGATCATGCCAAGCGGCAGCGCATCGATCACCAAGTTGTGGTCGGTCACCAGTCCAGGCTGCTGATAACTGGCTTCACGGTATTCCTCCAAGATCTTGTTGATGTCAGGGTTTTTCTGCCACAGTGCCCCTATACGGGCCATGAACTGTTGCACGACATCGGATTGCTGCGAAGAATCCACTTCAATGACCACGTGATTCTGATCTTGATTCTCTGGTGAAGCCGAAGCGCCGTCCAGAGAGGAACGAAGAATGATGAGAGAGTAGCTGAAACCCACTCCAACCATGCCTAATAACAACGCTATCTTCATGAGCTGCACTATGAGAACTCCTAGAAAGAAATACAGCAGGTCCACTTCGAATCCGCTGCGAATTTGCATTGACAAGCTCAGCGACGCCACAGCGAAAGCGGCGCACGATATGAGGCTGTACGCGTCTGGTTTGATGCTCACTGCTTTGTCGCAGAAGAAAGAGTAGACGGAGGTGATGGTCAAAACCAAAAATGCCATGTGAGCTCTGAAACGGCGGCTCGCCGAGTATTTCCATAGCTTGGCGAACAGAGTGGCGAGGCAGGTTATGAAACTGAAGACAATGTAAAGGGAGAGTTTTATGAGATTCCAGTTTCCAAATAGATGGTTGAAGGAGGTGCTTCGAGCGTAGCAGAGCAGTCCCGCTATTGTTGAAGCACAACCAAAGAATCTCCACACCTCGGGATGCATAAGCCATCTTGGAACTTGGAGTTGGATGGACACAAGTTTCATGTTCTTCCTGATCAGTGCTTACATGGACACTGTCTTAAAGCAACAATAGCCTGTTCCAGAGGAAGTTTCAAGGAAGACCTGTGCTGTTACTTTTTGTACAGATTTTTGACGTGTAGGATCAATTTACAGGTTTGAAAAGTCTGCCCCTAGTTTTTTCACTTTTATGGTAGGTTTCCTATCCCCTTCGGATCAATCAGGACCATTCATTATGGGGGATTGGAAATGTTATGTAGCCTTTCCATGACCGCGCTTTCTAACGTTCGGTTATATTTTCAGTGAATGGTTCATTAAGTTTATTGAAATCAGTCAATTAATGACTATTTATACACCCCGGTATTAATAATAGATATTTAAAATTATTGATGGTATATTCTAAGACGTCTAAAAAAGTTAATCTCTTTCACCTCCTCTTTCGTACCCTCTGCCGTATACCTCAATGTTATTGTCAATTCTTTTGTTCATGTGTGTATACATGTATTAAATAATATTTGATTTTTCTTTAAACAATGATACTTATAATTATTTATTGGCATTATTTTTCAAAATATTGATTTTTTTTTTATTTTAAAGTATTATTGTGATAAGATCTAATTAATTTAATCAAATAGTTTAACTCCATTTTTTTAAAAATATTATTAAATATTTATATTATCCTTTCTGAAATCAAGATAACCTTCAAAGAAATTTGAAAATTTTAATTTTGAGTATGCTAAAAAATGAAAAGTCAAGAGTGAACATAGAATTTTGAAGTCAATAAAACATGAATGGTGAAATAATGAGAAGTAAAACAATAAAATGAACGTATAATAAATAATTTTAAATTTTGAAATGAGTAAAATTTAGGTAAAGATTCAATGTGATATTTTAGTTGAGCTATTTCCATGTGACAAATTAAGTGAAGGAACTTTAATATTAATATATAGACAACAACAATAAAGAGTCAAAAAGGAGTTATGGGAGAAAAAAGGATTTGAGTTAGTATTGGGAGGGATTATAAAACTTGGATGGTGTTACTTTATGGATAGACACATGTCAGCACCGCAACAAAATTTTTCCTACAAAAGAAATAATACATGAAATATTCTTCGTACATTAATTATTTTAAACACAATAGTTATTTATATTCTTTGTATGTTAATAAGTAGTATAATTTATTTATTTATTACATGATTAATAAAAAAAATAAATAAAATGGGTAAAACCCTCTTTTGTTCTCATATTTAAATAAAACAATAAGTATATTTTTATTTTTTATTTGTATAATTAATCTCCTAATTATTCAAGATATCTATTATTAATTATTAATGTATAAAACTTGGATAATCTCACTTTATGGACTAGACACGTGCCAACACCACAATAAAAATATATATTAGTCTCTCAAAGATATAGTGATCACAACATTAGCCTTTTAATTTATTTATTTATTACAAAATTAGTCTCTTATAAAAGAAAAATATACATTCCATAATTAAAACTTGAGATACACATACATAGATCACATTGATTTTGTAAACAATACTCTTTGCTAAATTATTAGATAGTCACAAATAATCAACACATTAAATTTATATATTGTTATACTTCACACATTCGCGCGGGTACGAATTCTAGTTTTATTTTACAAGTTGATATTTCAGTCTTTAGATTGCATCAATTCTTAGCTTGCATATATATCCAGAGGGACAAGTTGCTCCAATTAATGTGAAGCTAATGAAATACAGATGAGACAATTCTTAGATGAACCATATGGCTAATGTAGTGTGCATGCAATCCAGATTGTTTATAGATATAGGGCTCATGCAGGATCTCTGTCTCTAAATTAATGCAATAAAGATGTTAGTCCACCAAGTATGCAGAAAGCATCAACCTTTTTTCTTCCTTAACTATGAAAACTGCTAAAGTCACAGTAAGTTCTAATTTTACGACCTTACTCAAATATAGATGCAAATTTAACGATGCATAGCCTATAGTGTAATAATTTATATTTTTGTAGTTATGCTCTTAGCATTACTAATTCTATATCTTATTGATTTGCTTACTAAAACTCCACCTGATATGAAACTGGAAACATTTCTTACATACCTAAGCTTTCTGGACTTTTGCAGCCTTCACTACTGCCATGCTCTTCCATATGTCAAGCTAATTAATGAAGTCATATAGCTAAGGATTCAAAACAAATCAATAAACCTTATTGTGCTGATCAGTAATTTGAATCCATGGTATCATCCTATATTTGATCACATGGCATGTAGTGTTGTGACATATTCAATTATTCACATGTACAAGATTTTACTGTTTCAATTCACCTTCCACAATTCCATGCGTGAACAAAAAGGATAATTTTTATTTTAGCTCATTTGATTTGATTTGATTTGAAATTATGCATCAAATATCATTGATTCTTTCTTGATGAGATTGTTGGTGAGGTACAGAGAGGGCATCGGGGTCAATGTAAGACCACTGCCTAGAAAGTGACATTGAATTAGACTTCTTAGGATGATATGCTGAGAATGAGACTCTCTTCCCTTTCCCCTCATAGATGATGGCCTCCTCTTCTTCTTCTTCATCAGGAACACATTTTTCCCCTAATATTATTGTCTTCATCCACACGGATTCTTCCGCTTTCATCTTCATCTTCTTCCCTACCTCGAGTTCCTCCTTGTTATGATCCCGATTCCTCGCCATCGACGACAAGGTTCTCGGAATCTTCATGCTCAAATTAAAAGACATCCTTCTTGTGGAAGTTTCCCTTTTCATGCTACATGGCATGCTTGAGTCCTTAGGACCCTGCATCACAGGCGGAAGAGGCAGCTCCTTCGCCAACATGTCGTCGTTGTTGTTGATGTTGTTGTCGTCGTCTGTTTCTGTTGTCAAGTCTAGCTTTTTCGCTTCTGACATTCTAGGCAGCGGCTCCGGCGACATCACTGCGGCGGCTTCCATCGTCGTCGATTGCGGTGTAGATGCGTTCAAGGCCTTTGTTTCGGATTGATCGTTGGATAATGTGGGAGGTTGTGGTGGTTTTTTTCTTCTAAATCTCACACTGCACAGGGCTATTGTTATGGCCATGCTTGCAACCAATCCTACAAAGAAGAATGAGAGATATACAAAATGTTCTATCAATGAGATGTTATCATGAGGGACCCTTCTTCCCATGACAAAATAAATTAGCCCTTGGAAAAATGGGAACTATATATGTGGTTTCTAACACTACCACTACGCTATTTCTCTATGTTTTATTATAATGTTTCTTGTATCTTCAATTACTTGTTACATTGCAAAATATTCTAGGAACTATGAGAGAAGAGGTGTGCCTGGGAAAATCCTACAGAAAAAAAGAAAAAAGAGTTTTGGTAAAATCAAATGCCTAATTTTGTTTTTTTCCTTAGGTCTCATTGAAGAGACCCGAATTTAATTGCTTGAATTTAGGAATTGAGAGAAAAAGAAGACTAAAGTTGGAAAATTTCTTTGATGGGTTAAGATTTGATGTAAATTTTTATTATATAATCATATTTTAAATTTAATTTAACAGCTTATTAAATCAAATTTGGAAACAAAATTGCTTCTATGATGTTAGATCTAATTAAGGGAGTGTTGGGTAATTTCAAGAACCTAGATAATTAGGTACAATTAAGCCTGATTTTATTAAAATGTGTTTGGTAACAACTCAAAAACTGGTTTTAAAAGAAAACTAATTTTAAATTGGTTTTATCCTATCTAATTTTTTTCCTAGTTTTTAGCAATTAACTTCACTTTCCACCAATTTTTCAGGTTCAGGATTCTCTCTTTTAATTTAAAATTTTCTCTCTTATCTCACATTCACATCTTATCAAATTTTATCTTTCTCTATTTTTCACTCTACCGTTGTTATCTCCACTATTGAACAATGATCGAAGATACAAATGATTCAGGTTCGAGTTGTGTCGAGTCAACTAGTTGGATAAGTTATGCGACTATTTGTACACTAACATGGTCCTGACACAAGAACTGGAAGGCGCCTTTAATTTGTACTGGGCCGTATATTTCCTGAGGCCAAAGAAAAATATTTATTGTTATACTAAAAAGGGCTATTTCTTGCAATAAGATACATAATGCCAAGATAAGCCTTCCTTTCATGTTCAATTGACGTCCAGGGGCATAGGTTAGATGCAAGTTACTTTTGGACCGTTTATAATATCTTAATATTATTACAGTGTACCACTAATTTAGTCCTATGGTTCAGTAGCTCCAATGTTTAGGATTTCGATATTCCTCTATTCTAGCATTACATTGAGCTTTCCTTGTTGCTAAGCGATCTGTCACAAGGCACAGTCGTCGAAATATTATCTTCCAGCCGGCAACCCAACACTCTTTTTTTATTTAGTCACATGGTCTTTGTTATTTTCTCTTAAGCAATTGTGTTTTCCACTTGAAGTGCTTGTCCTTGTTTGCTAAAGAAAGTTTGTGACTATTACAATGGCTTCAAAGGATTCAATGGAAGGATGCATTGACATTAATGACTTCTGTATGTAGCTCTCGGCTAGACAGGTACGTACGGTTCTTAAATCTATATACCTACCCATGATTATAGTATTATGTTGTTAGACTAATCTCATAAAAATATAAACGATCATTGAAATAGGAATCTTTATTGCGCTTTGTCGTGTTGTAGTATTAATGACATAGAAATCAAGTTGCCTGAAGCAGAAGTAGTTGCTGGTGTTATGAGGGATGAGACCCAATAGGTAGCATTAATTTCATTGGGCGTGGATAAGTTAAGGGAATTTGAAATTTTTGAAGTTGTAATTTTTGGTAAAATTTATTCCTTTACTTGGGATTATTCAGGGTATGCCCTCAGTGAAAGTTGGACCTGTGCATGATGTGGACCAAACACCGTTGCATTTGCTTGAGGTATGCATATATACATGTTTAATTATGCATGGAGACAAAAATGTTAGTTATTATGTTGTACCGGTTAGCAAGCACGTACTCAAAGGTTGCATTTAAAAATTATTATAATGTGCATATGCAACAAGTTCAAATCAATGCATGCATTGGAGGCCAAAGTGAATATTCTGGAGAGTAGGTAGGTTAGCAAACAAGAAAACACCATGACGTGCATCTAATGGTATTGTCCGAAGCTCAAACGGAGAGAAGGAGCCTGTGGGATGTTTGAAGTGCATGCGAGATAGAAGTCCTTATTGTTGAAGAGACTGATGATGGAGACATTACCACTCACAAAGGCTAGCTTTTCATCTGCAAATTCCAAGGAGGCTTTTCATGTCTCCCCCCATTGACGGTGTTTATCCTAAGAGAGCAAGGTTTGGACGATGTACACCTGCAAATACCATGCAAGGGTATTGTTCCTCTTTGTTTTTAATGTACTTGTCGCATGGAACAATTTCAATATTGTCTCCAAGACAGATTTTGGCAACCATGAAATCACAGTTTTATGCTGTGTTTTCGTTGAAGCTTTGTATCAAAGGTACCATTAATATTATATGCATGCAACTACTGATCTTGTTTTATGGCAAATATTACTGTTTGATACAACCAATGATTACATGTGACAGTGATAAGCTTGTTCTTATGGGTGGAATAAGTGCCACTAGAGCGATGAAAGATCTTTGTGGACATTGGTACCTGATGGTTATTGATATGATTGAGCAAATTGCATATTATCTTGACTCGTACCTAGACATCAACTTCGTACCAGAAAGGAAGGCATTCATGCAGATGACTATATGTTACTAATAATTTATTTTCAATTTGAACCAATTATTATATTTTTGTTACCTAAAACTTGATACTTAATGGGCGTAGATGAGGAAATTGTTTCTAATGATGACATCCGACTTCTACGGTGTTGACGCATGCTTCAAGCCTCAAGACTTGGCATTGTGTCTGATTTTAGAGGCAACTGGCATACCCAATTGTGGGTCCAGGTATAGCACGTTAATGAATTTAGAGCTTATCGGTTCTTAGCTCTTAGACTAGTTGAAAGTGATCGTGATCTCTGAGGTGCATATTGCATGTTAGTTAGATATCTTTAATTAATAAACAACACCTTTTTATGAACATCTAATTTAAGAACTGATGATAATTAATCTTTGATCTAGGAAGAACCGTATGCAGGGTATTACTTTAATTAATTGTTAATTTCCTGTAATCCACTTCAAACAACACCCAAAGCACTTGAATTGGTTTTGAATTGCTTGATTCGAGTTAGCCTATACTACATTCTATTGGGTTGACTTGGTTTTTTTATTTATTTGATAAAAAGATAGGCGACAATCTATGTGTCACCACACAAGGTATAAAAAGGGATTTTCCCCAATTTCAGGAACACTCATTCATGCACTAGCGGAGGCAAGAACCCTAGGAGAGCTCAGTGAGTAAGATCGAAGATAAAGGTTCCAAAGCGAAAGCGAAGGAATCCTAGTTTTTGGTAATTTCACCTGTAATTCTATGTATTCCTTCTTCTTCTCATACCCCATGTTTATGTTTGTAATTTCTTGGAACATGAACTAATTCCCTTAATTTAGGGCTCTGATGTAAACTATTGCATTATGATAATTTGATCGAGGTTATTCAGTTATGAATTGTTCGTTGCGTTATAATTTTATATTGCATTTATAGCTTTTGATCGCTTGATCACTAAATTAACCATAGGTTGAGCAAAAATCTAAGAGGAATAAATGTAACTTATGTTGTTCTTAATCGAGAGCTCTTAGATCAAATTAGGATTCAAGTAAGTAGTTTGCACTAAGAGATTAGACTTCCAGTTCATGCGAATACAAATTATCTTTCCTTTTCTTCATGGATTCACCTTAAGCTTTTACACATATTCCACACATAATAATCCTATCTAGTCCAGGTCACAAGACCCTTCAGAATCATCTTCCTAACCCTAACATCATTTCTAGCAATTTATCCAACATACACATACACTCAAGCATCATCACATACATACATAACCACATAAACAAACATTCACCAATCAAGAGGTGATGAGCTAAAGTTACCCACTTCCTAGAGAGTTGCTTGGTAGTGGGAGAAGGATGAAATCAAGCTTGGTTGGCTTGCTTGAGCTCTTGTTGCCAAGAAGTGAAACCCTTGAGATTTCTTATGGAAACCTAGGCTATGGAACTTGGTGCTCTTTCCTCAAGTGAAGAAACTCACCCTGGCTACTAGCTTGTCTTCTTGATGGATTTGAGAGTGATTTATGATGATAAAAGGTAAAGGATGATGATGGAACTTTGGGGCTTTGGAGCTTTAGGTTTTAGAAACTTAGGAAAGGAAGGAAATGAATCTTTGGTGCAAGTATGTGTGTGTTTTCGGGTTTGAGGGATGGCCGTGGGTTATTAGTGGCCTTTGGCCTAGAGTATTCTTATTTTTCCCTGTATGGTTTTGGTTATATTCGTTCATTAACTATTTATGTCCGAACGTCCTAAAAATATTTCGGACATACCGTTGTGACCCATTAATTTTTCTTATTAATATTTAAATTATCGGCGAGATATTCTCGCATTATTTTCATATTAGTGTATTTTACAGACTCCTTTGAGTCATAATTAAATTTTAATAATACCTAATATTGACCCGAACGTCACCGGACGTCACGAGGTCGCAAAATTATTATTTTTAGCTAATATGACAGGAATTAAATTAATATGTGAATTTTATTTTATTTTTATCTCATCTTTTCCTTATTAACATGTTCTTAATTATTTATGATAGGACATGTTGATAAAGGAAAAAAGTCAGGTTGTTACATCACGCGCCCTAAATGTTCTTCCCATTGATTTAAATAAAACTCTTCTTATCTTGTTTTGTTTGAGTTTCAATTTTTGAATTTTACTTTTTTTTGAATTTGTTAGATAATAGTTATCAAACCACCAAAACAACATTCCTTTCAATTTATTTGTGATTAATTAATCCTTGTGGGTACAACAACCCCTCTCACTATTAACTATTTGTCGACACGGTATACTTGTCATGAAAATTCGTATCAAGCTATCTTCAAAATGGTAGCCATCCATGCTCCTAACAACCATAGAAAAGGGAAAAATAAAAAAAAATGTGAAATTGAAACTTCAATAACCTTGCATAATAAATCATAACTTTTACAAATCCCCTAATTTTACTACTTCAAAACAGCTTAGTATTCTACACCTCAAACTCTTTGTTCAAAAATAAGTTACAACCCTATTTCCCCAATCTTTCAAATCAAATATACATCATTTCTTTCATCTCTATCCTTTATGATAAATCCCCTCTCTTTTGCATAATAAAAGAAGGAGCTCCACCTCCTTTTTTCTTAGCCCTAAGAATGAAGAATAAAGAACTCAGACAAATTGATTGACAAGAGCAAAGTCAACAAGGGAAAGGATCAATAGCTCACCCTAAGCCTCTCCATCGAATGCCCTCACAATGTTAGCGCAAAACCATTGGGTTGTTGGGCATTTGGTTGTTGCGCCTACTAGTGATTCATTTAACAGAGGACAAACATAGCATTATAAACTTAGTCCCCATTTTAAATGGCACCATGAAGGAGTTGTTGTTTGGGACAATTATGGATTGAGTTCTGCTACACGTAGACCAAAAACCATACACCATACATACACCACGTACTTATATATATAAATTTTGTGTTTTAACTCATGTAATGTTTGTACACTTAATTAAATATAGTTGAGAGTAACATTTACAAGTTTGTAATGTTTATGCATTAGTGAGAATAAAGTTTGTGCATTATTGATGGTGTATATATGGGTATATGAAGGAAGGGGTAAAACCAATCTTGTAGACCTTTTTGAAGATGGAGATGTGCATGTTTAACTCTTAAACTCTTTTATGATTTTATCATATAAAAAGTAAGTAAACTCAAAAATTCTGAATCTTACGCTCTTAATTCTACTAGCGACTTTATAAGTTTAAATTTGATTTGAATCAATCTGCAAGTGATTGATTTTAAGAATTTTTGACAAAAATTTCTCTAAAAAACCTTATATATAGTACTGAAAGACTACTTACTCTGATTTCATGCAAAATTTGTTTCCTACTCGCATTGCATGATTAGAAGTTTCAAAGTTTCTATGCAAAATTTGCTTCTCAATCACATGCAAAATTTGCTTATAGGTCAATCAATTGAAGAATAAAATCATAAATATAATATTGAAGATCACTCAATTAAAAAATGTCATGCAAAAATTATTTCCTTCTCAGATTACATGATTCATTCAAAAAGTAATTAAAAACTCACGTGTAATTAATTTTTTTATAATTTATTATATAATAAAAAATATTTATTGAAAATTAAAACGTGAAAAGGGACATGGAAATAATAAAAGACAAAAATGAGACATTATATGCTTTTAATATTTTTTAATAGGTTTCATATTATAATTTAAATAAAATTGAAAATTTCCTTTTTATATATTTCTTTTAATTTTTTTTATAAGAAATTCACCAATAAAACTCGCATTTTTATTTTTATTAATCTATGCTTGACAATAGACAACTAAGAAATGTATATTGATCATAATTGATAAACATTTTCATTCTGAAATGCATAGATGAATATGGTTTTACATAAATTTTATAAGTAATATTAAAGTATGTTGATTGAAAATATAATAGTCACGCATTTGATCAAGTTCTCTTCAAGTTTGACAGAAGTCTATCTCACTCAAAATGGAGGTTGACTCAACTTGAATTATCACATAAATCCATAAATGTTTGTGTTAAGGATGGTGGATGGATGGGGATTGGGACACAAAAAATATAATAGAGAAATAGAATATGTTCTTAATATATTATTGAGATATTGTGATTGATACAATGAGATAGTTTTTATATATAGGTTAAAAATAAAATCATAAAATAATAACAGAATCAATTAAAATTAAACTAAATCAAAAAAAAAAATTCAATACGTGATATTATTAAGATGTGATATATTTTATTCTAACTATAACATCCTCTCTTAAGGACTAAAAGGAGGAAATTAAGACAACATCGAGTTTGCGAGGAGACAGCTAAGGCAACATTTGCATGGAAGTAGAAAAGGCAACACAATTTTATTTTGTATTGAAACGACACTTTCAGAGTTGAATTGGGAGAAATGACCCCAAAAATGGATTCTGCACACCAAAAAACCTTGAGTGGGGGGTTATCTAGTGTTCCACATCAGCATTGACATGTCAGCATAAGATACACGTGGTTGCCACACCAGCAAAGTTGGTCAAAGAGCCAAGCCATGAGTTAACACAAGTCAACTTGCAGGTCAAAATTCGGGTCAAACTATCGGATCGGGATATGAACTCAGATTCGGGTCAAGGAGTGTAGATGCAAGTCATAAACATAGATTTGGAGCAAGGCGCATGGAACCCCATGCATAAGCTATTGGTCACCCGTGGGGGTGCGTGTGCCGTCGGAATGGTGGTGGCGGTGGTAATTTTAATTAGAGGTTGACTTGGTGGGATGAGATGGAGGCGGTGGTGGTAGAGGTGTAAACAAAAAGGTAGGTAGGCTGGTAAATCGAAGATAACAGAACAAACACTGGATGAGGCGCATTTGATAATGCTCAGAACCTTCAAAAGGCGTGTGTCAAGTTCATGGAGGAGGACAATGGGCATAGTGATATTAGAGGTATATGAAACTGAGTTCAAACACGCGTGCTTTCGAAGATGGCAGTGATGAGGATAATAACAACGGAGCAAGGTAGAACTATTGTGAAGAGCGAAAAGTGAGGGAGTTCAACACTACTATAAAATCACCCAATAGCGTCAACTTTATTGGTGGAATTATCTACATTACAAACATATACTTTAGCAACCAATGGATTTATCGACAAACAGAATTCGGTGATAACACCATCGACAGGTAAAACCGTTAGTAACGCCTAACTGCATCTATTGTATTGTCTAATGGATATTTCCGTTTCCTTAAAAATTAATAATTTAAAAAAATATTTATTTTATTTTATTATTTTATTAATTTTATATTCTTCACTATTAATACAATTGTATCATTACAACATAAATTAATAAAACCTCATTAATAATTCAAAATAATTATATTATTATTCATACTTCTTACATTATTTCTTTCATAATCTCTAATCGACTAACTGGTCATAATTGTTGGCAGATATTTCTAAACCCTAAATTAGAGTAGCCTACTTTAAAACCCATAAATCCTAATTAAAAACTATAAATAGAGGTTGGTCATCTGTTGGCAATGGAGGATTACCCTTGATACCAGCAAGACTAACCTTAGTAACAAACATATAAATGAAAAAATTTAAAAAATAAATAATTTGTCACGTTGTAATGATGGGTGATTGTCTCTCTCGACCTGACGTTCCAATGGTGGAAGCTTTTCTCAGTGCCTAACGACAATCCATTTGCGCCAGACCATGCAAACTTTCCAGGCAAGCAATCTAAGTTTGCAAATCTTCCACCATTATGTCAATCTCTTCAAACGATGATGATGGCAGATTGATTGAAGGTGGTGATGCATTTTGGCCTACCATTTCTAAAAACAAAAAGAAACACAATATATCAAAACCTTAACCCAAAAAATCAAATTCAAACATAATAATCAGATCCAGAAAATCAAACAGCAAACTAACAACCAAAGAAAAAAAAGAAAAAGACAAAACAAAAAATAGAAAATTAATTATAGTGGTGGTGGTGGTTGGCTCAATGGTAGGGTGCTTGGTGGCAATAGCGAGGGGCTAGTTAGTGGTGGTAGTTAGGGTTTGGGCTCAATGGTATGGGGTGATGGCGACAATTAGGGTTTTAGGCATTCTTGAGGGCTGGCTCGATGGTGGTAGTTAAGGGTTGGTTGCGCGGTGGCTGGCTCGATGGTAGGAGGCAACAAATGTAGTTAGCGTTTGAGGCGATGGTGAAGGCTTGTATCGTCGATTGGCTTAGTGGTGGTAGTCAGGTTTAGTGGCGCATCAGCAGGGCAATGGGGACAGTGAGGGTTTGGTGTCAGAAAGTCGTGACAGTGGGGAAAGAGTTGATGGGGAAGAAAAGTGGTGTGAATTTTGTAATACTAGCAAGTGCACTAGTTCATACAAGTAATAAGAGTGAGCATTAAAAATCAAGTTGTCAAACCCACGAGAATAAAATTACACTAGAATTTAATCAACAAATAAATTGGTTGAATTGATTATAGTTGAATGACATGATTCAAGTCTCCAATGAAAGTTAAGAGAAAGATCTTCAACTTTGTAGTTGAATCCAAGTCGAAATTAGTTCATATTCAAGGTGATAAATCAATGACAAATTTAGAGTAAGACTCTTTTAGCACTTTAGCATAACTGTTTTTTTTTCTTAATCTTTTCCCTAGGTCTCTTATTCCTAAAAACCAATGAATAAACACTTAAAATCATTCTAAAATGCATGAATTGATCCTAAAACTATATGTAAAGACTAAGTAAAATAACTTTTGTTGGAGAGTTATCAAGAGGAGAGGAGAATGAGAACGACAAAGAAAGCATGCAAATATATATACTTACATGACTGACGAAAAATTTCATTGGTAAAGTCATAATGCGTCAAATTGAGACATTCTCAGAACTACAACCTTTCTAACAAAATAGGTCGTCAATAAGCGCATTAATTGAACACAACAATATCTCCGCGCAAACAACATTCAAATGTCAACGGATTATTCCGTCAGCCAAAACATAAAAATAATTTAAAAAATAATTACCACCATTGTCATCGGAATATTTTGTTGGTAAATAGTTGGCGCTAAACGATGCGAGAATTTTCTGACACTTTTAGTGTCGCAGCATGATTTTATTGACAAGTTAGTCTCCTGAAGGAAGTATCGACGTTTTTGGTCTCAAAATCCGTTAATAACTACTAACGAAAAAATTTGTTAGAAATTCTGACATTATTTTGTGTATTTCTAGTAGTGCAAATAAGTCGGAGTAGCAGAAGTGGAGATAGTGTTCAAGGTGAAAACCATGACTTCGATACCATGATAAGCATCATGGGTGCATGGATATTGAGACACGGGAAATATAATAGAGAAACGCAATATGCTCTGAATATATTATTGAGATGTTGTGATTGATACAATGATGTAACTTTTGTGTATAGGTTAAAAATAGAATCATTAAATAATAACAGAATCAATCTAAATTAAACAAACTTGGAACATAATCAACCTAAACCAATCTGTGATATTAGGGTTAACACCTTATTTGGTCCTTGGACTTTACCCTCTGCCCCTACTTGATCCCTCAACTTAAAAAATAATTACACGTTAGTCCCTAAAATTTACAAATATCAGACTCGTTGGTCCCTCTATCCACAAGACCCCTAATGGTTGTTGAAGCGTCCGTCAACCCCAAAACAATGTCGTTTTGATAATCTAGGAACCAACCTGACCAAAAAAGTCTTTGACCAACCTGGCCACAAAAATCCACTGAATACTTAGTCTCTGTACTCCCAACACCACCACTTCCTCCACCTTGACCATGAGCCCACCACCCCCCACCTTTAGCCCACTACCCACACCCTTATTCTCACCACCGCCACTCATACCCCATCCCTACTACCACCACCACCACACCCCCTCCACTACTACAACACTCCACCTCCCACCACCGCCACCACTACCACAATAGCAGCCATGTAGTGGTGATACTTAGAAGGGGCAAGGGGAAGGTACCCCCCCAAGGAAAAACTTTTCTTAGATCCTATATGTGCAAAACACAGTTTTCCAAAGGCAACACTTACAAAGCCTTGCCTAAAGTTCCAAATCATTGCCAAAAGCTTCAGAAGTTTTGTCAATGGTTACTTTGTGTGCTATTATTTTTGTAGTTAAAATTTTTTTTCTCAGACAACAATTAAAAAGCATTGGCTAAAGTTCTGTTGTTGCCTTAAGTTTTAGAAGTGTTGACAATGATCACTTGAGGATATAACTATCTATATAGTTACAAAATTTATCTAAAGGCAACACTTAAGAAATGTTGTCTAAAGTCTCCTTTATATGTTCTCCCCCTTAACTTTTATGTCTTCTTCTACCACTGCAGCCATGGCTAAAATGGTTTGCGGTGGTGGTGGCGGGAATGATGGCTGCTCTAATGGGGGGATCAACAGGTGTTGTAGTGGTGGTGGTGGTGAAAATGAGGTATGAGTGCTGGTGGTGAGAATGAGGGTTTAGTGGTGGTGAAAATGCGGTTGTGGGTGGTTGTGGGCTCAAGGTCAAGGTGGAGGAAGTGGTTGTGATGGGGATGCATGGACTAAGTAGTCCTTGGACTTTTTGGGTCAGGTTGATCGTTGGACTTTTTTTTGGAAAGGTTGGTCCCTAGACCATCAAAACGACGTTGTTTTGGGGCTGATTAGAAGAGATGAGAGCGAAAATGACATTGTTAACTAACTCATTAGCAGCCTTTAGGGATTTGATGGATGGAGGGACCAATAGTCCAATGTTTTCAAAGTTCAGAGACTAATGTGTCTTTATTAAAAGTTTAGGGATCAATTAGGCTAAGTGTGTAAAGTTCAAAGAGCAAATAGAATATTAACCCTATATATTATTACTATATGATATATTTATTCTAAATATAACCAATAGAAAGAGTTGATTGAATGTTTTGTATATGCATAGATAGAGAAAGTAGGTGACTTGATTTGAAAAACAAATATAAAATATGAGAAAATATTGAAATATTAATAGGATTAATTAGCATTGTTATATATATATATATTACTGCTTAATAAACTTCGTACGAACCATTACAAATTTAAGTACTAGAATATTTCTAAAATGTTATTGCTTCATGAAGCATTAGATTATTTTACCATTATATTTAGTTACCAAGATATACATATATTAAATTATATTTTTAATATTTAACTCTTATGAATCTATAAGTTGACTTAACGAATCAAGCTTAATAGCACTTCACAAGTTTACATAAATTCTCGAGTTAAATGGGGTGTAATTTTGATGGCAGTGGTCAAGACATAGATTCTTTTTTTTTTTTAGTAAGCATATATGATGTCTCTTGTAACACTGAACTTATACAAAGTATAAGAGCTTTACCGTTCAAATTGTGAAATGTAACTTGTGCATAAACAAGGAAATTATGAGTCACGTTAACCCAAGAGTGATTGATCAAATAAGAGTGAAATCTTGGAGTCATCACTTTAGATGAGGTTTTACTTGACCACCGCTGAGAGTCCAAAATTGCAATAGCAATTCTTGAAGAGCAAAAGAGAAAAATCATTTTTATAAATGCTTGCTCTTTCTGGTGCAAGTTTGGCCATGTATCCAATATATTCCAACTAGTCCAAAATGATTGTCACTTAAAGTGACAGTTATTTTAAAGTGACAGTTATTTTGAATAGGAAGTAGTGAATTCCATAATGATCCATGTCCAGAGGATGGAATGCACATACCCTAAGCACATTACTCTAAAACAAGCAAGGCAACACCTACATGCAAAGATCACTGCTATACCAGTGCACAGGGAATAAACTGTTCTGTACTGTACTACAAATTAGTTTTCATGCAAATAAAACAAATTCTCTATGTTGGTATGCCAGAGTCATATACAACAATTCCAAAATGTTGGAAGCACAGGAATATCTTTTACAAGGTGTTGTAAGAAAGTCAACAAGTACTTCACCCAAAACATGTGAGAGCCAGAAGGGAATGATCCTAAAAAAATTCATGCCCTCTGATGAAGCAGCATTTGTACATTTACGGTATATGCCATACGTAGCCTTAGCAGACGGATCGCAATAGCAGCTCGATGCTTAGAGAGATCCTGTAAATGGATGAAGGAACATTTTCCAGCTTGCCTCAACTCAAGCCTTTTCTTTCGAAGATGACGATAGCAAATGATTTAACGTTGCCGCTGGAATGACAGCGCTTGGACTCGGTTCCCTTACACGGGAAGAACTGGTTCTTCTAGGGCCATAACTCTTATTGCGCCGTGAAGAACACGAAAGGAATTTCACTAGCCGTGTTGAACCGACAAGTAAAATCACGCCCATGATAATAAGCAGCCTGCAGCAGAATGTTTAGTATGTTATGAACCTCTTTATGAGATAAGAATGTGATGTCTACCAAAATGGTATTGATCTATGTCTTCAATTTCCATTCATCTTGAGAGAGTTATTTACCAACCCAGATAAAGATTTGAACAACAAATTCCATGAAAGCTGCAAAATGTTTATAACCCAGATGGAAAGTATTGAAGTGTTGTGAGTTTATTTCTGCATTATTCTCTATATTAGGAACCTTGGAAGGCAAGGGATGTGAAATCTTTTAACTTACAATCCATTGATCATTTAACTTTCAATCCATCGATCATTTAACTTTCAATCCATCGATCAGATAAATATGAAGTCATCAGTTTAGATTCTTGATTCTGGGGTGGGGAAGAGGTTTAATCCATGCATGAGATTGGATATTTCTCATTTTTTTGGCACTCAAGTAAACCATCATTTTCATCCCAAGGTTGGCACAACCAATCAAATTCGTCCCCAAGCTTTCAAAATAGGCAACTTAGTCCCCGAAGTTCGCAAATATCCATTAAGTTTGTCCCATGGGTTAAGTGGCTTGGGGATGAACCTAATGGATGTTTGTCAACTTCAGGGACTAATTTGCCTATTTTAAAAGTGTTGGGACGAATTTGATTGGTTGTGCCAACTTTAGGAACGAAAATGATGGTTTACTCCACTCTAAAACTTCAACTTGTATGCTAAGAAAAACCCAGTTAGAAGCTTTTTAACACTATTCGACTAACTATGCATTGCCACGTCATTAAACATGCTACTCTCTCACTAACTGCCTCAAAAGCCACACATGTGATAGCATATGATTTATTGATGGTGTAAAAAATTTTACACTATCTATGTATTGAACAAAGCGTAACATCTTATATTACCATCCAAGAAGAAGTGCTACACGAGCTTTTGGCGCAGAAGGGAGTCGCTCGCCCAAAGCAAGCATCCCAGCAAGTACACCAGTCACGATTGATGCCACAGCAGCACATGTAGAAACTACAATAGCCCGACCATGCTTTAGACCTCGTGTCTGCATAGCACGGAATATAAAGATTATTTCATTAGAGATTACCAAAATTGTAATTAGCAGTGTAAAACTTGAACAAAGGGCGAAAAAAATTTACACAAATGTAGATCATATAGAAAGTGGTCTTCAGAATACCTGGTAGTAAAACCCTGTACCACTACAACACACACTGATCATGATGCATAGAGGAACCAACAGCTGGTGAAAACCTTGCTCTAGGAATAGAAATCCCATCTTTGATATCACAGATGAAATCCTGCATTTTGGTGCAAATTGAGAGTCAAGACATATAATCAAGTTCACTTGTGCAAAAAATAGTTGCAATATCCAAGTTCGGTTAATTGCCAACTAAAATCAGTGATATTCCACTTAAGCCAACAATTCTAATTAGAGTTTAGATACTATAGAAAGAAATGCTACAGTCATAAGCTTAAGCTATGCCAATTGCTTGTGACATGGAGTAACAGTATAAGCAGCTAATGTAAAATAGTCAAAAAAACTTAGATGGAATTGATGATTAATAATAAAGAAGTTTCTTGTGATATTTTTCAAAGGTTGAAGTAAATATAAGGAGGCCAAATTTTGTGGCAATGTACTGTTTATGCAGTTTCCTCTTGTATTATTGGTTGGAGCACAATAACCAGTTCTCTCAGCCGCTAATATGGGATATGACAGTGTTTACAATCTCTCAGTGCTGCTGTATTCATGGTTGTTTACAATCTCTCAGTGCTGCTGTATTCATGGTTGTTTCTAAGGAACTTCGAGCTCTAATATACAGGGAGATGGGACAATTACGTTACTTTTTAGAACATCTTTGGCCGTTTTCCGGAAAAACAAAATCTCCTGGCTGCAATATTCTATTTTCTCTCCGAAATCCATTTTTATCAAAGAAAAACACCACAAGTCGGCACATGCAAATAATATCCACTAAAGTAGGAAATGCCTAATTTAATTTTGTTAAAGAAGGAGACTCCTATTTAATTCTCAGAATCTTTATCCTGATATTGAGTAGTTGAGGTATATGAAAGAAGTGATATGTGCCATTGTCCATACAAGAAGGGAATACATAGAAAGGGTAGAGAGGGAAGCAAAAGTACCCAAACAAGATTCCAGATTCCAAGCCATAAATGATTTCCTCAACAACGTCATATTCCATCTGTATAGCTTAAAAATGTCAAGTAATGGGAAAAAACAATGCGGGCGATAATAATGACAGTAAACATGTAAATCTGAAGGGTCAGCTTAATAAAAAGCATGAATTACCATCTCTTGTTCTCTTCGATGACGCCTGCATATTCTAAGCCATCCATTAAGCAGTACCTGTACAAGAGTAATATCACTTAAAATTGCACTGGTGCACTAAGATGTTTTAAAGTGAAGTTACTGAAGCCTATGAAAAAAATTCAACTAATATTATAACAAATAATAGTCTTCTGATAATGCTATGATGTTAATCAAAAGACAAGCAAAATGAATTGAATGCATTCCAAGAGACCAGCAAAATGCCTTCCTATTGGATTGAAAGGGAAGAAGGCAGTTAGTTTGGCATGCATAGACTCAAGACCTAAGGGGAAGAATAATATGAATACTAATATGATTAGGCAAAACAGATTACCAAGTAACAAAACGGGGTTTGGCTCAGTCAAATAATAATTAAAATTTTAAAGACATAAATTTATGCATTTGTTATATGCCACTATTATGGATGCCATCTACATTCAGCAGATTCAGGGAAACATAATATTCCGATGGAAATGAGTGGGAAAATCAGATTGCCAAGTAATCAAATTAAGCTTCTCTCATTCAAATAACAATTATAATTTTAAAAAAATGTATGCAACTTCATGCATGATTATATGCCACTATTAACTATTTCACAATGTTTTCAAGCATTTCCTCACAGGCTTGTCAAGTGACACAAATGACTTCTTGCTACAATGTCACACGAATGCTAAATATTTCTGACCACAAAAGCATATGACTATAAAATTAGTTGATTCATAAGACAAGGTACCTACAAACAAGATGAAAACAACAAATGCCAGACATGGTATGTGAAAAATGGACAGAGCAACCGCCTCTTGCTCTTCACCTCCAGCACCAACTCCTAAAAATAGCAAAAGCATAGATAATAGTTAACCAATAGTGTCCCACAAATACAAAATCATAGATTAATACAATGACACTTCGGGGGATTGAGTCCAACAAAAGACAGCAAAGCATAGTTTTATTAGCAGCCAGATAACAGAAATGAGAGAAACTCCAAAGAACTCAGTCCATTGCTAAGATTATCTGACATGAGTGAAAACCTTTAGCATAGAGACAAACAAAATGATCACAATTACTATATTATATGCAGATTCAGATTCCGAACTGTATGAACAGCTATAAAGTTCATTAACCCCCCCCCCAATCACAATCAACTTAATGAATTGTCAGAAACTCACTAAACTAAATTTCTCTATTGTTTAACACAGAGACACACAAACCTTGTTCTTTGTTGCATTTAAAGGAAGTAAAAGCAACTGAACTTAAATACTTTTTAGGCAAATTCAAAACTTACATTACCTATTGTGCCAAAACCTGCCAAGGTGATGCCAACCCAATCAACAACATTCATGACTTCCTTCAGATAAAAATGAGAAAATATTGAAAGAATTGCGAGTCCACATCCAGAAACCGGTTGGATCACAGAGACCTATATTTGAAAGAGAAAACCACAATGATTACCAATGGCAAAAAATCTATGCAAAAACACTAGAATAGCATGATAAGGATCATTTTGGTATTGGAGAAGAACCAGGGTTGAAAAATTCATTGAGTTTTCAACACAACTTTACAAACAAAATTGATCCATCTCCATTTTTAACCACATACCAAACACAACATAACGAACAAGAACCCCTTCAAATTCAGATTTAGTGTTATTTTTTATTCCCAATATGGAGTTATAGACAATAGGGGCTATTAGGGCACTTACTGGAGCCAGAGATATTGCCCTTAACATCAACAATGCACCAAATATATCCATTAGAAAACCTAACGCCCAGGTTCTGTTTAAAGCATAAGCCCTTATGACCTGAAAAAAACACAATTGCAATCACAGAATCAGTATCCAAACAGTGACTTATTGGTCACATAAGCTCGAATTAAGACTATTTTTTAATTTAAAAACAAAAAACTAAAAAGCAAAATGTAAACTTGGAATTAACCCTTTTTCCAGATTTCCCACCCAAACCTTACACATGCATGAAAAAATATCCAATTTCACCATCACACACACACACACACAAAAAAAATGGAATTTCTGAGTTCAGCTATAAATGTCTAATTTGAGAGAAACCCATATGATTCAAATCACGTAGTTATCAGAAAAGTTCAAATCTTTAATGGGATGGGGTCATGGGGCATATTAGAATGAGAAAAAATAAAATAAAATCTATTCTTTTTTTTAAAAGTAAAAATAAAATAAAAAAAGCGTGCCTTGAACTTGAAAGAGAGAGGGGGAAGAATGATAGTGCCCTTCTTCTGAAGAATCTTTCCGATGTTGTTGCCGGCGGTGGCCGCCACCGTTAAGACAATGGATTCCCACATGATGATGATGATGATGCCTTTGTTTTTGTTATATATATATATTTGATGATTTTGAACTTTTTGTGTTTTGTTCCTCTTTTTGAAATTTGCAGTGGTGAGAATGGTGAAGGAAGAATCTCTTTGGTTGTGATTTGTTGGTTGGGTTCTGGTTCTGGTTCTGGTTCTGGTTCACGATCTGTGTTTGGTTGTTTTACTTCTTGTGCTAGCAAAGCAAGCTATTAATTAATTATTAACTATTATTAATTAATATTTTTTTGGTACATATTAATTAATATATCTATTTGTAGTTGGTTGAGCTTTATTTTTCTTTTTTACGGGTTTTGCTTGTTAAGTATAAAAAATGGTAAGTTTTTATCTAAGAAGCACATACACATACACAATACGACACTCAACAAAGTGACATGTGAATTTTAAAATTTTACAGGATACAGACATGATATCTATATGTATAAAATTAAATATTTATAATAAACTTTTAATATTTTCACCGATTGATATTAAAATAATAATTTTTAATATTTTCTAAATCCCTTTCAAAATATATAGAATATTTAAGACATCACGTGCTAATACTTGTTAATTTTTTAAAAGTCCATATTATTATAAATTATTTAATATTTAAAATATTTTTTTTCAGACATGGCACGAGCCTCTCAAATATAGCTCAAATATGCTTGGACGTGACTAATCATGATTTTTTTTTATACTTTTGGACACCTGCAATATGTGTGTCAGATGAGTATTGTAACAACCCATGATTTTCTTAAAATGGGGGGGGGCATTGCAGTGGCCCGGTGCAGTTTGGGCGTTGCAATGCTCCTTGAGCGCTATACCAGAATGGAGGTCAGTGACCTGGTTGGCAAGTCAGTTTTTCCTATAAATATAAGTCTCTCTTGAGTGTTTTTACTTCCTAGTTCACTCAGAAAGCTATGAAGGTTGTGTTTTGAGCGTGAACTTTCTCTTAGCTCTGGTTTTATTTTTTCTTATGAGGAAGCAGTGCCTCCACATAGGGTGTCCACGCTTAGGAGCTTCCAGTCCCTAGTTATCCATCATTCCAAGTGAGTGATTTTCTTCATGATCTATTTTTAAACCATATATTTATTTTAAACATTATTTTATTATGCATGTTTTATAAAACTCTAAGAGGAGGAATTTATTTTCCCTGTAATGCTTATGAAATTAGTTATTTATTTAGAAATTTCTTTATTTATGAAAATATTTATGAAACTATTTTAGAAACTCATGAAAATTATTTTAAAACCACTTGAGACCATAAAACATTTTTGCATTTAAGTATGACATGTTGCATGTGTATGAATGTTTATGAACAAGTTGGTTATGTTATGCTATCAATTATCAATCAATGTATTTATGTTATCATGTATGCATTGTTTTCATGGGAGTAGGTCTAGGATAGAACTATACGTTAGTAACAACACATGTTGACCTTAATATACCTTGTACAATCGTAACATAGAATAAGATTCAGACATATAGAATAATTGTGGCAAGACCATGAACCACAAACATAGGTAGTCTATGAGGCCCAGTGTCATATATCATGTAGAATAGGGAAAGATCGTGAGACCTGGACATTATCACGAATAACTAAATCATATTGTTCAGATTCGTCTATCTAGTGAATTCCCTACTTTATATTATGTTTTAAATGTTTTATGTATGTAATATAAGTTGTATAATGTGTTTGGTTGATATTATATTATATTATGTATTGCATATGCTTGTCATGTCTACGAAATGTCTCACGTCGCCATAGCGTCCATCATTTACTAAACGATGACTCACCCCTCATCAATATTTTTTCAGGTAGCGTTGATGAGGATATTCCCCTCATCCAATAGATTCCAACAGTTCAGAATTTGGTGAGCTTCACTTTGTAGTAAAGTATTTAGTAGTTGTTTCGTTATGCCAATTTATCGTGCTCCATTAGAACACAGGCAGGAACTGGTTAGGCATTTATATTTTCATTTTTAGTATTTTATTTAAAGGATATTTTAAGTAATAGTTTGGTTCTTTTATTAGAGACCAATTAGTTTAATTAATGGATTTTATTTATTTATTTATTTAAAAGTTCGTTTTTATGAAAATCATATGACATTAGAGGCTTTCATAAGGGAACTAGTCTCTTACCTGTCAATGACATGTATGGGGTGTCACAAGTATCTTCGCGTATTAGTATTTGCGGTGTATTGAACATGAGAACACGACAATCTAACAAAGTATTTGTGCTTCCTAGTTTTTATTAAAAAATAAATAAAAAATTTTAAGTGTCCAATGTATTAAACTTATTTGACTATCTTAAGTGTTGAATTTATTTTAAAAAAAAAACTTAAGTGCTCAAGACATTAATTTTAAAACAATATGGAAAAACAAAACATGCCATTGTCCAATCATATATAATCATACTATAAAGTATCAAAATATATATATATATATATATATATATATATATAATCATATTATTAGACTTATTTGACTATCTGAAAAATTACATAAAAAATATAATTTATTAATACCATAAAATAGTTTACACAAAGTACAAATAAGTAACCAAACCACTTCCTATTTTAAAAAAACATAACCAAACCACTATCAAAGCATCCAAACGTTGGTATCATGGTAAAGACTAATTTGGTCCATGTTGAGTTTGGGACTAACTTGGTCCTAGGCCCAAATTGTTGAGTTGAAAAAATAGAAGGACTATTTACCAAAGAAAATGTTACTGGTCATTTAAATACCTTCACCATCCCTCCACAGCCACCGAGGCTAGCGCCACCCCACGTCTTCTGACAACCACTTTGACCATTGCATTCAAACCACCACCACCTGCTCGCACCCAAACACTTTGAGACCTCGCTCCCCACCTTTCTCTCTCCAACTTCTTCTTGGCAAGGTTAATAACAAAATCACTCTAACACTCTAGACGATGGTTTTCTCAGACGCGAATGATGGCGACGAAGATGTGACGAAGCTACCAAGTTCGTGGAGTAAGACCATGACGAAGTTGCGATGTCTGTAGTAGCTGTGATGCGAAGGGAGACATTATCCTCGTCGCTCAGATTTGGAGTTTTGTTGATCATTCGTGGGCTTGCTAGTTCCGGGGTCGTTGGCCCATAACTTAGCACTAGTTTTTGGACCGCAATCGGCAGCGAAGTTAACCATCATTCTCTGTCTAATCTTTTTCTTCTACCTTTTCTATTTTCTGATCTCAAGGTTTTGGATTTAGGGAAGAATGTGAATATTTGTTGGTGTGGATCTCAACTTGTTGAGGCTGTGTTGGTGGTGGCAGTTTAGTTGGTGGTGACAAGACTAGGCACTTTGCAAAGAATTTTCGTAACACCTTCGCCCATGCAATAAAGGCCAGGGAGAGTCTTCATCCTTACTACTAAGGAGACCAACATGTCCAACGATCTAATCTAGAGTAAGTTCCAAATGGGAGGTATAATCTTAATTGTTCTTTATGATTCAAGCGCATCACATTCCTTTATTCCCTTTGACTATGCTAAGAAGTTAGAATTAACCACATCTGCACTAACTTATGTATTAGTTGCTGTAATGACCCAGGGTTATCATAGTTATCTCTGTCCTCACTACAAAACTTGTCAAAACATGTCAAGTCTATTTACAAAGTCACTATACAATAGTAAATAGGACCTTTGTAGTCGACCTTATTTGTCTCCCTTTGTCTGGTATAAATATAATTCTAGGGATGGATTGGCTCACAATCAATCGTGTGGTTTTAGATTGTGCTTCTAAATCCTTAGCATTCCTCGACACATATGTCAAACCCTCAAGTCAAACACTAGACCATGAACCTGGATCAAAATGTTTAGCGATTGAGCCTGTGACCTTTTACTATTGTAAGTTGGATAATTACGAATACTCCTGTTTTGCATCCTCTTAGGTTAAGATTGAGCAAATTCTGGCTGAATCCCTATTGTTTTTAAGTATCTGGATGTGTTTCTTGAGGATATACCCAAGGTTCCCCTTGAAAGGGAGGTGGAGTTTTTTGTGGACTTGCTCCTCGACACTGGGCCGATATCAATTGCTCCTTACCGTATGTCCCTTGTGGAACTGAAGGAGTTATAGGACTAGTTGCAGGACTTGTTAAGTTAGAATTTTATTAGGCCAAGTGCATCATCGTGGGGAGCTTTGGTGTTGTTCGTGAAAAAGAAGGATAAATCTGAGGTTATGTGTAGATTATATGCAGTTGAATAAGGTGACCATTAAGAACAAGTACCACATGCCTAGGATTGATGATTCAATGAACAAGCTAATCAGAGCAGTAGTGCTCTCTAAGATTGATTTAAGGTTAGGTTACCACCAAATTACAGTTAAGGACGCAGATATCCTAAAGACACTTTAGGACCCGATATGGTCATTATGAGTTCACTATCATGTATTTTTGTTTACATGACGTGAATATGAAAGAGGCCGTCTTATGAAGACCTTATGCCATACATTACATACATCGTATACAGACATCATACACTTATGTGTGAGGGGAATATGAGTTTCTCTTACACGCCCTATGGCAGCATCCTTCTCATTACATCATGTTCATCATTCTCCTTTGTAGACTATGGGAGCGTCATCCCCGTTCGGTTTACAACCGTCGTCTCTAACAAAAAAAGGATTGCAAAATTGAAATTATCTCACCCAAAAACCATAGGAAAGGTTGGCTTCTATGCCACGTCAGCAGCAACAGAACACGTGGCAGTGACATATCTAAAACTCAACACCACTTCAGCGTCGTGGTCAACGCTCGACAGAGTAGTCAACGAAGCTTGGCGGGTCGCTTCTGTGGGCTTCACTGACTTTTGATTTGTGATTTTCTTTTATAGAACAAAGCGAATTAGGCTGCACTTGGATATGGACTGGGCCAAAATTGAGACGGATGCGGGTTCTAGGCTATAGGCACTAGACCACTCGGAACGGAGGAAAATGCATCGCTGTAGATGCATGCGTCAGGGACCACAAGCCAAGGAGCACATAGAGCGAGGCATAAAAGACTTTGTAGGCACGTGAGGGTGCGTGCAATGTCGGAACTACACCAGCTTTCAGTGGCGAGAATGGTGGAGGACGGCGAATGGTGGAGTGCAGACGGTGAGAAAAGAAAAATAGAGCTCAGGAAGGAAAAAAAAAATCAGAGAAGGCCTATGGGAGAGAGAGGTTGGCTTACTAATACCATGTTAAGAGTGTAGACACTCAACACAGAAGCTCAACAGTAAGACGAAAAAAGGAGAGATTTTATGAATATTGAATGTATTTCTGAATTGTGTGTTCTTTACAGCAAAAGGTGAGCCTATTTATAGGCTGAAATCTTAACGGCTGAATATCAATGTAATAAAGAAGATAATCAATCTAATCCTAATTACAATCAATTATAATTAATAAGATATTTACATAATACAATCAAATCAAATCAAATGATATAATATATCAATTATATCTTATCAAGTACTAAGAAGTATTGCCGTTGTCTATAAAAGTGTTCCTTTATATATTATAAGCTACACATTTTAATTGTAGTTAGTGAAAAATATGGAATGGTCAATGCCTTATCTCTCCCTTGTCATCAAAATCCTCATTTTCTGACTCTCTAAATTGGGACGAGAATGAGACATATTTCTCTTCCCTCTCCCCATTAAAATTAAACTACTTCACAAAAGGACAACATATACTAGGTCCTTCCTCACTATGTCTTTCTCTTTCTGCCTATTATGATTCATTATGTTTGTAATGCTATATGCACAACATATAAATGGACAACTATGGCCAAATAAAGAAAAGACAAAAATGACATTGTCATTCTCTCTTTCCTCCATCACTTATTCAACTTATTGCTCTCATTCTCTTTTTACTTTATTACTCTCTCCTTTTGTTGTGTCAGACATATAAAGAAAGCAAACATCTTAAACAAAAATCAACATTGTTAAAAAAAGAAATCAACTTTATTAAAAAAGAAATCAATGTTTTTATGTTGGTTTTTCTTTGTTTAAAAACATTGGTTTTTGTTTTCTTTCAAGAGTAAAACCAACTTTTTTGTAAAAAGAAACCAACACCATAGAAAGAAGAAACTAATTCTGTTAATAAAAGAAACAAACAACATTTTTATCTTGGTTTCTATAACCAACAAAGTTAGTTTCTTTTTCAACAACGTTAATTTCTTATTCTTGAAGAAAAAGAGTGAAATAAATGAGAGAATGTAATAATTGTGTCTAAAAAGCTAACACAATAAGAGAAAATAACAATAAAATTAATTGATATCACATTACTTTTTTTATTTTACGTGAGACCCACCAAATACAGTAGATTACAAGTTTTTTTTTTTCTTAGTTGATTATACGGTGGTCATACCAAAAATTGTTTACCAAGCATTGCTTTTATCTTTCATCCTTACTAAAGCTAAGCATTACTCTTATCTTTCATCCTTACTAAGGCTTCTATATACAAGGGAAGGGCTCTTACCCAGAAAAAAATTAAATAAAAATCTTAACCTATTGTAGTGTGGTTTTGCCTGTGGTCCACATGGCCTGGCACCTTAACCTATTTCAATAATTAACAATGGTCTATGGCTTGCTTTAAGCGACAACTAATGTGGGGGAAAATGACAAGTGCAAGAAGCCTCATAGAAAAATAAGACTGCAGAGACTGTATAACACTATAAATACTACAACGGGATGAGTGGAATCATAGCATCGGGCAGCTGGGGATGTACGTCCAATGGCCATTTTATGCTGTCACATTGCCTTTGAGGTACATCTTTGATTTGCCTCTGGCCCGGGGAGAATGAAATGACATAACTCACATCTATGCATGGAAAGAGATAGCATGTCTAGCAAGATGACATTTTTTCAATGGATCCTTTTATATGAAATTTTCATGACTTTGTTACATGTGATCACTTACATTTAAATTTTTTTCTGGTTATGTTATGTATGAGTTTCATTTTTTAAATTAATGGTAAAAGATTACACATAACAAAGTCAGGTGAAAAATTCATGTCAAAGGATTCATTTCCTATTTTTTTATCTCTAAATATATCAAGTGTCATTCATAAAAAGTAAGTAAGTTAATTTACAAGTTGGTTAATTAGATTTCTTAAACATTTATTATATATCGTGTGCTTGAGAAAGTTGATAAATTAAATTTATCTTTATTATTTTAAATGTTTATACTGTTCCACTACTATTTTGGAAAAAAGGTAATTCACTAAAACTATTTTTTCATCAAAATCTCCTAAATATTTTATAATTTAACATCTTATTGAATTGCCTGTGGCTATGGGAGATTGAAATGACAAAATTATGGGAAATACTCAATTTGATCTTTACGCTTTTATTTAGTATCTTATTTAATTTTTGATATAATATTTGATGTCTTATTTAGTTTTTTACTTTTGTTGTTGCCCTCTTTAATCCCTTTGTCTAATGAATTCATGGACATAAGGACTAACAAAGACTGCGACAAAATATTTTAGGGACTATTTTTTTTATATTAGGAACAAATAAAATATCAAGTAAAAATCTAAGGATGAACAAGGCATTTCACTCACAAAACTCTCATCTATGCATAAAAGGATTTGGATTCTTTTGGGATTTTTTTAGTATAATTATCTATACAATTTAATAAAAAAAAAGATTTTATGAAATAATTGTTTTTTTTTTCTAATTTGTATTTCATTTTTACTATTCCATGTAATTAATCTTTTAATAGTGACCAACTAAAATTGTGACGGACATCGAGTCTTACAAATTGTTCAAATTGCCAGGCACACGCAACCACTAGTGTCATATTAAGAAGATAAATATAAATAACTTAATTAAATAGAAAAGTCTTCTTAAAATATAAAACACTAAATTTAAATATTTTGTACCTGCCGATTTGTTTCCAAACATAACATACGAGCCATTCGCAGAACCCAAATGGATGCTTAAAGTGGATGAACAGTGAAAAATAAAGCACTAATGGACCGATGCCAACGGAGCGCTACCTTCTTGAATCCTTTTTTTTTAGGCCCTCCATAGTGACTAATGGAAGTTGGTATATTTTTTTTCAACAAAGCCTGACACACATTGCCAAGAATTAAATCATCTATCACAACTTTGTTAGTAATTCTTGAATTTTTTTTCTCTATTGTCATTACTGTTCAAAGTTATTACGAAATTATCCTCATTTTCAAACAATTTTCCAAAATACCACGGTTTGGGCTGATGGGGTAATTCCGTAATTCTTAAATTATCATGATCAATAATAATTAAAATGAATTTGATCATAGTCCCGAAACAAATGGATTTGATTTTTCCTAAAGCGTGAATATATATATATATTTATTTATTTGGGTACATAAATTCTGAAATATATTTAAGATAAAATATATAATTTTAATTTAATTATTAATAGACAATTAATAATATAATTATGAATTTAATTTTAATATATTATTAATGTAAATTTCCTTTACGATATTATCTAATCTAATAGTACTATACTATTGAAAATAATTGACTCTTATTATAATTAATTTTTTTTACTTGTTTATTATAATTACCTTGGAATCACATGAAAGATAAAACAAGGATTATTCTCATACGTTATGTATGTGCAAATTATCATAATAAAATTTTACATTGTTAATTTAATTAAAGACAAATTAAAACTATAAATTTAAAATTTAATTATTATGGACCATGTAAAACACAACAATTAATTCAACTCTACTATTTATATATCCTCCAAAATAAATCCTAATTTTAAAATAACCAAATCCAATCAATCATGTGTAGGGAGGTTACCAACAGGTGCAACTTTTTGTTGGCCAAATGCAAACTTTTAGTAAATGCTCTTTTATGGCTATAAAATTGGGTAATAATCCGTCTTAGGCGTGGAGAAAACATGCAAGATCGAAAAGTGATTGAAATGGTACTAAATGGCGGGTGGACAGTGGTAAAAACATTGACTTTCACATTAATGTTTGACTATTTGAATTCTACTCTTACTTTATGCCTCTACAGATTATAGTGATGAAGGTTTAGTGCATGTGAACTAGTTGATGATAGGGATGGGCTTACATCAACTCTAAATTTCTTCTAGAAATAGCCACCAAGATTCTAAAAGTCTCAATATCTCAGGAACCCGACACACTCATCTCAGAGCTTAAGAAGAATGAAAAATACATAGTGATGTATGGTTATTCTGTTACTTTCAAGTTCTACCACACCCATGTTTCAATGGGGCCTTCTCTCCTATCCAATAAGAAGTTCTGGTCTCTTAAAGTTCTACCTAAGATTAAAACCTTTATATGGAAGTTGGCACATGATGATGTTCATATCTGGCAAAAGACCAAGGAGTGCATCTCAGGTATTTCTATTGACTTCTCCAACTGTCCTAGTACTCCAAAAACAATTATGCATTGTATTGCAACTTTCCCGCATAGTGCTGAGTGTGGAACTAGGTTTCCCTAGTTGTTTCAATTGTTTAATACAATATGTTTTGATGATGACAAATACAATATGCTCTAATTGTCCATGCTTAGTGTCTATGCTTATGTTTATAGAACTAGGTTTTCCTAGTCATTCTATTTAATTCAATATATCTTGATGATGACAAATAAAACACAAAAAACACATAATGACAATTAGAATGCAAAAGGATTTTATATGTTAAATAGAATACATTTGATCTTGTATGATTGAACTTGATGGTATCATATAGCCTACACATCATACAATAATAATAAGGAACATCATTTTGAGAACATATCCAATAACTCTCTGTATGTGCTTGATGAATTAAATATTGGATATATTTGTGTCTATATGTGTATATGCATGAATATCAAGTGCTATAGTGTTAGAATGCATGCATGTTAGGCAAAGGTTATTATTTGATTGATCCTTGCCTAATTGTATATGCACAATGCATTGATTGATCTATTGATGCATATTAAGATATTGGAACACATTAGACTAACTATACTTTCTAGTGAATGATCTTATGAATAGGAAAGTCCAAGGCATCAAGAACAAGATGGAACAAGAAGGAACATATTCATATGATGCCCAAAGTCAAAAGGTGGAGCATAAAATGTTTATTCCATGAAGAACATGGTTATGCCGAAGATAGGATTCATGAAGAATACCAAGTCCAGGCAAGCGATCAAAAGGATATTGTTTCTGATATAGTTTCTTAGGACTTAAGGTATTCTTGTCAAAGGAAAATTGATATATATATATATATATATATATATATATATATCTAAACTCTTAAAATGATGCTCTTTAATGATTTTTTGATTCTAGGAACTAAAAATGGTTAAGATTTATAATATGAATCAAAAGAATAGGAAAAAGGATGAATTTGGCCTAGGAAAACTTTAGTCATTAAAATGACTAAGAGGTGTCATTCGAATGATCAAGCTCCAGAAGCTAAAAACGGCTAGTTTTCAATGAATAGAAATGAGAATATAATTGGGTAATGACTAGTACACTTACAAACTCTATAAATATCCATTAAACTCACATTTCTAGTCAAGCTTTTCACTCTCATTATCCTTATACTTCATACTATCAATGGATTAATATTTTTCATCATCATAAGGGCAAAAGAGAGATATTATTAATACTCCTAGTAGTGCTTCAATTTGTATCATCCACTCTTTTAGAGAGTTTCTTTTTCTACAAAAATTCTTGTAAAGAGGGTGAGGTATCCCTTTAGTTGCTTAGGGTTTGGTATCCCTAAGGATTAGTTCTTTAGGCTCAAACAAAGGTAGGGGATCCTAAGTGTGAGGAATGCTCTTGCACGTAAAGGTTTTTCAAGCACCTAAGTTAGACACTTGATGATAGTGGAAAAATTTTGAGCAAACCGCTTGGGAACTGGACGTAGATCACAAGGGGTGTCAAACTAGGATAAATCAATATTTGCAATCTATCTAACTCTATGTCTTTACTTATTGCAAACTTATATTATTGTCTTGCATATTTGAGAATTGCAATATCATACATTTGTTAATAGTTGCTTATGAGTTTCTCTATTGATCTTATTGTTCAATCAACATACATAATTGAGCAAGCTTATAATCATATCCTTAATTGATATATTCCGCTGCATAATAACTTTTGATTGCATGAAAATGCAATATTTGTCAAAATTGCAATAATTTCTTATATACCCAATTCACCCCCTCTTGGGTATTGGTTGCCAAGTCTAACATCATGTTTTCCAAACAACCCTGCAATGTAACCCAGAACTCATCATAAGAGTTGTCCCACCAAAGACTCCGAAATGAAAAAGCTTGGGGCCACCAGGACGCATCTGAAATCGTTCTTTCTTTCCTTATTTTCAAATATCTTCGACTCCAGCTGGTCAAAAGTCTCGAAGAAGGTGTTGAAGATTTTCTCCTATTACATTTTGGATATAGGGGAAGGTAAAACCTGCGAGAGCCAGAATTGTCTCGCTAAACAATGAAGGGTGCGAAAGATGACCTTAGCTTCTTTTTCGCCTGAGAAGTTGACACAAAGAAGTTGTAGGCAGAGAAAATCAGCCCACAAGAAATCTTTCCTTGTTAGATAATCAGGTCGGAGGAAATCATGGAGAGCTTGAACCAAGAGGGACCACTCATCTTGTCGACGAAATGAGAAGGATGAGGTTGCCTTGAAAACTAAGACCCATTTCGTGAAATTGTGTAAAAATGAATTCAAAGTGATCCTTTTTTTGAGAGCATTTTTTCTTCTTGAAATGGAGGTGGCTCATAGTCGAACCAGTTATCTCCTCGTATATGCCATCAGGAAGGATTGACATTTGAAGGTGATTCTTGAATAGGGCGTTCAACTAGAGTTAAAAAAGCCATAAGGGGCCGCCAAATTGTAGAGTCGGTGCCTTGTTGGCTCTAATATCTCCCACAATGGAGTGTAGAAAATCATAAAGCTTCACCAAAAGAAGTTTGGCTAGACAAATTGGGCGACCTTCATGTAGCATGGTGGCAACCTTATGAAAACCTTCATTCGTGCTCGTCATTTCTAAGATTGCGAGCAAAATACACATCTATTTAGCCAGAATTGGAGGAACGCCACATGTTTAGCATTGGAAATAGGCTCGCCTTCAGCTCCCATGTTATTTTATATCAGCCCAATCATCCAATATGGCAAGTCAAGATTGTTGGTGAACAGATTCCAAAATTGATACGCTCCCCCTATCATAAAACTGTCTAGCTTCAAATTGTAGTGAAAAAGTTGTAGAAAGTCATAAATACCCACGACCTTCTAATGGTCACCTTTTACCCCTCCAAACGATCTAACAAACCAAGAAATTGGAGTTGTTCTTCATGTTATTTCTAAAGACCTTGGATTGATGAAAACGCCATGCATATATCTCCTCCTAGCTTGCTAGTATTTTGTGCCCCAAAGCGCAAGGAAAGAAAGAGGCGACAACAAATGCATCCTCCCTGTCGATTAAAGGACCAACATACACGTAAATAGAGAAGGGAATCATTACCTAGCTAAACCACACTTTGTGGAATTCAGGGGAAGGGTTGGGAGACATTTTGAGATTTTTCCCTTGAATCAATGTTGTTGCAGAAGCGACATGAGGGATTCCCTTGTTGGCGGAAGATAAAGGATTTTCCATTAAGATTGAAAAAGAATTTTGGAATTGGGATGGAAGAAAGAAAGGAAAAATCGTCATAAATAAAGGATATGTAAAAATGAAAGGAGAGTCATTTCAGATATTGAATTGGTAAAAAGGGAAGCGAAAACAAGCACTGGGGATTTATAGAGTTTGAATAGCTTCTTGAAGAAACTTCAGGTTAAGGAAGGGAAAACGCCAAAACGGTGGTGCGAAATTTGGGGGGAAATGGAAAATGTGACGTGATGGTTACACTGCCCAAGATTTATATTATTTTATCTAAGAAGATGAAAAGTCCTAAGACACACATATTGACCCTAAGAAGATGATGTATGCTTTATATATGATTACATTAGGCAAAGAGGTTTCGTGGTCGAAAGGTCACGGTCGACAAAAGGCGTTAAGAAATCATCACAATCAACCTCTACAAGAGATAAAAAATTTTAGAGGTATTGGTCAAGTAGAGGAACGATTAAGCTACAAGAGAGAGAAAAATAGCTCAGGTTAGGGATGTGACGTGACAAGGCTAAGTAATGATGACATGAAAACCCCTCAGTTACTTTTTGGATTTTTAATATATTTTATGAAGGAGATAAAGATCCTAATTGAAGGATATGGAAAATTCATATTTTCCTTTTATATCATTCAAAGGAAAATATTGGAGGCATCTTGTTACATCAAAATTAATAAAAGAACATTTAAAACAAGGGTATTAAAGTAAAAGACAAAGGGGTATAAAAGAAAGGAAAAAGCATGAAGAATAGGTCGTCTAAGAAGGAACAGAGAGTGATTGTTGTTGATCGACATTAATGATGTAATTAAAGGATGATAGTTGATCCTAAGAACTTTAACAAAGGTATTGGTGAGACTTAAAGATGTAAGCGACCTCGTGCCATTGAATCATAAGTGTTGATCAAATGGTGAAGGCTAGTTAGGGGCGACCCTATAAAGAACAAATTGTGATTAAGATTCTAGCTTGAAAGTATGGTATAAGAATGGATGGAGGAAGCTAGGATCGTAATAATAGGGTTGCTCAAGAGAACTCAAGAAGGGGCGGGCGACCCCCTTTGATACTTTGCTTTTCTAGAAATTGATTACAAAATCTAGTAGTGTCGCCCACAAAGAAAATATCAAAGAGAATAATTGTTAGCACATATCTTTGAAATCAAATTTAAGATAAGGAAGTTATCCAAAACGTGTAGTAGTGGAGATGCCAACAGAAATTACATGGTGGTTATGGAGAATGTGCATGCACAATCAAGAGAGTGGTTAGCGAGTTTTCCGCTGAGAAGGGCAAAGTGGAGACGTTGGAACAAACACCAACCGCACAGTGGACACATGACGAACATGCATGAAGACCCTGATGCCTATAAATAGGGCGTCGAGGGAAGAAGCAATTTGGAAGAAACTTTGTGAAGTCTCACACACTCATACACGTCTCAGGATAATTCAAGTATAGGAGAAGGAGCAAGTAATTCCCTTTTCTTTATTTTCTGTCTTTTAATTCCTTAGGATTAGCACATTTCTTTGTAACTTTTCTTCTTTTCCATTTCTTGTTATTTATCAATTTCTTTGGTGATTGTATGAATCTCATTTATTTATCAAGTGGATTATTCATAATCCCTTTTTTTTTCAAACTCACATTCTCACTGAAAAGATCCACAAAATCCCTGTTTTATCCTTACTTTATTTGTTTCGCGTGGTGAACGGTCCATATATTACTATAGACAAAAACCCACATAAAACACAACAAATTATACATTCTCAACATTCTTTGACGTCTCATCTTTGTGCAGTGTGGTAGAAAAATGTGAACATAAATCACACATAAAAATTCTAAGATGGTAAATATTTAACTCCTAACCAAAAGTCAAGTTTAATGGAGACAATTTATAATAACTTGCTGGCATGATGTGTGCAAGTATTGCTACATGGAGTATAGCTTGGTCTCGTGCTAAAACATGAAATTTTGTTCTCATAAGTAATAGTTTAGCTATTAATTGGAGGCATTTAATAAATAATTTTGCTAGACCATGTATTAATAGGAGCACCATGATATTCAACTATTGTTCCATTGGACATACAATAATCGTTACAATTTTGAGAAATTAACTCACCATTATTATCAAGAAAAATTGTCTTAGTGGTATTGTCTTGATACTCTCCTCTTAAATTATTTGAGAAAGAAATCTCGCAAACTTTAGGTTACTAGTTAATGATAATGTCATGCCCCAACTTAAGACGTGACCGCACGTAGGGTTACTACCCTAAGGAAGCTCAGACGTGGCATACTAAACGTGTATTAAATGCTCATAATGATAAAATAACTTTATTTATTAAAAATTAACTGAATAACTATTTACATGTAACTGAACTGAAAAATAATGAGTTTACATAATATCAATGTCTGAAAATGAAATACATGAATACTAAATAAGGACCCTGCCCTAGGTGTCTGAAGCATGACTGTAAATACTCGGGTAGTCCCTACTGCAAAACGGAGCTTACCATTAATGTCTGAAATCTTTGCTTACTGGACGAGGGGACTGTTCTCACTATCCTCAGCTGAATCTGAAAATGTTATCGACAGAGGGGTGAGTTGTCAACTCAGTGATAGGTACCTCGGTACCACTCAAATAGCAAGTACTGCAGACAACATCATGATATATAGATACATACATATATACTGAAAGAACATATATAACAACAAGCATATTATATAACTGGTATCTAAAAGAAACCAAATGAACTACATATACTGAATAAGCTGAAAGTACTAAATAACTGAGTAAACTGAATTAGCTATTGGAAAGAAAAACTGGTCAATGTACGTTTGTCCACGTCCGTGGCAGAGGGAAACAATTCAAGGGAGCCACAACGCGACCTTACTTCACCAGGATAAATCCGGGTGGTTCCGGTACGCACACAACCCGAATATCTATGAGGGTATGCATACCCTAAGTTTGAGGAGCCTAGCACTCAGGGGTCTGATAGGGCACACATGCCATAACTGAGGAGCCTGATGCTCATATCTATCTACTATTGGGTCTAGGTTACGAGGTGGTAGGACCTCGTACTGTTCTAGGTCACCTACCCTATAATATATTGTTCGTGAAGTCTTTTAGGGAACTGTCTTTGATTGCCCATGTTGTTAAGACCTAAGGCTACTGATTATGACAAGTGTGTCCTACTTAACTAATCTTTGTTTATTAGTCCGACTCAAGGACTAAGATCCCACACTTAGGACAGAATTCCTAGGCAAGAGAAGTGTGTCACAAACGAACATCTTAAGTACCAAGTATTGCCTTAGCTAGAACCTGTCACATGTTAGGGTCCATGCCTTAACCGGAGTCTTTATTTAAAGTCTTATGGATAAGCCTGACCAAGCATTTCTAAGAGATATCATGGCTAAGGGCCAAGGTCTCTATCCTAACATAGCATGGCATAGCATAATATAACATAAGCATAAACACATGGCATATGATATATCACACAAGCATGCCATCTGCTGAACATGTATATGAATAACTAAATATCTACTAGCATGTTATGTCACAATTGACTCTACTGATGGACCACCGAAGTGGAACAATCGACACACCAGGACTGTCACTCACCTAGAATGTCACAGAAAGGAGGAACGTTGACACTGGGGCCTTCAAGAAGTGTGGCGTTGGCACCTGGACAGCCAACAAAACCACCATCAAAAACCCATTAGGAAATCTTTAATTGGCAGGCTCCACAGTAGCGATCTAGTATTGCTATAACATTTCAGCATCGCCACAGCATCCTGTAGACTACTGTGGGCCACCACCAATACGGTGGCGGTACCAGGGCTTACTACCCTAAACCATCCTAAAAAGGACTGACTACCTACCTAGGTGAAGACTTTGTATCTTCACAAGAGGGAGAGAAGAAAACTGAGCAGAAACTCGTTCTAAGAGAGTATAAGAGTCTAAAGCTCTGAGCGAGTTGAAATGGGGGAGGAGAGCTCTATGTATAGGGAGAGAGATGACCAAAGGGATGGGATGGGCCCCTCTCCTAGCCCAAAAAAACACAAAACGCACTGGCCTTTCTGACCTGCATCTCACATGAGATGCACATGTCTCGCGCAGGACGAGTCCTTTTTTTCATTTTTTTTTTTTTAGGTTGTCACAATAAACACACATGTGACCATTTGTTTGGTCATCTTTTAAAACCACATGGAAATTATAAGTGGTCAACATGATGGGTGAATGTGCCTACATAGTTCATTATCAATACATTGCAGAAATGCAAATGGTTTTCTCACAATTTTAACAAGTGATTGTCTCGTAATTAATTTCTTTAAGAACAACCAATACATGAGAATTTTTTAACTCAAATAAACTTTTGGCTCTTCAATGGATTTCAAGTGAATTATCAATAATTATTTGCATCATGGTTGAATCGTGATAGACCTACCTGTGTATTTTTTTATCATAAAAAAATAAATATTAAAATAAAATAAAATAAAATATGTAATTTTTAATTTTTCAAAAATAATCATAACAAAGTATTATTTTTGTTAATAAGTTAATTCTTAATATAATAATATTCTAAAATAAAAAACTAATATATATATATATATATATAAAGATATTTCTTGAGAGAAGGGAGAGAGTTTAACTGAATATATAACATTTACTATATAACAAGTAAGAGTGTATAAATTCAATATGAATCAAAAAGATATTTTCAATAAAGAATTGAAACTCTAAAGTTGTAAGCTGCTGGGTTATGCCCATGAAGAAATAGATCAAAAGACAAATTTGAGCAACGTGAATATCCTTTATGTGGAAGGAAAATCAAATTTTCATCCATTGATTTTATCATTAAGAAACCACAGTCCATATCCCAAAAAATTTTGTTCAACTTTGTTATGTATATCACCAATTATCTTGTTTAGTATGTGATAGTAAGATCATAAATAGAATATATGACATTTGACCAACAAAAAAAAGGAAAATGCTAACAAAACTCTATCATGTTATTCATGAGATGAGAGTGTGATTGTGGGAGAGTCCTAGGGACTCTTTAGATTATGGTTTCTTTAAAAAGAAAAATTAAATATTAAAATTATATTAATAAATATGATTGCATAAAATGTTACAAAAAATAATGATAGTCTAGTGGATAAACCATTATTCTAAACGGTAGAGGTCTTGGGTTTGAGTCTCACTTAAATAAGTTTATTTTTTTAGTAAACACAAATGAACATTTATAATATACATTGTTGCACCCCTACTTTTAATAATATACATTGTTGCACTCCTCGCAAACATATAAGCATTACTATTTTAATATTTTTCTTGGAAAAATTAATGATACATATTATAAAAAATTATAATAACATATTACATAATTAAAAGAAAAAAAAATTATCATACACACACAATCATCAACGTATATAATATTTCATATGCCTATTGGTTTGTTGCAACTATAACTCAAGATGTTTATCTATTTGATTTTTGTATCATAATTCAAACACAAATTTAAATACATTTATTAGAACATTTGAATTACAAATTCAAATTTAAGATAAATCTTATCTAAGATGAGTCTATAAAGTAATGTATTAATCAAATATATCATTTACTTATTTTCCTAACTATAATGGAAAAATCAATGATATCAATTAGATCTAAAAAATGTTTCTAAAAGAATAACTCAATTAATAATTATGAGATATATCATAGTTTATTGATTTGATTGCAAAAATTAAATAACAATAAAAGTAAATTTAATAAACATTAATGAAATTAAAGAAAAATAAAAATTAAGGATTGAGTAGACCAATTTACTTCTTGAAATTGGTAACTATATTATCCTCTTCAGGATGATATGAGTATCATATTATAAATACTAAAAATTAATACAAATATTTCAAATCATTCTTAGAGCATTCGCTTCAATGAACGTAAAATATGAAAATAACACACTTTAGATAGTGTGACTGTGTGAGTAATAATATTCATTCACTTCAAGGAATGATCTTTTGACATAATCACTTTGGGAATACGTAAATCTCGTTAATGGGCAAATAATTCATTTGCATGTAGTTTCGAATAATAAGAATGCATTCACTTCAGTGAATGATTATTTTTTTTTTTAATATAATTATCATTTGCTATTAGGAATGAGTATAATTATCATTCACTTTTAGGAATGTATATAATTATCATTCACTTACGGGAATTAGTATAATTAATTACCACTAACTTTTTATAATGAGTATGATTGTCATTCACTTGTAAAAATGACTATAGGTACAATTTCATTCCCTCCTATTGCGAATATTTATATTTTGTGATAGGAACTGCTACCATTCATTTCTTGGAATGATATTAAAAAATGAATAAAAATATAGTAGAAGGATATTTTGATAAAGCCATAATAAAGAATATAATTAAAATATAAAATTCTATTTATTTTTTTAAAAAAAATTGAACTATACACACACAAATGTAAAACGTCGTTTTTATATTTCTATTTGTCAGACTCAAGGAGACATTTGAATAAATGAACGCGCTTATTTAAAAGTTTCATATTCAATTTATATTGACTTTGTATAAAAAAAATATTTCACAATTTTAGAATAGAAAGAGGAGAAAAGAAAATTACTACCTTATAAAATTGATTTTTTAAAAAATGATTCTTTGAATTAGATTAAGTGTCATGCTGATAACGTGTTACAAAAATTAACGAGAAAGAGTTTTAGGAAAAGTAATAGAAAAAATAGAAAAAGAATTGAGAGATCTCAAATGTATGATCCATTGAACACTCAAGAGCAATATTTATAAGCTAATAGTAATAAATATATAAACATATCAAATCTCAAAAAATTTCACTAATGACATTCATCTAGTAATATTTTTCTTAACATTCTCAAATTAGTTATAGCGATCATTCATAAAATGAATGTGTTCTATAAATATTTGACAAATTCTCAGATATGATTGAAAGACTTCAATGCTAGTATAAAACGATATCCATCTATATCTAGATAAAATCAAATTTGGAATGTGACATACTGGAAATTGATGGAAAGACTAAAGTAGTGTGGATATTATTCGTATCAAGACAAAATTAAAAAGGAGCTTTCTGAAAAGTGATATATTTAATAGTAAGAGAATTATATTAATATTTAAAACTAGGGGGAAAAATCCCTGTCATTTTAGCTAGACCTCAAGAAGGTTAATCTAGCTAATAATTACCAAAAATTAAAAATGAGAAATCCCCTTTTCATTACAGAATTTGCAGTTTGCACTGACTTTGACTCCATCCACACACCCTTCGAAGACACAAAAGTATCACCAATTTTACACCTAAAAGCTACTTCAACAAAAGAGTGCTCAAGTCCCTCAAATAAACATATGGCCAATTTATATTTTTCAATTAGCTGCTAAATATGTCCATCTTCAGAAAGTCACAATTGCTAATAACAAATGAAACATCATTGACGTATTGAATACCCTTTACCATAAAAGGAAGAAAAAAAAGCGTTGGATCATGTCAAGGAAATGAAGGGGAAGACAAAAGAGAAAAGGGTAAAGATATACTCTTACCAATTATTAGTGAAGCTAATTTGATTTGCAAAACTAATCTATTCATAAAACAAAGGCTTGCAAGAGTACATAATTCTCAAAAACTGAGAAAAAAACAAACATAGAAGATCAATTACTAAAAAAGGCATAATATGTATTTACTCAGATCTTATTCTCAAAAACAAAGAAACTGTTTTGAGGATTTGAACTTTACTGTCACGTTAAGACTCGCCTTTATTAAAAAAAAAATCCATCATTAGTCCATAAAAAAAAAGGTAATATAAATTTATAAACACATTTGGCAAATTCAATTAAGCTTAATCAAATCAAAATCCATAAATCCACCACTATCTTCGTGAGGAAGAAGAAAAGAAAAGAAAAGAAAAACCCAAATTTGTAAACACAACTCAGAATCTAAATACCAACTTCAGAAAACAAAATAACATTAACTAGATATATAGATCACCGCCATCCATAAACAACTTGTGTGTACTTAACCTTAAGCCACCTAAAGCTCTTCCTAAAGGAGCCTTTGACTTTTCCCTCCATAGCATACATCTTATAGCTTGCAATCCTCTTCTTCCTTTGGAACTCAGGATCAGCAGCAAAGCTCCATGACTTGTTCATGCCCTTCCTTCCCTTCTTCAGCTTCAAGTCCTTGTTATTGTTGTTGTTAAAAGGACCCATTTGAGGTTGTGCATAGGAAACACTATAGGACCTTAGAGGTGGTGGCGGTGCACCATAGTAGCTCTCAATTTGCATCATTTGGCCATTTCCATGGTAAGAACTTGATCTATTGTAGTTTTCCATATTGGGGAATTTTGGGAAGGGAAGAAGGAGATTGAATTGAAGAGGGGTTCCTTTTTTCTTTTTTTTTTTGGTGCGTCTCTCTGCAATTGAAGGATCAAGAACTAATAATAAGGCTTCTTTTTATCAAAGGAAAAAGAATTAGAAATTGAGGGGCAAATTGGTAATGTGGGGTCCAACAAAGACTGTAAGAGCTTTGGTCCATCACAAGTTCGCTGGCTACTTTGAACTTTCAATTCTTTCTTATGAAAAAATCAGAAATGATTGAACCAGCTAATCTGGCTTAGATCGGTTAATTTAAACTCGACAAATTCTTGTATAATTATAAAGTGTTAGAAAGGATATGTTCCTCATCAATATTTTAGCTTTTATTTTGGGAGAAGTTAGGGCTTAAAGATGAAATATTATTTTATGTGATTAGATTTATATTTAACATGACGTCTTATGATTATATAATTTTTTTTTATGAAACTCAAGTCTAAGTAATTTCTAATCAATGTTAAACCTCTTAAATTATAGAAACTATTACATGATCGTAAAAAAATCGGGTGAATTATGTCCTTCTTAGTAATAGAATGATATTTTAAATTGGTGGTTTCTAATTACCTTGTTGAGAATAGATCAAGTTATTATTATATCTTATTTTATCTTAAATTAATTTAGGTTTATATGTTAGAATATTTATCTATTTTAAGATATTTTCCTATTTTAATGGTTAAGATATTTGTCTATCTTATCTTAGATTGATTTAGTTTAATTTAAATTGATTCTGTTATTACTTTATGATTCTACTCTACTTATAGCCTATATATAGAGGCTACCTCATTGTACACTCAGAACACACAACTATAATAATATTATTATCAATTTTTTTATTATCTTTCCTGTGCCATTATCCCAATTCACCCACAATGTTTAACATGGTATCAGAGTTATGTTATTGGTTCCCACCTTGAATCATATTGACGCTTCCGCTACCTTAGAGCTCAGACTCTTTGTTTCCTACATTTCATTATTCACAAATATATGTTCTTCACTACCATCTCTTAAATCTCAGACTTACTATCATCTATCTGAGATGCTACCACAACAATTTCATTGTCTTCCAGATCTCCACGCACTTCTACATGATACCTAACGTTACCGCACGTGTAACGCAAATGTTGCTTGCCTTTAGCTAGTTCCGCCCAGCCACTGTTTCCTTCAGCTGGTTTTGTCCAATCGTCGTTGCCTTCAGTTGGTTTCATCCCGCCACTATTGCCTTTGGCTGGTTCCACCCAGTCACCTTTGCCTTTGTTGGTTTTTGCCTAGCCACATATCGTTGACTTCGCTGATTTCGCCCAGCCATAATCGTTGTCTTCGCTGGTTTCTCCCAACCACATATCGTTGTCTTCACTGGTTCAGCCCAGCAACAAATCGTTGTCTTTGCTGGTTCCACCCAGCCACAAATCATTACTTTTGCTGGTTACGCCTAACTCATACTCTTATTGTCGCTCGTGCTTCCGTGTAGACTCTCGCTGATGTTCCTACTTTCGTGCAGACACCACTGCCGTTTTGTAACAAGCTTAAAGCCCAATGAGCTTTAGCTTAAGAGAAAATGTTGAGAATAAATTAAGATATTATTATATCTTAAATTAATTAATTTAGGTTTATCTGTTAGGTTACTTATCCAATTTATCTGTTAAGATATTTTCCTATCTTAATGGTTAAGATATTTATCTATCTTATCTTAGATTGATTTAGTTTAATTTAAAATGATTATATTATTACTTTATGATTCTACTTATGACCTATATATAGAGGCCACCTCATTGTACATTTAGAACACACTACTATCAATAATATTATTATCAGTTTTTTATTATCTCTCTTGTCCTGTGCCACTATACCCATTCACCCACAATGTTTAACATAACCCATGGATAAATACTACGTGCTACTTAATTTATTCATTTTTTTATAATTTTTACAACTAAATTTGTTAAATTTTGTTATCATTTCATGATCTAATATGACATATTGATGGATTATATGATCTAATATGATAAATTAATACTTTTTAATACATTATTTGTAAAGGGGTGCATCATAAGCTCAAATGGTTTGCAAATCTGTAAACCTCTTATAAGTTGGTTCTTTTAATGATTTGACTAATGAAAAATTTATTACAATTATATAGAACACGAAATAATAACAAAATTCAATGAATTTAATTGTAAAAATTATCAAAACTTGGTAAATTATGTAGCATGGGGTGTTTATTCCATGCGATAGGTGAGAAATCACCTTTTAAATTTAGTTGCGATAGGATTCATATTTGTATATAAAATGTGACTTTATTCCACATTGTTGCACCCTACAATAATTTTTCCTTTTTTTTTTCTTTCAAGATGTTATCAACTTTTGTCAAACTAATCACCCTAAATCCATTAGAATAACCTGCAAAAGTTAATAGACAAGATAATGAGACTATGAGTGTCTCAAACTATGCAGCTAACAAAGAAGATAACAAGACTGAATGTCTTGAATAATGCAATCTTATACACATTCACTTCATCTTAACATTTGAAATATAAATAATTGATTATGTATTTCCCTTCTATATTATCCTTTTTTTTTTTTAGGGAATCAAACATAAAACCACTTAACCGCCTAAGATAAAAAAATTTCACTTAAAGTAACTCTCAAACTACACTAATTTCTCCTTACACTTCCCGAAAATAGTTACTTTAATTAAATATTCGTGTACATCTTCTCATCTAATTCCATCAAATACTACTGACTTTGATGCACTCAAAAATTAAAAAAGTATACTACTGACTTTGGGTGTATAATTGTGTTATTTTCTTTTCCAGATAGCGTGTTCAGTGGGAATCATTATTGTTCACGGAAAACCTTTTAAAATTCTCAGTTTTGTTGCTTTTGACTTTGGGCACAAGATTCCCCAAAAGATAACCTGTCTGAATGAAACGTTTGCACTCATCAGATACATCATACAGGTACAAAACTGACAAAAAGTCCTTTTTTTCACAGCTAAATTTTCGACATCAACAATCAAAATTTCGAAGCTGGTATGTAAAAGTTGACTAAAGTCTACGATTATATTTAAAGTCGTCAATTAATATGATGAAAATATTTCGTGAATTATGTAAAATTGATTTAATTTGTTCGTTGAATATGACCCTTTCCGCGCAAATATCAATGATCTTAATCAATCAACTTTGTGAAACATGACGACAATTAATACTGCTAGACCCCAATATTACGCACAATGAATTTGTTGACCAAGTTAGTAAATGACCAAATTTGATAAAAACGAATGGCAACTTTTTTAGAAAATATATGTTACATATGTTATAAAAAACAATTTGTAACATACTGCTCTCATTTAAAAGGTAATTCCAACGAGAGTAAATAAATTAATGGAAAACAACTCAGCATTATTTTGATGAGAAATATATATAGATATACTAGTTATATATATAAACAACTTGATTGCAAAGATAATTGATACAAACGGAAGTTACGAAAATCAAAGGTAGGTGGAATTTAGGGAAGAGATGAGTGAAAACCTATGACGCATGAGTACTCAANTGAATCTCTCTAGTTAGTGATCTCACCCTTCCCTTCACATAATTCTTCTCTCCTGGATTTATTTCATTTTATTCTTGTTAATTGTTTATAGTTAGTTGTTGTTTGGTGTTTCATGGTCTTGGTTGGCTTGTGTTCACGGTGGATTTTGGGTTGTGTCATTGTTGCTTTTGGGATTAACAGAGGGCATCTCTTTCTTTTTTCTTTTTTTTTTTTGCCGAGGTGGTAGCTACAGAGAAGTAGAGGAGTATAGAATTACCATTTTTTTTTGTTTTTATTATGTGAAATTTACAAAGTTATATATATAATTTATTTATTTATATTTGCGTTGTACTTGTACCCTTGTTCTTCAAAAAATTTTATACACTGTACCTGTAGCCGTATCTGGTACTAGTACTGTACTCGTATATGTACAACATAGGTGAAAACTTAACGCAATCGAGTTGTTTCTTGCAAATGGTACGGAAGTTATTTCATAACACAAAACAAATTAGCAAAATGATTTTTTGTAGCGACAAACCTTTTTGATGCATTCAAATTGATCAACGTATAGTCAAACATTGAGATATCTACACAACATGATAAAGTTCTTACTTGAGTCAAAACGAGTAGAAAACAGGGTTTCGATTTCATTGGTCTGAGTTGAGTTATGAAACAACTTGGTCCCTATAAGTGAGCCATTAGATTTGAAATCTGCAGTTCACATTGAATAGGTATTTAACCCCTAACAAAGGTTACATCTAAAATTGTGAAATTGCATTTTAACCCCTAATTAATTTTTTTTAACCTTTTACTTACAGTAAAGATGAATTATTAATGTTTTTAATCATGATTACTTTAATTGATAAGCATTATTATTAGCATTAATCTTCAAGATCAGAAAATAGTCTAACAAAAAAACTTGAACATCATAATCACAACTATTACAAACTCCCTAATCTAAATTTTTTTCTAGAATCTTCATCACCTTTATCATTTTCCCCCTGATATTTATGAAACCCCAACAAATATAGGAGAGAGAACCCGGTAGAAAATGTAGGAGATATGTTATAAAATACAATCATATCACTTACTGCTATTTTGTTCATATCTTTGGCACTAAGTAAGGGAAAATGTAATCAACCCATAACAAGCAAATCAAAATCAATCATAATTATAGATTTGAAAATTTAACCACATTGCCAACATGATTTTTAATTGGTCCTTCATTCCCAATAACATAATTAAGGATGGTCACGAGTCAGTTTGACCCGCCGAAACCATTTGATCCTTCCTCTATGGGTTGATTCAGGTCGATTGACGGGTTGTTGGGTCACGTGACCTGACAAAATACATATAAGGCTGGTTTCCATAATGTGGATTCGATTTGACCCACCACTTGATTACCCCTCTCTCTGTCTTCCTAGACTCACTCACTTATTCTACTCTCAGTCTCTCACAGTCTCACTCGAGCTCCGGCTACTGTAAAGAGCTCTAACCACCTCCATTGTCACCTTCATAAGGCTCTTGCTTGTGGTGAGTCTTCCCTATTTCATTCCTCTTAATTCTATTTTTTAAACCCTAGGGTTTTGAATAAGGAAAAACACTTAACCGTATACGTGACTCAACTTAACCTGTTAACAGTCATGTCAAGTTGGGTCGAATGACCCACCCAAATCACATGAAAATTGAACCAATCAACCCAACGTCAATTTGGTTGGTCAAGTGGGTTAGGTCGTTGGGTCATACTTGATTTGATCTGCGAGAAGGGCTAAGCATAATACCATAAACTAATAGGATCAAGCACTTCATAGCAGCATTCTAAATATTTTTTTTCTCAAACTATAAAATGCTAAGATTTGCAAAATCATCACTGAGATACCCAAAATCTCCATTCAAGATTTGCAAGCAAAACTATTTTTTTTAAACAAAATTGACAACACTAACCCATATTTGTTTCACTTCATTAATGGATTCTAATGGTGGTCCAGTGATAGAAGAGTGATGGCGATGGTCGAAGGTGGAACAATGGTGCTAGGGAGGGGAATGCAAAGCACTGCCATCATCACAAATCTACACTGCCACCACGACCATGATCTGCACGTACTCGATGAGCTCCATTTCTCCCTTCTTGCATCGTGGAATCAGTCTAGATTGTCCAGATCTTCTATTTTCTTTCTTCTTTCTTCACTTTCGCTATCGTTTTCGTCCAGATTTGAAGGTTGAGGCAAAGGCATTTGCGTTGTCTTTGCTCAAACATGGTAGACGGTGAAATTGGGTGGTGGCACTGGTCAAAGACCGACAATGCAATTCGAAACATGCAGATGATAGATGAGAGAGACATAAGTGAGAAGAAGAGAATATGAGATATGAGAATAACTATTAACTATGAAAAAAAATAAACTCTCTATTAACTATCTAAAAGAGGGACAACATTGAAAAATAAAATAGCAAAATTGTTTTGCTAATTAGTCCCTTTTACTTTTTTAAATGTAACAGTTGTGGCCTTGGACCAAGTCGGTCCCAAACATGGCATGAACCAAATTAGTCTTCTCCTAGAAAATAGTCACTAGTAGGCAAAGTGTGAGCGTAAATAGTTCCCCTCACATCATCAAACGAAAAATGATTCAATCCCTTCGAAGGGTTTCTCCTGATGTGTATGTCCAAAGCCAAGTTGAAACTTTCACTTGCCAGCTAGTCTGCACAACGATTACCCTCCTTGAGAGTGTGATTTAAGATGACTTACCAATCATTACAAATAGGGTGCTCTTTGAACTTTTTGTGATTCACTAACAAGGAAATAACAATTGCAACATCACTTTCCAGGATGATATAACGATGCCCAAATTCCCAAGCTATCCTGGGACCAATAAAGATGCCCCAAAGCTTAGCTTGAAAGGAAGCATTGGTGCCAATGTGAAAGAAAATCCCCAACCACCTATCATATGAGTTGTGAAACAAAACCCCATAACCCGCATTGCCAGGGTTACCTTTGAAGGTCCATAGTATTAAGCTTAATCCAGTTTTTGGGGGGCTCCCTCCAGATAAAAAAACTTCATTTCAATTATTTTCTTAGTGTTGCTACCCGTCTTCTTACTCCTAGCCTTAGAAACCTAGGAAACATAATGTAGAATAATTAGATGCCCATGAGGAGGTCTTAAGTAGCTATCCTCAAACAACTCTCTATTGCACCAACGCCAAAGCTTCCAGCAGGTTAGCCAAACTTCCCTTGTAGGTTGATGATGATCCAATTTCTAAGATCTAGAGCAAAGAACATAGATATGGAACTAGTATTGATTAAGCAAATCGAAATCCTAGAAATGTGTGGAAAATTCATTAAAACATGAATAACAGACTCAGTTATACCTATGATGCCCCACATCTCGAAAATCCTTAACTAGTAGTGCAACTAGCCCTTAACAACACAATTGTCTCCCTATGGCTCTAGTGTAGAGTTGCAGCGGTCTATGTTGTTGGAGTGGTTAGACATCGTTGTGGCGGTGTCTTAATGGCTTAATGGCCCAATTTAGCTAACATCACATTTAATTATGATAGACCTTTCTTAGCCACCCCATAATCATTACCTAAAACCCTAAGACAACAACAAGCATTCCTTCGTAGAAAAACCCCAGAAACCTTGGTTCCCCTTCACCCCCATTATCTTCTTCCTTATTTTCCCCAAATTTCCACCCTTAACAAGTACGATTCTCATGACGATGTATCCTGAAGCAACAAACTGAGCCTTATGATCATCCTCACCTTCTTTTCCTTCGATTTTGATCATAGGTGAGTGGTTATTCACGAGTTTGGAGGCGAGTACAACAATCGTAGATCACTACGATCTTTGCAATTTTGTGCAAAGTGTTGCACTAGTCTCTAGTGCACAGCAGTTTGAGACCGCCTTAGTGGTCATCAGCGTTGCAACGGTCTTAGTATGCTATAATAGTTTGAGGGTAGTAGTCAACCAAGTCTATATTCAATTCATTCTCGTTTATCATAGTTCATATTATACTATGATCTTTCAAGTACCAACACAATTCCACTAGGAAGTTTTGGTGTCAGCAACTACTCTTTACCAACTCAAGGCGAATGGGGGTTGGTTTAACTATGCAATACCACATTATAAACTTTACACGTTGTACTAGGATACACCCTAGAAATAGACAACTCAGTAATTCAAATAAATCAGTAAATTATATAACGAATACAACACAAGCTATATGGTATGTGGAACATGTATTTCTTGTTATATATGTGACTAAGTATAGGTACTAGAAGGTGGTCTCCAAGACCCCATAAAACCTTGACATTGGCACAGGTTAAGAGTAACCCTGATGAGCCCGATCGTCCAGTGGCATGGGTGCAAAGTAACCTTGATAAGTCCCTCTGTAATGAACCGTGATAAGTTTAGGTTATTTTTAGCATGATTTTAGTGTCCTTTTGTGATTTAAGATGTGTTGAGAGCCTTTGCGAAGTCTTGGAACCGAAAGAGTCGAGTTTGGGACATTCAATTTATCATTTTGTTGCATCAGGTGAAAATAATCAATTACAACATATATGTAATTGATTGTTCTGGTTCTAGGGAGCTGCAATCGATTCCCAAGAACCTTGCAATCGATTATTTTTCTTCTAATAAGTTTTAAATAGTGCGATCGAGTTTCTCTCTCTCTCTCTCTTTAACACTCTTTTCTCTTCCTGCCTCGAGGAAACACGAAACCCTAACTCCAAATCATCCCTAAACCTTTTAAATCTCTTCAAATTCTTTACTCCCCCTTCATCATCATCACCATCCCTCATCGTTTCTCCCTCTAGAATCTCCATTGGAGGTCTCGTGGAGCTTTTGGTGGTGACCCTAGAATTCTATCCAAATTTCTTCTTCTATTGGGTCTTCAAAGGTAAGTTTGTAGCTTGAATCTCTTGGTTATGTTTTTGTCGAGTTGGTTTTGTGGATTTTCTACTTTTTTTTTAATTTTAAAAGTAACCGGGTCGGGTCATGGGTTAGAACTTTTAATTCATGGTTATGCCACATGGCGTGCCACGTGACATGCCACGTCATCGCCGTTAACGGCCACATCATCGCAGTTAACTCCAGCCATCTACAAGGACCAAAACCAAACTTCGAATTTTTACAGGGACTAAAACCAATTTTTTTAATTTTACAGGGGCTAAAAACTTAATTAAGCCATATATATATATATATATATTTTCCAATTATATAACTCTTCTATTTCAATGAAATATTGTTATACTATAACTCTTATGGGTACCTCTAGTGAACGATTCACAATTCAATATCTCAACTGAAAATCTATATTGTAGTGTCTAAAACAACTATTAAGTTAATTTAGTAATAATCACCAATGGAAATTATACTATATTCTGTGAATGGCGACATGAACGGCGACGCGAATGGGGACGCGAACGGCCAACGACGTGAGGTAACATGTGTGAAACTTCTAGAACGTGAGGTATCAATCGTACGGAAGAAGAATAGAAGTTAGAAGATCTGAAGAATGAAGATGATGAACCACAAAGACTTCAATTTGAACATGAGGCATTAATTATCATGTAGTTTTATTAACTTAATTTTTAAAAATAACAATTCGAGTTTGCCAAATGCCAATTACCAAAAGCCTAAAAGCTTTTGGTTTTAAAAAATTTTTTTACGGACTCACGGGCTAACCTGCAATCCCGTCAGGTTGACCAGTTTAGCCTGCAAGCTTAAACGGGTCAGACAAATTTTTTTCAAATTTTCACGGGCCTATTTTTTATATGTAAAACCCGCCATTTAATCAAACAAATCGGCCGGACTCATTTTGGCATGCCTAAATACATGTATATGTAATGTAATAGTAGGGAATTGATGCTACATGAATCACATAACCACTGCCATACCAAATTTTGTTACAAGTGATTTGCATTTTTTATTATATTTGTATATTACTGTTTATAAGACAATGAAACGTGCGACGCACGCCGGAGGCAGGATCCATAGTCGAAGTCACGTCACGTCGCCCAGCCTTCAAACTCGACTCACACCTGCGATTCGCGAAGGTAAGTGGCACCTCGACCCACAACTTAATCACAAACCCTTGTCTTTCGATTTCATCCCCTTTTGTTTCAGCCTCTGTTTTTTTTATTTTTTTTTAAATTTTTTCCTGCCAGGTTTTTGCGCTCTATTTTGGGTTATGGGTTTGGGGTACCATTTCATTTGCATTCCTGTGGTGGAAGAGTCTTGTTAAGATATCATTTATCCATTGTAGAAGAGTTCCCAAATGTTTTTCTCTTAGCCGATGCAAAAGTTTTCTGTGTTGAACCATATATATTTTGAATCCTTTATCCCAATAATTTTAATTATATATATAGAAAATTAGTAGTTTTAGAGAGGGTCCTGATTGTACTGCTCCTTAGAAACGCAACTTTGAGAGTTTTAATACACACACACTGTATTGTTTTCTTTATTTAATTAACAATAACAATTATTCATTGAACATTGAATTAGTTCATTCAATGTTGTTGAGAAGTATTATCTGTTGTTTGGGAAATAGGGAAAAAAGAGAAAGGGAAGGAATGGAGAAAAAGACAGATGTTTCCCCACACAGTGAGGGAATGGAGACAGTGTGTGAGTGAGGTTTATGAAAAAAGATGGATGAGATTGGTGTTTAGATGTGAGACAGAAGATAGATGGTTGTGACCTCATTTTCTTCTTCTTCTTTTTCTTAATTCTTTAAACAATAATCATTATTTCTTCTTTCTTCTATTTTTTTGTTTTGTTGGCCTTGGCAAGTTCTGCCTTCCATCTGTCTCACTTCTATTTTTAGAGTTTTCTTTATTTTAATGCAAGTACTATTGCCTTGCTTCATTTTCATTTTTCAGTATCATCTTGGGGCAAAAGGTATTTGCTGCATATTAGTATTCATCCTTTGTGCAAAAGGCTTAATTGAATTACAACATTGACATTAATTATTCTTGCAAAACTCTGAAGTGAAATTTTGAAGCATGACACATGTGTTATAAAAAATTCTCAATCCATTTAGTTCTCTCAACAAGTGCTTAATTTCTGCTACTATGGTGTAATGCTATGTTGGATTTGAGTAAGTTTCACTCTAGTTTGACCTTTTATGTGGAGTGTCACAGTTCTCTAGTCATTGGCTATCTTTCTAAATTTTACTTGTCGAAATATTTGCTTCTAATTTGGTAAATATGTGATCATTATCTTTATCAATTTATGTTTCTAATCTTGCACATGTTTCTAATTATGTGGCTGAACTTTTTATGTAAATACTTAAAAATATGTTTCTAATTTTGTGACTCTTTTCTGTTGCTAGTACTTTAACTATTCAAAAATATGTTTGTAAAAAGTATAGTGTGCTAATGCTGACTTTTTCTCTTTTTTGGTGTTATTATAGGTCTAAATCATGGCACCCATGACTGTGAATAACCCATTATTGTCCTCAAATCCTACTGCTCCTAATGGAAATGAAGTCAATCAATCAACACCAACACATGAACCAACACCAATTGAGCCAAGTCAGCAAGCTAATGATCAAAATGTTGGTGATGAAAATGTCATTAAGAAGAAAAGGCGAAAAGTTTCACCAATTTGGGAGGAATTTGATCAAGTTGAAACTTGTAAAGGTGTCAAGGCTATTTGCAAGCATTGCAAGAATGTGTTCTCTTACACATGAAAAGAAGCTAGTACTACACATCTATGGAGACATTCCAAAGCTTGCTTACAAAGGGGGCTACATGTTGCTACACAAAAGAAGCAACCAATTTTCCATTTCAACCTTCTAGTTTGAGCATTAATCCTTTTTTGATGCCGGGTGCTAGGTATTCAAATGAAAAAATGAGAGAGATAATTTCTATAGCAATCATTGTACATGAGTATCCTTTCAACATTGTTCAGGGCGAAGTTTTGACATGGTCCTTTCAGTATGCAAATTATGAATTTCAAAATGTTTCCCGCAAAACAACTCGAAGTGATTGATTAGCTATCTATGAGGCATAGAAGAAGCAGTTGAAAGCTTTGTTACCAGGTGTGAGTAAGATTAGTTTGACTACTGACATGTGGAGATCAAGTCATCAAGTTGCTGAATATATGGTTATCACTGGGCACTTCATTGATGCGGGGTAGAATCTTCGAAAAAGGGGTTTGAGTTTTGTGAAAGTGCCCGCTTCTAGACGTGGAATTGATGTAGCTGATGCTATTTTCAAGTGTTTAAAGACTTGGGGAATTGAAACTAAGCTGTTTTCAGTGTCAGTTGACAATGCTTCTTACAAATGATTCATGTCTAAGGTCTCTTAAGGACACTATATCATACAATAGTTCATTAGCTGTTGGTGGTAACTTGTTTCATGTGAGATGCTGTGCACACATTTTAAATTTGTTGGTGCAAGATGGACATTCTAGAATTAAGGGCATTATTCACAATGTTCATGAGTGTCAAGTATGTCAACTTCAATGATTCAAGACTGAAGGCATTTTGTGACATTGTTGAGTTGAAGCGTTTGAAAGATAAAAAGCTCATCATTGACTGCCCCACAAGGTGGAATTCTACATATAAGATGTTGTCTATTGCTTTGAAGTTCAAGACTGTCTTTCCGGCTTATAAGGAAAGAGAACCACACAACAACTATGCACCATCAGCAAAGGATTGGAAGAAGGTTGAGAAGATTTGTAAATTTCTAGAAGTGTTCAATTTAGCCACTCATGTCATTTATGGCAGTGACTACCCTACTGCAAATTTGTACCTTCCTGAAGTTTGGAGAGTGAAACAAGTAATTGACAATGCTGCACAAGACGGGGATTCTTTCACAAGAGAAATGGCAATATCAATGAAAAAAAAGTTTGACAAATATTGGGGGGAGTGTAATATGGTAATGGCTCTTGCAAGTATCTTGGATCCTAGGTGCGAATCATATGTTATCAACTATTGTTTTCCTTTGATTTATAAACCTGATCATGTGGTTGATGAGAATGTTGATAAAGTGAAGTTTTTGCAATTAACGTATGTTGAGTATGTTGAGAAATATAAAGGAGAGTCAAAAACTAGTCATGAAGCTAATATTGGTGGTACCCCTTCTTCTAATATGACTAGTTCTGCGATAGTTACTGGGCTTGATCAAATCATGAGCGTATTTCATGAAAAACAAGCAATTCCCCCAATGAAATCAGAACTGGAGGTTTATCTTGAGGAGGATGCTTACATGCCTGAAGGTGATTCTAACTCTTTCAGTGTCTTGGAATGGTGGAAAAATAGTAGCTTGAAGTATAACGTTTTATCTAAAATGGTTGCGGACATATTAGCTATTCCAATCTCAACAGTGGCCTCATAGTCCACATTTAGTGCTGGAGGAAGAGTTATTAATGAATATCATTCCACGTTAAATAAAGAGTTCATTGAAGCACTTATTTGTGGTAGGGATTGGCTTCGCAACAAGTATGGTTTAAAGAAAAAACCAAAGGTAAAAATCAGATTCCTAAAATATTTCTTTTTCTCAGTTATTATTTGGTACCGAGAAACAATTCAATTTAGACAATGTGTGAGAGTCTGTATCATGTGTGAGTTTGAAACTTTTGAGAGGCATACACTTGTGAGGGCTTGAGAGTGAAACATTCCATAGGTGAGGTATATGCTGTGGTGTTTTTATTAACTATTTTTTATGCAGGTGTTGCTTCTTCAATTAATGGTGGTTGAACAACCACTATCTTAGGATTAAGAAGAATGAAGGGTGTGTGAATCTTGTTGGTGGCATTTGGCTTGTACTCTTCCCTTTGGGATCTTTATTTATCTTAAAAAATATGTGTTATTTATTTTTATCATAATTATTATTTGTTACAGTGTTCACAATCTAATGATTAGTTTGATTTCTTATTTTTAAGGTGTTCGAGCAAGAAGAGATTACTTTGAAGATTGGACGAGTTATCTAGAGGAATTGGCTTTCCTTTGATTTGATTTAAGTTGTTATTGACTGAAGTTTGCATACTTTGGATTGGTATTTTGCATGCTTCAGATATTTATGTTGGTAGTTTTGATTGTTTTGTTATTGAGTTGGTATTTTGCATATTGTGGATATGGATGGAGTCTATGGATGATTTGGTATTTTGGATATTTAGTTGTCTTGTTAAATTAGTGATTTGAATATTTGGATCAAGTTATTATAACTTGGAGATTGGATATTATTTGATGTGTGATGTACAGGTACATAACTACTACCTAGTGGCCTTTTTAGGCATTTTTTATACATCAAGCCTGTCTGGAGCTTTAGGCTATGTGCAATCAAAGGCATGCTATATCGGCTTGTTTGATACTTAACCTTGTTAGCTCGAATATCCTTTTTTAAATTGTAGGACATTACTCAGGCTTCAGGCTAGACCAGGTTTAAAGAACAAGCTAAGCTTAGTACTGGTAAAAATTCCTCAGTCCATTGTCTTAGGCTTTCGGATTGAACTCCTCCTCCTGTTCGCCGTTGTCTGTGGCATATTGTTTGAAAATTGAACCATGTCTAGTTGGTTCTGCAAGACTTTGTATTGTTTTGCGTGCTGGGCAATCGATTGGAATTTTGTACAAAAAGTGCGCATTTAAATTTTGTATTATTTTGCGTGCTGCGCAATCCATTGAAATTTTGTACAAAAAGTGCATATTTAAATTTATTTATTTGACTATTTACCGCATATAATAATCTAAACACATTGAGAACAATGGTTTCTACGAGAAAAGACTGTAGTCCAATGCCGTACGTCTGTGCGAATGAAATTGATTTTATGACTAGCGTCGCATCTATTCACTAATGCGTCACAATCGTTTTTGGTGTGCAAAACGACTTTTTTTCTTCTTTCTCATAGATGCGTGAGGCTGTGGCTTTTTGGTTCATAGGTATCTAGATTTAGGAAAGATAAAATCAAATATTTAATGATACATAGATAAGATATCAATACTTATATAATTGAATGAGTATCGAAAGAGAAACCAAAATAAAAACTTAAAAAAAGAATTGACAAAATATCTTAAGAGTATCAGTGTTTATTTGTCAAAAGTCTTTGATCTTTTTCTTTAAATAATATCTAAATTCGTCTTTCCTAATAATTTTGATATTATTGATCAGTTTCTTTAATTAAGCCTTGTTAACCGTCTTTAATGCTAATTTTTTTTCTAAATAAAATAGCTTTTGAAAAAAAAGTTATTTATAGCCATTTTAACTCTATAATAAAAGTTAAATTTTTAATGTTTTTTAGACTAAAACTGAACCAAACCCTACATTTGATTATATTAGATTAAGAATTAAAAACAGAAAAAGATTAGATTAGATTACTGGATTATGCTATATTTGCTTGCGAGACATGATTTATGATTTATCATAGACGTCAAGAGAAAAAAGAAATTGATTTGTGATTTATCTTATGTTGAAGAGTTTATCCACCCCACGTCGAAAGTCGGCTCAATCTTGGGGTGGCAATTGGGCGCAATAAGAAGGAAACGTGAAGGGTAAAACCGACAAACCAAGAACAGAGGCATAATATAAATCACATCATCTCAAACTTCAAAAGCCACCATACTAAGCAATCCAAGTGTCTCTCACTTATTAGCCTCTCTCTCTCTGATACGGCGTCGTCTTCTCTCAACTCTCTCCAACGCAACCCCTTCCAAGATCTTCACCCTAATCAAACCCTAAAATCTCCAATACTCACTCTCCAATCTCCACACACACACAAACTCTCTTCTCTCTCTCGCTCCATCTCTCTCTGAAAGGTTTCAACTTCCTTCCATCTTCAATTCTCTCTCTATATCTCTCTCTAATATCATACCTCAAATTTCCATGTATCTCACTGATGTCAAATTTTTTAATTTTATTTTATTTTTGATTTCGTGTTAGGTTATTCGTTATTGCGTAGATCGATTTATGTTGTTCTGGTTTGTGATGTGAACTGTGCGAAAAAGTTTGGATTTTGCTGTTGCGTTGTTTCTATGCGATCTTCCCCCTTTTTTATAAAAATAAAAGGGAAGAAAAAATTTCCGCTTTAATGTTCTGTTGGGTTCTCTGGTTTAGTGTGTTTCTTTTTTGTTGCTAGTTTTGGTTTTTGGGAGTCTGCATCAGATTGTTTCGCTTTGCCATATTTGTATTTAGCTAGTGATTGGAACAGTGTTCTGGACTTGGTGTGTGTATTTTGGATTAGCTTTTTATGTTTGTTTGTTTAAAGCAGCTCATAATGAAAACTAAATCAGCTTGTAATTAGAAGTTTACTGGTATATTTATAAAACAGTTTTATCTTTGAAATACTTTTTTCTTTTGGGGAGGGGGGTGGTTACAGATTGGGTATGTTTGGATGAGTCAGTGGATGGTGGAAACCAGTAGGGAACTGAATTTTCAGCAAAATCTATGTGCTTGTTTCACATGTGTCTGTTGTGCCCAACTACCACAAAGTGATTTTGACTGCTGCTGTTTCTTTCCCCCCCTTATCTTTATACACTTTTCCACCTACTCAGCGAAATGCATAAGATGTGATATCCCATAGGGTATCTGGTATTTGTGATTTTTTTTATTCTTTTGTTTTGTTCGTTTTCTGCCAGTAAGTCTCGTCAATATGTTCATGAATAAAAAACCGGAACATTAATGAATTTTTTTATGTACAGGCTATAAAAGAAGAAAGAAATAACTAGCTACTGCTATTCTGTTGAAACTACCTACTTAATAACTAGCTACTGCTATTCTGTTGAAACTACCTACTTACTAACAGAAGTAACAACTAACTTGTTGAACATAGATAATACTTGCTAGTTACTAGCTATTCCACTCTGGTGATTTTAGAATGCTGGGAAGGGGGACTGTTTTGTTTTGCTATGAATTGGGTAATTGGACATTTAAATGCTGCCGAATCATGCTTCTACACCTTCAAAAGAATAAGTAATACATGCTGTTTTGTAAATTAGTTGGTAGTTGATGTCTTAACCTGTCTTCTTGTAACACCTTGCTATGGCATCACCTTTGCTTAGGCAGCTTTCACATGCTATTGATGAATCCATGTGAATTGTCTTTCACTTTGAAGTTTATGCGACATCATTAGTGCCTCTGATTTTATCTGTGGGGTGCAAAATGAATTGAAATATTGAAAGATAATTTTCTTTGCAGCTTGCAATCATGGCTGGGTTGGCTGAAGGATCACAGTTTGATGCTCGTCAATTTGACACTAAGATGAATGAGTTGTAAGTGGTTTTGTGTTCTCCTTTAGTTTCTGGCTGAATACGTGGCTGAGATGCACCAGCATTGATATAAACTTTTGGTTTCTTTTAGTGGTATCATGTTATTTTTATCCATAATGCACACCTTTGCTGCGTATAGTTACATGATATTCTTGGTTTGATGTGTTGACGTGGGCAGACTTGGAGCTGATGGGCAAGAGTTCTTTACTTCGTATGATGAAGTTTATGATAGCTTTGATGCTATGGGACTGCAGGAGAACCTTCTGAGGGGTATCTATGCATATGGTATGTCCATTAATGCATGAGTGTATGCTAATTTGTTTTAGCTTGCCATTTTATAGAATGAGATCATTGCTATGCTATGTTGTAGTGAAGTTTTCTTCAAGAACTTTTGGTATATATTATTTTTTATGTGTAGTATGAGATTGACTCTTAACAAAAACCGAGGCTTCTTAGCATCTTGAATACTTGCCTTCTCCATTTTTCCTTTTTACTGGACTGAGTGTTCCTGCATGACAAATTTGTAAAATGATGATGTGTAACTTCTGAAAAGGTTTTGAGAAGCCCTCTGCGATTCAGCAAAGAGGGATTGTTCCTTTCTGCAAGGGACTTGATGTAATTCAGCAAGCACAATCTGGAACTGGAAAAACAGCTACATTTTGCTCTGGAGTTCTGCAGCAGCTTGATTACAACATAGTTGAATGCCAGGCATTGGTTCTTGCTCCCACTCGTGAACTTGCACAACAAATTGAGAAGGTTATGCGAGCACTTGGTGACTATCTCGGTGTCAAGGTTCATGCATGTGTTGGTGGTACTAGTGTTCGTGAAGATCAACGCATTCTCTCAAGTGGTGTCCATGTTGTCGTCGGTACGCCTGGTCGTGTATTCGACATGCTGAGGAGACAATCTTTGCGCCCTGATTACATTAAAATGTTTGTGTTGGATGAGGCAGATGAGATGCTTTCTCGTGGTTTCAAGGATCAGGTCCTCTCGCTTCCTATGTTTGATCCTGGTTAAATTTGCTTTTTCTGTTGATTTGCAATTCTGGTAGAGATTTTGTCTCATTTTTGTTTCCCTAACATGCTTTTGTTTGATAGTTGTTTACTGTATCAATGTATATCAATGTTCAATGTTTCTATTTGGATTTTACCTCATTTATGGATAATCGGCTGTAGGGGCTGCCAATAAGCTTGTTACTATTCGTCAAACAGCTCTTACATTTCATACAACTGCTCTGTTGTAAGACAATATATTTGTCTATTAGTTTGTTATAATTGTAAATTCATAACTGACTACTTTGAATGCGAGAAAGTAGGCAGGTTGTGGAGGCTGTGACATTGATCGACAGTCTCTTTGTTCCCTTTTCTTTTATTTCTCTCTTTTGTTCTATTTTTCGGAAAAGTGCACAGTGCTATTTGGGATGATAGTTTTATTAGTTTTTTATATGATTAATACACTTGAGTGTGATGGCCATTAAAAATTTACTTTTTGTATAGTGGTATGCACTAGTCTGGTAGTTATATGCATATACCAATGGGAAAATAGGGGGGGAAATATAAGTACTTTCAACTTGATCTGCTATTATTATCATAGTTTCTTTCTGATGTTTTGCCTTCTTTTTTACCTCCCTCCCTCCCTCCAGATCTATGATATTTTTCAGCTGCTACCACCCAAGATACAGGTTGGGGTTTTCTCTGCCACAATGCCACCTGAGGCCCTAGAGATCACAAGGAAGTTCATGAATAAACCCGTGAGGATTCTGGTTAAACGTGATGAGCTTACCCTGGAGGGTATCAAGCAATTTCATGTTAATGTTGAAAAGGAGGAGTGGAAGCTTGAGACACTTTGTGATCTTTATGAGACTTTGGCTATTACCCAGAGTGTTATCTTCGTGAACACAAGGCGCAAGGTTGATTGGCTGACAGACAAGATGCGTGGTCGTGACCACACAGTTTCGGCCACCCATGGTGACATGGACCAAAACACTAGGGATATCATCATGAGGGAATTCCGTTCTGGGTCCTCCCGTGTTCTTATCACCACTGATCTTCTGGCCCGTGGTATCGATGTCCAGCAAGTCTCTCTTGTGATTAACTATGATCTCCCAACTCAGCCAGAGAACTATCTCCATCGTATTGGTCGTAGTGGTCGTTTTGGGAGGAAGGGTGTTGCTATCAATTTTGTGACCAAGGATGATGATAGGATGCTGCTTGACATCCAAAAGTTTTATAATGTGGTGATTGAGGAGCTGCCAGCCAATGTTGCTGATCTTCTTTGATTTGTTTTCTTCATTGGAATGAATTTATTATGGAGGCTGCAGTGATAATTTAATTTTCAAGGCCAAGGGCCTTTCTCTAGCTTGAATTGAACTTAACACCCAAATCTGGGGAACAAGGTTTTTTGTGCTTCATTTTAAATGGGTTTTCTTTCTAATTTTGGGTCTATTAGCAACTGTTCCAAATTTTGTGAGTTTGTATCTCTAGTGTCTTATGAAATATTGCGGAATGCTGTTGTTAGCTCTGTACTTGAATCCTTTTTGTTCAAATTTTTGTTTCAATATTTTTGTGATGGGGTTTATGTAGATCTGAAACTTTAAACTCTGCTAAACTTTATGGTGGGAATATATCCTGGAATCAACTCCATTTTCACCCCTTTGATCTGACTCATACTAATTGACATGCATGCACTTTATTGCCTCATTGTATGTGTTTGAACTTCGGAGTATTGAAGTTGTGTGTCAATTAGATCTCTAAAAATTGATTGTGGCCATCTAAGCCCCTTAAAAAAATAGTTGCCAACTAAAACTTTGATGTTATAAAGTGTTTTTACGTTGATTCTTCTGTCAACTCTGTAAATTACTCTCACACGTTCCATCAAATCGTCAAACTATACCCTTCTTCCCCAAAGCCATTATCATCCACTCATCCCATTTTCATCACCATTCTCTTCACCCCAAACAACCCACCTCACCAAAGCCAAACCCATTATTGATCACCATTCTCTTCATCCCCAAACCCATTATCATCTATCATTAACAACCCATCTCAAAGTCATCCCCCGTCATGTTGGAGGAAGCTTGCACGGCGACCAAGCTCGATCTAAAGGAACTCATTGCCAGTGACATGGAGGAGCAACAGAGGCATCACCACCACCTCTAGATTTGACAATGAAGACAATATCAGCAAGCACCGCAACTCGCTCGCCATCTCTGTCACCCCAGCGTCTCCTTCTCGTTGATCATTGATGACTAGAGAAACCTATCAATCATAGGATAAATATCTTATTTTTGGGTCTCCACTAACTTGTAAGACAATACAGCAACAGTAGACATTCTTAAAATTCGGAGCTTTAAGCACATCAAACTCGTAATGTTGTAATTCATATACCAGTTGAGTCTTTTCTTGCTCAGAAAAATCAGAAGAATAAAACTTCTCTACAAGATGACATATGTTACAAGAGTCAAATGATCTGAAAGCATCTTTAAAATCTAAAGCAGTGCTCAATTTGAGAAGCTCAGTTGCTTGCTCATTGAATCTACTATTCAACTCTTTCAACTGATAATCTATCACAATCGTAAATTTATCAACACAATAGTGATGCTCAACTGTGACATCATCTCTTTTACGACATGATCGAATTATTATGTCAGAGAAAGAAGCATTCATATCTTGAATTTGAATGAATAGCCTGATTTTTACAAAAAGAACTAACTTTTTCAAAAAAGTGCTTCCCAACCACAATCTCTTAACTTATGAATCAATGACTTTGTGCTAGAAACCAAATGCAAAGCATTCAAAATATCTTGAGACTTTTGCTGCAATGTTTGACAAAGTTTGTCAGCTATTCCCATGATTTCTTTCATCACATGTAAAATGAAATGACACCAAAGATTTAAGAGCATAAGTAGCATCACCTTGTTGAGAGTATGTACATCCTTTAACGGCTAAATCTTCAAGAACTAAAGTTGTTGCAGCAAACATGCATAAAAGGCTACATATTGAATTGAAATGAGAACTCCATCTAGTATCCCCAGGCCTCTGTAATGTGTCAATTTGATTGGCTCCCCTTCCTGTCTCAATCTCGTTATTTGCAACTAAATTTGCAATTTTAGTCGCATAAGCAGCTTGTAACTCATCATTGCATTAGCAAGAACAACACACAACATTGACTATATTAGTCAAGTTTTGGGAAAAAAAAATGAATATCAACAACTTCTTTAGTTGCAGCGACAAGAGGCAATTGTAATTGATGAGCAAAGCAATGTACATAATACACATAAGGGCATTCTTGAATGATTAAAGCTTGCAACCCCTTCCACTCTCTACTCATATTACTAGCTCCATCATATCCTTGACCCCGACCATTTTTGAATGTTGAGATTATGATGATATAACACAGCACAAATCTCTTGTTCAAGAGTGACTGAAGTAGTATTTCTTACATGTAATACATCCATGACACACTCCTTGACAAATCCATGCTTATCGACAAATCTAAGAACAAGAGCCATTTGTTCTCTTTTAGATTCATCTCGAGCTTCATCAACAATCAAACAAAAATTTGCATCACCAATCTCATTACAAATTTCAGTCTCCACCTTTCTAGCAAATAGATGTAAAATTTCCTTTTGAATATAGTAGGTGACATGTGTCTTGCATAATTTTGAGGGGCATTCTCCAAAACAACTGCATTCACTTCTTTATCATAAGAAGCCAAAAGTTTTAACATTTCAAGAAAATTTTCCCGATTCTTAGATTGAAGATTCTCATCATATCCTCTAAAAGCACAAGATTGAAATGTTAACCATCCGATAGCATCAACAGAGGCTTAAAATTTGTTGTGGATTATTCTTGGATAGAGCTTTGTCAATGTGACATGAAGGGTTTATCAAATCTTCACAAAACTTAATAGCAACATTGTAAGAGGAATTAGGACATTATGAGATAAAAATGAATACTCTTTTCTATTATTCACTTTTTTCCAATTGTTGAATCCTCCTGAAGAGAATGGACGTGATTTTCTAGGAAACAAATAGCATGGAAGACAAAATGCAACATCTACATCTGGTGAATACTCTAACCAAGAAAAACTTTTAAACCAATGAGCTTGAAATTGATGATGATGAGTTTCCAGACCAAAAATGGAATACTCATTCATAACAAACTGACATGGTCCAAAATTTAGATATGCCTTATGAATTTCATCTTGTTGGTTGATAGGGTAATCCCAAATTTGTGGACGCTTTTCAAAATCACGTATCAAAGTATTAATATCAAAATTTTCTTACTCAATCCTGATAATTTTGGAAGGAGGTGGTTGAATAGGTTGCTCAATGGGTTGCAGTGAGAGTTGCTCAACAACATTTTCAACATTACTCCTTGAATTTAAAATAGATGAACTTGAGTTTGGTTCATTATCTATCCTCTCTTTTCTCTTAAAAAATGAGTCAATGATTTTCTTCTTAGTCATCTTAGTCTCAACCTAATTAAATGATATGTATTTGTAAATTGTATTTAGGTTACATGAATAAAATATCTATTTTAACAAAAATTTTTTTTGAAAAACATAGCATAATTCATAAAACACATACTGACATACATACTAACTAAAAAGCAGTAATTTCATATAAAAAATAAAAAATAATAATAATAAATAAAAATCTTGAAATATTTATTTTAGAGATATTTAAAGGATCTATATCATACACATGAAACAAGATATTAGATCTACCACTTACATAAAAAGAAGAAAGAAATGTCTTGCTCAATTATTTTTAACTCTTGCTAGATAATGTTGTTGATTTGTGGTGGGGCTTCCCTTGCCTTCATTTTTTTGTAAGCTCTTCCATTGTCTTTATTGCTTCTTGGACCTCTATCCTAGAAAAAGTGGTAATAATTATTTAGTATAAGGTTTGAAGCTTTAAAGGAAATAAACTAATGAAAGACGAGAAAGAGTTACTGAAACTTACCTTCTGTTTTTTTTGTCTCTGAGAAAACAGGCACAACAATGGTGAAAGAAGCAAACCAAATTGGTAAAATTGAATTTTGAATAGCCAATGTGGTTAATAAAGAGGAAGGTAAAAAGTTATCTTTATTTGTTTTCATTATTTATATTAATTTTCATGTACTTTTCATGTACTTCTTAAGTAGGAAATTTAAAGGAAAAAAGTTCAAGTAGTACCTATAAAATATCATGTTATGTACACAAGAGTTAGTACCTTAGACGTAGGAGTACACAGGTAGGGTTGGTTCAATTTTCCTTTTTTTTTTTTTTCTCACAAAACCAGACCTAACCACGACAATAAATGGGTTGGATCGATTTGGGGTGATCAGATTACTTGTTTATTTTTATTTTAAATTTAAAATTCACAAATTACATAAAAAAGAAAAAGAAAATTAGAAAAAAAAGAGAGAAAGAAATTGTATATATGTTTATGTAATGAGACAGTAATATGAGGATAAAGATGAAATAAAGAATAAAAAAATTGTATGTATATTCATGTGATGAGGCAATGATGTAAGGAATTTTTTTTTTAATTTTTTTAAAAGAAATAATCAGGTCATCGAGTTATTGGATCGTGTAGTCGAGTTTAATTATGTAACCCAATACATGACTTGAGGTCAAGTTCATTGAATTTTACCTGAACATACCCGATGACCCAACACAACGTGAAATATTATACTAGGTTGGGTTGGATTGATCGAGTCGTCAGGTTGGCCCGTATCAAGAATGACAATGGGGCGAGGTTGGGGGGGTGGGGGATAGCCCTTCATCCCTCGCCCCGTGGTTAAAAAATCTGCGCCCATCCCTACCCCATACTCGTACGGGTAACTATTTTCTATCACCTTTGCGGATACCAACGAGCATCCAATACATTATTAAAAAGTTAAATTTTAAAAAAAATACCTTAGAATTACGAGAATAATATTTTTCAAAATTTTAATTAATAAAAAAAATTCCGTCCATCCAATTTTTTTGTCCTTTCTCAAACAAAAATTTATCCAAAATTAATTGTCATTCGATTAGATTAAGGAAATATTAAATGCATTTTTTATATTTATACACCTATACCCTTATTATCTCTTATACTTCTTATAACATTTAATAACTATAATATTTATTGCTCAAGGTTAATTTTATATATGCATTTTATATTTTCTCTATCTCATTGTCAATTAAATAATTTTTTAAACTATGTGATTTTGTCTCAAGTGATAATAAAAAGTGAACGAAAAGAGTATAGGACAATAAAAGAACAACAAAATACTTTTTAATTTACAAACCCTATAATATTTACATTATTATTTAATTGAGATGTAAAATAACAAATTTTTCACCCACGCCAAAAGATGTGAACCAACATAAAAAAAATCAACTATTATATTGGCAATTATTCTAAGTGAATCTGTCAAGTTATATAAAAATAAAATAAAAAATAATTATGATATGTGATATAATGATAGTTCACTTTGTTATTTACTCATGTGATATAGATTTAATCTTTATTTATGAAAAAGGAAAATCAGTTTATAATTAATAACTTATTATTTTGTGTGAGTTTAATTATTGTAAAAAGATTTAGTTGTTGTTGTCAACGGTGGTGGGTGAATACTCGAAATTTATCCAAAATAAAAAATGAAAAACTTTAAAGTTAAAATCAACACGATAGAAATTCAAAATCCCATACACCTTCAAAACAATTATTGGCAATCATCGTAAGTCGTTATTATTTTATTTAAAGAGAGTGCGCCAGCGTGAAACATGTCATTTTTGGCGGGTGGACGTATCTATATATCATCCGAAAAGTTTAATGTTTCAGTTATTTTAAATTTACAATTTGAATTTTTTTTATACTGTACCAATTACTAGTTAATTTTTGTTGGCCTGGTATTATTAATTTATATATGATATGATATGATGTGATGGCTACATAAATGATAAAGAGAAAAGTAATCCGTGATTTTAGGGAGAGGGAGAGATGGACACGGCACTGAAAGAAAATAATATAGCAGTATAAGTGGGGGGTTGCAATTAAAACATGATTCGAATTGTAGTGGTAATTATTTTTATTCTTTAATTGTAGTGGCACGCCAATAAATCATGCGAATCTGCCATAGCAACATTTTTTATTATAAAGAAGTATAGCAGTGAGTTTACACTTTTTGAGTCTTTGAGTGCTTATATATTAGTCGCAAGTAATTCGTATAGAATACCAGGTTACCTAAATGGATAAGGAAGCTGTCTTGACGGAAGCTCTAAGTTTGAGGGCAAAGGCTCCGAGCGAGTTCGGAGGCTCGGACGAAAGCTCTAAGTGAGTTTCTCTCGGAGAGAGTGCGGCGGCGGGATGTACCTGCAAAGGCACTCCGACGCTCAAGTAAGTACAAGGATTAGGAGAATTCTCTAAGAGGAGAGTGAGAGGTACCTAGTGACCCGAGGGGTTGTGTGCTTTTATAGATGAGCTTAGAGTGCAAAGATAGAGGTAAGATAGAGATAAAGCAAGGGGGTTTGCTTATCTGCTCCCCGGTTTATCTTTTCCACCTTATGAAAGAGTTGGTTGCGGATTGGGAGGAGAGGTTGCCGCTACTTCCTCTTAGTCTTGTTGGGCCGGACCAAGTTCGGAGTTTCTGAGCTTACGACCTTCTCCTCCTCTAAGCGCCATGAGGCTTCTCTCTGTGGGCCGATCCGACCAAGTGGAGGGCCTCTTCTGCTCCTTAGTGGGTTGGGCCCTTCGGGTCTTTAGAGAATGTGAGCTCCTCTCCTTCTTAGAGGGTTAAAGCTCTCGGACACAACTTTTAGCCCGTAACATTGCCCCCAGCATGAGCTCACTGTTTTACTAGCGGGTGCTGTGCTTTTGTTTTTTGGGG
>QANU01005683.1:104043-128929 GCA_003254905.1 Nissolia schottii
ATTAGATGAAATGATTTAGGTCAGACTCTAATGATTGTAACTTTCGTTCACAACGTTCAAGTCTAGGTTCTAGTTAAGCATAGCATTATTGATTTTAACTCAGTTTTGACCTAAGCAGCATAACTTTCGTTCATGTAAATAAGTCCCAAGTCAAGAATCAAAACACTAAACAAAACTAGCATTAGGCAAAAAATCATTCAGGCAATTTATAAGAAAACTAATAAATTCATATGCAAAAGTACATGGATACAATTACACTATAATACTCATCAAAATCCCAACAAAAAGAGGATTACAAATCCATCTTACAAGAGAATCTCAGAGCCAAGGTTTGGACGCTTACCATGATACGTTATCACGCTATCATGACAGCGGTTCGCCGAGCTTCCTCGATCTCCCGGCTCCTTCATAGGCTTCCTCTTTGTTGCTAAACTAAACTATGCTTTGAAGTACAAGAGAAATGAGAAAGAAATGGATTCTTGAGGGGGGAAAGGGATGATTTTACAAAGCTTGGCAGCATGCCTATATATAGGCCACGGTTCGGCCGCTCAGCAGGTTGGTGAGGCCGCTGAGCGGTGGTAGGTGATGGCGGCTGGCGGCTGAGTCTTCAAAGGCGGCCGGTGGCCAGAATGGTAGGTGGGGCTGCTCAGCGGGAGCTCAGCTGGCGCTCAGCTCACTGGGAATCCTGACTTGACATCAACTACAAAGTTCTAGATCTGTCTCTTAGCTTTAATTAGCAATTTGAACCACTTCAATCCGATATCTGTAGCTCAAGTTATCGCGTTTTTATTAACTGCTGCGCAAAGCGGGTTTCCATACTTTTTCTTGCTTGTTATCCCTTTGCTCTTTGCTCCATTCTTTGTGGGATTTTCCTTGATTATTATGCTTGTATCCATCTTTAGGAATATAGTATAAATCCTACAGAAGTAGGGAATTTAGTCAATTAATTTATGAAATCTTACGCAAACAGATGTTATTTTACTAGTTGGATTTGCGTAAATATGACACTTAACAATGAGTCTCAAGGAATGCTCCAATGTTCGCAAGTAATTCGTATAGGGTACGAGGTTACCTGAACGGGTAAGGAAGGCGCCTTGACGGAAGCTCTAAGTCTGAGGGCGAAGGCTCCGAGCGGGTTCGAAGGCTCAGATGAAAGCTCCGAGCGGGTTCGAAGGCTTGGATGAAAGCTCTAAGCGGGTTCGGAGGGTTGGACGAAAGCTCTAAGCGGGTCTCTTACAGAGAGTACGACGGCGGGCGGGGTGTACCTGCAAAGGCACTCCGACGCTCAAGTAAGCACAAGGATTAGGAGAATTCTCTAAGAAGAGAGTGAGAGGTACCTGGTGACCTGAGAGGTTGTGTGCTTTTATAGATGAGCTTAGAGTGCAAAGATAGAGGTAAGTAGAGATAAAGCGAGGGGGTTTGCTTATCTGCTCCCGATTTATCTTTTCCCGCTTATCCAGGAGTTGGTTGCGGACTGGGAGGAGAGGTTGCTGCTACTTCCTCTTAGCCTCGTTGGGCCGGACCAAGTTCGGAGTTTCTGGGCTTACGACCTTCTCCTCATCTAAGCGTCATGAGGCTTCTCTCTTTGGGCCGATCCGACCAAGTGGAGAGCCTCTTCTGCTCCTTAGTGGGTTGGGCCCTTCGGGTCTTTAGAGAATGTGAGCTCCTCTCCCTCTAAGAGGGTTAAAGCTCTCGGACCTAACTTTTAGCCCGTAACATATATAAAGATAATTATGTCATGTAACAAATATTTTTATGATGTAATCTTTTAATTTCAAACTTTAAACATTTAATTATCTTAATTGTTTTTAATACATGCATTTTTTTTAAATAAGAAACTAGCCCTTATTCTACATGGCAAAACGCATTTTTGTTTATTATAAAGAAAATTTTACACGAGTTTGGCATTAGTTATTTGATAAGATGTGTTATTAATTTGTACTTATTTATGTGTAAGACATTATGTCAATACACATGTATTTATTATTGATTGAGATTTTAATAAAATTGACACCTTAAAAAGATTTTATCCCAATAATAAATATGTGTTTCTTCAATGTCTCACGTATATATGACTACAAATAACATTTACCATTCCTTAAACGTTTATACAACGAAAGAAATTTGATAATGCAAAAGTAATAAATCCCACAATTTAATAATAATACATGACATGTTCCTAACATCTATAAATGAAGCCTTAATGTCTCAACCTCAAATCGCTACCACATACAGAAATACACAATTGCATACATCCCCATACTGAGATCAATTAATCTTAGATATGGGAGAAACACAACGCGATCCAATGCCACTATGGAACAAGAAAGAAAAGGAAGAAGAATTAGAAGAAGAAGAAGCAGCTAAAGTAGATATATGGAAGTTTATATTTGGGTATGTGGAATTGGCAGTGGTGAAATGTGCCATTGAGCTTGGCATAGCTGATGCCATAGAAAACCAAGGTAAACCCATGACACTGTTGGAGATTTCATCGAAACTAGGGTGTGATCCTTCACATCTTAACCGAATCTTGAGGTTCCTCATTCAGAGGAAGATATTCAAAGCAAGTAACAGCAGCCATGACTACAGTGCTACCACTGCCTATGATAACACTCCTCTTTCTCGCCGTTTGATGAAGAGTGGCCCACACAGCATGGTTTCTTTACTTCTACTGGAGAGCAGTCCAGTGATGCTTGCACCTTGGCACAACCTAAGGTAGTTCTTTTACACGCGTACGTGTCAACTTAATCTACTCATTAATTTTTGAATTTGATAATCATTAGACCCTATTAGCACTCCTTTTCATGGACTAACTAGTCTTTCTTCTCTGATTAAGTTTAAGTACGGAGAGAGGGACGATAATTGTGAAATTTAAGAATTAACGAATCATTTTATTTTGTGTAAAGACTAAATTAGATACGTGTTTAAAGTCCAACAACCAAGTTAGTATTAACCCTTTTGTTTTACAAAGATAAATTTATTTTATTCAAATGAATCTAAAATGAAGAGCAATTCCGAAAGCCAAGACCATATATCAATGGCACCTAACCAAAAGACTGAAAAGGCAACTGCCATAAATGAGGTCTCTAACGAAAAAAAAACTAGACAATAAGGATGGAAATCATTTTTCTTGAGCCCCTAACTCTTCTCAAAATACTTGTTATGCTTCAGTAGTTGAGTGTGGTATATGCTCTTAATAGGGCTGTCAAAACGGGCGGGCGCCCATTTAGGTCTGGGCAAAAAATATGTATATTTTTAGGGTTTAGTTCGTTTATGGTCGGTTCGCGGGCTTAAACGGACTGCCTGTTAGCCCATTTATTTTTTTTTTAAATTAAAAATTCAAAAAAATTAAAAAAAATTCAAAAAATTCAAAAAAAATTATTTAAAAACTTAAAAAAAATTCACTGGCTCACGGGTCAGTCTGCGGGCCAAACGGGTCGGGCTTAAACGGGCCGGTCCAATTTTTTTAAAATTTTTCGTGGGCCTTTTTTTGCATGTAAAGTCCGTTCATTTAACCGGGTAAACGGACTGGGCCCATTTTGACAGCCCTAGCTGTTAACGGATTTTTTACATATCTATGACCTTAATAAATTTATAATCCTATAGTATGCTCCATTGGAAAAAATTATGAATGTATGGGTGTTTTGTCTGAAATCGCCACCCTCGTGGCAATTTTAGACATTTAATTTTTTTATTTTATTGTCTAAAATCGTCACCCCCTGTAGCAATTTCAGGCCTTTTTTTATTTTTGAATTTTTTAAAATCGCCTTGAACAGTGACAATTTCAGAAATTTACCCCAAACTTTCGTAATTTTTCATTTCGGCCCATATGTTCGAAATTTTTTTCCCGTTAACATGTTGGCTTCATTCACTTCATTCATTGATGGAAAAAAAGAAAGCTAAAAGTCTAAAAAGGATAAACCGACGAATGTTACAGACAAATCAATCAGCCTAAGGTAGTGGTTGCAGTGATTAAATTTTGGAATTGATTTGATGTATAAGTTAAATCACTCCGTCTCTATTTAATAAGATATAACAATGTTAGGACAAATGTTAATTATATTGTTAGGAGGATCTAATTTTTTTTATTTATATTTAAAAATACATTAAAATATGAAATGATGATTACTTTGTTGATTAAATCTTAAAATAAAATAATCAAAAGCTACCAAATCCTATCAATTTCGATAGGAACGAAATCCTAGGAGATTAGATTTGCCAAATGAAATCAAATCTTATTTTCAAAACAATCAGAACACAATATTTTATTTCTAAATTCAATCTTCTTGCGTTCCAGCGGTCGTGTCTTGGTCGATGGCAACTCGTCATTCGAGAAGGCTCACGGTGAAGACTTGTGGCAGTACGCCGCAGAGAATCCTGAGCACAGCAGCCTCATCAACGAGGCCATGGCGTGTGCCGCTAAGTTGGCTGTGCCCGCCGCCATTGAAGGCTGCGCGGAGGCGTTTGAGGGCATCGAAACATTGGTGGATGTTGGTGGGGGAACCGGCACGGCCATGCGCATCGTGGTTGGCAGCTGCCCTTGGATTCGTGGAATCAACTTCGATCTTCCACATGTCATCGCTGTGGCCCCACACTGCCATAGGGTGGAACATGTCGCTGGTGACATGTTTCTAAGCGTCCCTAAAGCTGATGCTGCATTTATTATGGTATGCATGCGCCAAAGAATGAATGAGCTAGGTGTTAAAACTTATTGTGTTGTTTCTCTAATTTGATTGATTGATAGATATTTTATGTACTTGCAGCAAGTTTTGCATGATTGGGGAGATGAAGAGTGCATCCAAATCTTGAACAGGTGCAGGGAAGCCGTTCCTGAGGAGAAGGGAAGGGTTATTATGGTGGAGGCAGTGATTGAAGAAGGAGGAGGAATTATAAAGCAAGGGAGTTTAAAGGACGTAGGGCTGATGCTGGACATGGTGATGATGGCGCACACTAACTTGGGGAAAGAGAGAACACTGAAAGAGTGGGACTATGTGATCAAAATGGCTGGATTCAGTTCATACACTGTCAAGCCCATCAATGCCGTGCAGTCTGTTATCATCGCCTTCCCATGATTAATAATTGCTCTTCTTGTTCCTTCTTGTGTTGTACGTTGCTCGACAGACTATTGCGTTGTTCTCGGAGAAATATTCGTACCCTCGAATTATATTTAACGTGTGTTTTATAAATATTATCAATCGTCGAATTTAATTTTATAATATTTAAAAAATGTGCACTTCTTCCTTTTTATGTTCATTGTTTAAGTTGAGTTATGTAAAGATATTATAAAAAATATGCCCAAATGCATTGAATTATTAATGAATCTAAAAATGTAAAAGGGACTAACATACATTGAGAGACAGAAGAAGAAGTAATATTTTACAATGTTGCTTCTATTTAATGTAGTGCACCCGATCGGATTATCTTCAAGTGAAGAGAGAATGACTTAATCAGCTTAACTAATTCTAACCTAGCTCAACCCTAGCTTAATCAGATTCTGCTACAGCTTAGATTCCTTTTCTGTTATAGTTAGATATTCAGTTGTAACTAATTTGCTATGTAAGCTTCCTCCTCGTCTTAGACACTTAGCTAGATATATGTTTGTGTATATAAATTGTATGATGGGCATAGCTCTAACTAAATTGAATGAGATTCTCAGAAGGAAGAGTACTCAATGTTTCTCTATAGCATTGTGTGTACAAGGCCTTGAGTTCATACCTTTTACATGGTATCAACTACCAATCGATCAAATTACTTCCACATTTCGGCATCTCCAAGCCACAAAATCTCAAAAGCTCCATTTTGATCTTCAATTGTGAGTGTTGTTCGTAGATTTTAATTGGTGAAGGAGCGATCACACCATGCATGTAAAGGTCATTTTCTTGAACAATTTTCTCGAGATCTCTTGATATTTTCGTTGGTTGATCTGTACTGTTATCAGATCAATTTAATTCCTTGAGTAATTGTTTTCTCTCTGAGCTTCAACAATGGCTCAACTCATCAAGTTTAGAATCCAACAATGATCCCTTCAAGTCCGTTTTACCTGTATCCGAATGAAAGCCCTAATGCCACCCTCGTTAATATGGTGCTAAATGGAAAGAATTATCATTGTTGGGCTCGTAACAATGACCATGACCCTCAAAGCCAAGAACAAGCTTGGTTGCATTAATTGCAGCAAATCTCTTGATCAAGAAATCATGTAGAGCATTATGTTGATCGACAGTGCCGCTAATCTCTGGCAGAAATATCTTAAACGAAGATACCATCATGGTGATTTTTATTGCTAAGCTGAGCTTCAAGAAAGCTCCTTCTCCCATCATCATCAAGGTTAATCTTGTCACTTCTTATTACACACAATTGAAAACACTACTCTGGGATGAATTAGATAACTTTCACCTCATTCCTCCCTGCACATGTGTTGTGTTATGCAATTGTCTTAGAATTGTTAGAAGCTATATATAATGATCATGATTATGCCATTCAATTTCTATGTGGCTTGAATGCAAAATTTAGCAATACCCATTCCTAAATCATGTTGTTTGTTAGAACTTGTCTTGAAATTGGCAAGGTATTGAGTTTGTTGCTTTAGCAAAAATGACAAATCAACTCAGCATTTTTGGATTCCATTGTGCCATATATAGGATTTGGTTTGGTTTTGGGGTGAAGGCTGAGAAGGCCACATGGATATCCAAATCCATGCACAAAGACTACATGTGGCGTGACACATGTCACCGCGTGGCAATGGTGGCTCTACGAGGTATCGCATTAATTAATTTCTAGAATTACTAAAATAAATTACATGGATGTATCATTTAGCAATGAGAAATACCATAGGCACCTTGAATTTGAGTATGAGATAGGGCAGTGTCAAAGGCAGCTGATGTATCGTCCATTCCAAGAAGAAACACCTATTAATGACAAAAGTAAGGAATTAAAAGAAAAATTGATTCGTCATTCTCAAGGGATATTCTATTCTGACTTTGAAAAACTACATGCTTCAAATCAAGTCTAAATAATCTCTCATTCATAACAAGAAGTACTCATCTAAAATTCACAACAACTCGTCCTTTCTTAAACAAGCTCATTCGTAACTCATCCATAGCAATAATCAGTATAAATAATCTCATCTAAAATCCAAGCACTATAGAAGAAACTAAAATCCAAAAGTCATCATAGTACACAGCAGTAGCAAGGCCATAGATTATAGATAGACTCACTAAAATCTAAAACTCATTATAGGCACAACAAAAATCATCCAAAACTGTAAACTCATTATAGGCACAGCATAAATTATCCAAAACTGAAATGACAAGGGTATAGGAATAACTAGCATTAGTTAGTTTCTTTTAAGTCAATTCTGTTTTAGTATTTTCCCTCTTTGAGAGCGTTAGTTTAGTCCTTTCACTATATAAATAGGGCCTCTCACATTGAGAACACCATCTCTGTAACTTTACCAATTAGAAATGAATCAAGGAACTCATTTCACCTTCTCTCTGTTTGCACGAGTCTTCTCTAATTTCTCTTGTCATAATCCTAAGATGAAAACTCGTTCATAAATTATTATAGCTGTGGCAAGCAAGCTAGCAGCCAAAAACAAGAAATTGAAACCCAAAAACATGCCACTAAAGTTTATCAAACAGAGCTAGCAAAAAACTTACTCACCAAATATTGTCCCACCGCCACCGCCACCGCCAATGGTGTCGACCATCACTCAGTATTCAAATGAAGAAACCAAAAAGAGAAATGGAAAAGGGGGGGGGGCCAGGGGAACCTAAACACATCAGATAAACATGTTAATATGCAACTAAACATGCAGGAACTAGAGACATTTAATAGAAATACATCAAAGTCACACATAAATACAACTTTCTCATCAGCCACTTCAAGAGCCAAGAAGGGAACTCATAAGATGATTTAGAGCTTCAATTTCAATCAAAACTTGGGAAGTAAGTGATCAAAATTGAGGGATTTCATCAATGAGGGATCACAGCCGTACCAAACAATGACAAGTCAACCTCAACTTGAAGAGGAAACTTTCCTCAGCATCAACGTACGTTGATCTCCCAAGTAGGAACGAATGCTACATAAAACACCTCTTCTCTCTTTCTTGTTGAAGAAGTTTCTAAGTACACAGAGAAACATAAGCACATTATTATATGATAAGCATTGTGGATCTATAGCATGATTTAAGTCCACATATCAAACAAGAGGAATTTTATGGTAGAGTGGCATGCAAACAGTTGTTGTTAGAAAATTTTAGCTTTCTAAATTCAAAATAAGAGGAAAGGAAATACTAGAACAATATCTAGAAGCAAGAACAGGCAAATGAAGAATATGTTAAGTGATTAAATAACCTAATACATGTCCTAATTTTAGCCTAATTATAACATGTGAAAGACAATATTTTCTATGAGAGATTGAGAAGAATTAAAACTTGAAATGGAAGAGGTAGATGCCATCATTACGTTAATTAACAACTACGGTGGGGTTTGAAGTGGACTGCATTGTTTGTGGGGCTCTTCATGGAAGGACATGTACACATGGAGGCTCTTTGCTGGGGTGGATGTGTCACTCCTAAGGGTCCTTTTGTGTAGTAGTTATGTTTTTATCTTTGTTAGTTTGTTTGATCCATTGTTCTATATTTGTTATGGAATTGTTGGCTTCTCGCCCCCTTTACCCCCCTATTGGGTACGGTAAAGTGTACTCATTAAAAAATAAATAAAAAAAAAATATTTAAAATTAATAATTACGTAACATGATTTTGATTTATTTTTTTAAAAGACATTTTGATGTGTTTTTAACTTTAAGTTATTGACTTAGTAAAAATAAAAATATCAACATATTAAATAAAAGTTTATATTGTTTTAGTTCTACAAATTTATATTTTGCAAAATAAAGTTTAGTATTATGTTTCGATTATATTTTAATTATTTTCACTTAAAAATTACTGTAAAATAATTTTGTATTGATTATTAGTATTATTAATATTCTCACTCTTGATAATCTTTAACAAAAAAAAAATTTAACTCATCAACATAAATTTTAAAATATTATGAAAGATGAAGAGTGCTCAAGAGTTAATTTAAAAGATGAAATGTTAAAAAACAGGTGAATGGTAGAGAAGTAACTTTAATGGTTATTAGTATCATTAGTGTTTGTAAAAAATAAAAAATAAAAAAGTGTATAAAGATGAAAAGTCAAAAAATATAAAAAGAGTAAAATAATCAAAAATTAAAACAATAAAATTAACTTAAGTGAAAGAATGCGTTACCTCTTATACAAGAAGTTTTATATTATTATATTATATAGATAAATTTTTTAAAATTATTATTATATATGATATGTATACATCGAGCACAATTATTTGTGAAGCAGTGCAAAAGTGGGAGGGGGATACTGTTACACCGCCACACTCAGCCAATGCGTGCACATCACAGCACAGAGCACGTGCCTCCATATTCTTGTCACATGCTCCCTCCAATCTTCTCCGACCACAGATTTTAATAACCAATCAAAATTATCTTTGCGGTTAGTGTTAGTCATATTATCTTTGAACCAAAAAAAAAAAAATATTCTCAACTTCTTGTTCCTTACCTCCATTCATCACTTGGTTTGCAAGGTAACGGCGCTGTTAACAGCATCTACTCATCGCTAGACCTTTAATTTAGTCTATAAATTTTTAATAAATGTCCTAAGTAGTCCAAAAATAATATAATTGCTCAAATAAGTCATTCGTTTTATAGTAAATAAAAATTTCTTTTGTACACCCTAAATACAAAACATCATTGATAAGTGACATTATATGAGAACCACAAAATATAATAAAAAAATTTAATATAAACGCATTATCTCTGTTAAATCACACTTTTTCTTTTGCTTTCACTCTCTCTATTCCATCTTTATATCGCATGAGTTTTTCAACATAATAAAAAATGTATCAATATTTATTAAAAAAAATGTATCAATGTTTATAAAATAAATGTAACATGTCTTTATAAAAAAAATGTATCAACATGTCATTAAAAAAATGGTTGTTAAAAAATGTATGAATGGTTGTTAAGAAAAGTATCAACACTTACTAAAATATGTATTGACACCATTATTTTTCAATATTCAAAACGTATTTCCTCTCCGTCAAATCACACACTCTTATAGTAAATATATGTTGATACTCGCACACTATAATGACATGTTGATACATTTTTTTATAAACATTGGTACATTTTTTTTATAACTATTGATACATTTTTTATTATGTTAAAATGTTCACGTAATATAAAGATGGAGTAGAGAGAGTGAGAGCAAAGAGAGAATGTGATTTGATAGAGATAATGTGTTTATATTAAATTTTTTATTATATTTTGTGGTCCTCATATGATACTTGTTAAGAGTGTTTTGTATTTAAGGTGTATCAATTTTTTTTCTATTTAATATAAGGTGAATGACTTATTTGAGTAATTATATAATTGTCTAAAGGCTACTTAGGACATTTATTAGAAACTCAAGGACTAAATTAAAGGTCTGGTGATGAGTTGGAGACATTAACAGCGTCATTACATTGCAAATTAATAGAAGGATGAACGAGGATAATGGATGAAAAGCTTAGGGACTGTTGAGGGAATTTTTTTTTTGTTTAGGAACCTTTGTGGCCAATGCAAAAAAGTTCAGGGACCGATATAGGTCTCCCTTATCTTTACTAGTGGGACAAGCATGAATTCGTGTCTGCTGTTGTTGAACACGTAGATTATAACTTTTTTTTTTTTGTCATTTTTTAAAAATTGGAGAATGAAAAAAATGTTTTTCATATAGGCAAATTGACTGTTTATATTTGAGAGTCGTTACAACTTGTGATATTTAAAAATTGCACATCGTTAAAGAATAATATGGATAAATTTAAAATAAAAATTGTGAAAAAAAAGTGATTGAAATGAATTAACTTGATTAGCTTTATTGGTAGCATAGATTAGGGGAAAAATAGTCATGGGAGGAATGCTTCTTTTTTATCCCTTTTTTCCCTTATGAAGTCCTCTCTATGTTCCCATTTATCTTTTACGTAATTAACACAAACTACTCTTCAAATGACTTAAACTTATACTCTACCCAAAATTGTGTAAATTATGTATAAATTTACACACAACCGCTTTTTATTTTAGTTATTTCTATTCATCAATAATATGTTAAATTTTATTTTTTATTTTCGTATTTTTTTAAAATTTTGCTAAAGCAAATAGTAAACATAATATAAAAAAAATTGTCTTCTTTTCATGCGTTCATTATTTTCTTTAAAAATCCTGAAAGTAAAAAATATATGAAAATAGAAACCAAAATTAATCCCAAGCATCTACGAAGAAAATGGTTAAAATAAAAAATGAAAACAGGTAATAACATTTTATTGTTTTAACTATTTTTGTTAATTTTCCCCAAATTTTTTAAAACATAAAGAAATGTAAACAAAAAATTAACAAACCATTGGTGATTATTCACATTAATAAAAAAAAAAGGTAGAGTGGAATTTTATACATAATTTAGAATCAATTGCAATTTTAAAAAACCTCAAGAATAATTTATGTTAATTACCGTTTAATTTAAAATTTTTAGAATTTTAATTTATTTGTTCATTTTAATATCAACATACTATTAATATTTTATTTGTAATAATATTTATAATTTATACTAGTGTCAGTCATTTATTATAACTTTTTTTCATACATAAAGTAATTTATTATTAAGACTAGTAAAATCAATTTTTTAAAGATATAAATAGTTTTCTGCCAATATAATTTATTTAGTACAATAATTATTAATATTATTTTTTTATAATTTGTGTGTAAATTTTAAATTAACATGTAAATTGGATGGAGTATCTGTATTAATTGAGATTAACAAACACATGGTCGATTGAAGTGACAGATGCTTCTTCTCTTTAATCACTGGTCTCAAGTTTTGGGAATGTAAAAGTTAACGTTGGGAGAGTCATATCTTCTATAGGATCTCACATGCTCAAACAAGATTGTATCTAGTAAGAAGATACGGTAGTAAAACAACTATTTTCAAAGTAGTTTGAGTCTCATTATGTTGAATTCCACACTTTTATTATGATTGTGATTATCTCAAAATTATTATACCACTCCCTCTAGTCAATTTTAAGTGTCAATTTAATCATATACACGAGTATTTAAAAATCTAAAAATAAGAGTAAATCAAAGAGTAAGTTTATTAAATTATTCTTGTTTAATAAAATTAAAATGTTTTATAACAAAAAAAATAGATAAAAATAATATTAAGAATGTATTGTTTTTAAGATTAATAAATTAATGATATAATTATTAATATAATAATAAATTTTATCTTAAAACGTGAAAATGACAAATAATTTAGATTATAACATTTGTGAGGAGGAAAGCCTGCTGTCTTGATTTGACGGAATTAGGGTCATGTTGGCCTGTTCCCAACAACACATTGGGTACATCGAATTCCAAAGAACATGTCACTGTATATATGGGGATTAGGGTTTATCACTTCTCTATATAGTCAATGGAATCCCATGCCCACTGCGAAGCAACCCCAACCACCCAATGTAAGATTTGAAGAGATGTGTGCGTGATCTGTGTTTGTCTATCTTGATTTGATCATTATTCTTTATTTTATTGGATTAGATTATGATATGTGTGGCGTTCATTTTTTTGGAAGCTACTTACTATTCAATGCATATACATGGAGTTCATTCTCTTACCAAAAAAAGTTTACGTCTATCAAAAATGCATATATTAGCTTAGAAGGGGAAAACATTGTATTAGAGGGAAATTTCTAAATAAATGGAGTATGTTGGCAATTTTTCATTTTTTTTAATTACTATATTCTTTTTTTTTATGATAAAGAAGACAATTTTATTTATAAAGATTGAAAATGATACATAAACGTTAATAAAATACAAATATACTCTACATTTTAAACTAATAAAAGATCTGTAGCTACATGTCAAAAAATAAAAACAAAAAATTTGTAACTTTGTTTCTTACTTAAAAGCTATTGATGTCTACGAAGATTTTTATATTTTTTTAAATATTCCTAGACATTATCATATACTAGAGACACTCTTTGATTGTTGTTATATAGAATTGAAATTAAAGATCTTCTCAATAATTAGAGATATAACTTATTTATAGCTGATCACCAATATGAAATATATTCGAGTTTGTAATTTGAGTTCAATCTCATTCATATATATATATATATATATATATATATATATATTATATTTTACTAACTAATGTTTTTACGGCACTTGTTAAAGAATCAATAAGAAATAAGTTTGTATTAGAAAAATGAAATGTAAAATGTTTAATGTAATAAAAATATTAAAAATTACAATTTATTTTATTTTAAGTCTCTTAACAAAGAACATTTATTAGCTTAACTCATATATATATATATAGACACACACACATAGGTATTAGAGGGTGAACTTTAGTTCAACGGTAAAGTTGATGCTTGACAATTTTATACAATTTCTATTCCAAATATGTTGTTTTGGCAAGTGTTTCGTCATAAACAAAGAGGTAAGAGAGTATTAATGAGATAGAAGAGAAACAGTAAAGTTGCAGCTTCAGGTTTTTAGAATGACTAAGTGACAGTTTCTTGCATTAATTGGGCTGCACTTTCATACATATCAACAGTTTTTTATATATGGGAATCAGCTGTATGTTGATGGGCACTATCAATGCCGAAAGTGGTAGCAAATATGAAAGGATCACACTATTGACTTGAGAACGTGCTAGTCCAAAAGATTGAGGACTTTTCTTTAGTAGCAAAAAATTATATGCGAGCCTTTACCTTATCCCAAAAATGCAAAAGAAAAAAAGAGGTTATTTTTGCCCATGGTACAGAAAGAAGATGCTTTATCATAATTGGTGTAGATGATTTTGCAAGTGGTCATTTCTTTATCCACAAAAAAGAAAATAATTTATTTTTTATCACCACTCTCAATATTTCTTGTCATCTGGAGTCAACAAGTATGTAACAACATGCTTCTTGTCTACCGAAAAGGGTAAGCCTTATATAGGCCCTTCCCAATTTGGGAAAGTTTTTTCATGCTCTTTGTGGTACCCCACCCCATATAATCATTAATTAGAAGGTACAACACATATATATATAGTTGCTATATCAAGGTATGGAGATTACGCTCATATATTTATACTTACAGATGGGAATAGGTCGGGTCTGTCCCATTAATTTTTGGTCTGAGTTTGACTTGTTAACTATTTTTTTAGCTTGGTCTAGCTTGTTTAGATGTCTGGTTTAGCGTGGAGCCTGATAGGTCTGTCTGTGTATGTTTTTTTATCATCAAAAATTTGTTGTTTGACCTGTTACTGTGACCTGTTACTGCAGCTTGTCACACAATCAATAACACAACATTTAATAATAATAACTAACCATCTTTCAAGATTTAAGCTTGAAACATACAAGCCCAATAATATTCGAATATCTTCAAAGATCTAAGCCCAAAACATTACCCAAATTATATTAATAAATATGATTACATAAAATATTACAAAAAGTGATATTAGTCTAGTGGTTAAGACATTACCTTGATATAGTGATTGTCTTTAGTTTGAGTTCAAGTGATGTACAATAATTAGAGTCTAAACTCGTGTGATGTACGAAAATTATACAATTTAAATATAAATTATATGGATGTAAAAAAATATATGACTTAAATATAAATTTAAATTATATTGTTAAATCAAAAAATTAAAAACCTACTGCAAATTTAATATTTTTTTTGTAATTTATTTTAGTAATACAAAATTTAAAAATATAATTAAAAAATAATTAATATAATGTACAATTAGGAATGACAATAGGATAGGGTAGGAACAAAAGATAGTCCTTTGTCTTCTCACATAAGTAGATGAAAATTTACTCTATCTTTGCACAGGGACTCGTGTTTTAGTATTCTGCATAGCTGAATAGGTTTCAATAGATGACCAAAATATCATTAAAAAATTAACATTTTGCCTAAATCTAACACAAATGAAGTTGTCAAAGGACAACCTAGAATTTAAATTCTCGAGCTAGTAGTCCCACCTTTAAAGGTGCCTACAAGTTAGCAAAGGGATTACTCACTGAGCCCACACCGGTGGACACCTGGTCGTGTACCAAAAAAGGGGCAATCTAGAAGTATTCATGCCCGATTTGTCAGTCGGGTCTGACTCAGCTTTTTTAATCGGGTTCAGATTATTAAATTTGATCCAGTGACCTTTTAGGCTAGATTTGGGTTATGCTTCATGTTGGTCCAACCATGCCCAAAGCCATATATAGTTCTTTAAAATTTATATTTTTGTAAAAATTAGTGATAAATTATCAAACCTTTTATATCAACTAATATTCTTTTAGAAAATATTATGTTACTTTTGAATTGATATAATTTGTTTTGAAATATGTATCACAAGATATGTAAAATATTATGACTTCACAATGTGTAATGTTCAAACCTTATATATTATCTAAACATCGGCTCGACTTGGTTATTAGTGAGGCCATTATAGGCCTAGTCTAGGCTTAAAGAAATGATTCATGCATAAAATCGAGTCATGTATGCATTAAGGACATAAGACACATAAACAATAATTAGAATAGACATAAATATTAATGAACATGAAAATTCTCTTTTCTTATACAACACCCTCCAAGTTTCACAACTCCAAAGTCTATCATCGCACCTAAATATTGGTAGAATCATTCGTACATAAAAAATCAATCGGGGAGGCGTTGGGAATGCAATGTGTCGAGTGGAGGTGCAAAACAAATACTTATATGTGTTGATATAAGTCAGAACACATCAAAATGTGAACTGGATTGCTCGATTGCCCTAACACATATGAGTACAAGGGCTCAAATCATGAATGTCGCTCGGGTGCCAGCGGTAATGCTCGAGTAACTTGAGTCCTGCTCCTTCGCACTTGAGTAATGGGGCCCCGAAAGGTTTCGAATTTAATTCTAAGAATGTCTAACCCTTTCTTAGGCCTCGTCCACCCTTTCATGGCTTAGAAAAATTCCTACCTAAGGACACCAAGTCCTAAGGCATTACACGTACAATATGCTTTCCTATTCTAATTGGGCGAGTCACACAGTATGCTATTTACCTGAGCCTCATGTTATGCTATTTGTTTGAGTCTCACAATATGATATATGCTTGAACATCACGGTATGCTATCATATAAGGTGTTAGGGTCAATGTAAATTGTCATTGACGTACAATTTCTAACTTAAATAGTCTCTCCTAACATGAGTATGATAACACGATACACTGATAATATGATATAACATGATATTCTATTAACATAATCAATGCATCTCTTAATTCTTTTTCCAAAAAGTCTTATCAACAATTGGCATAACAGTTTGCATTCTTATACTTTAACATCTCACATCATTAGCAATCATGATTTACTCCTTTGGTACTATTTCTTCTAACCTAACAACTGCCCATGGTTAAAACTTATGACATAACTGAATTGCTTATCATTTCATGATTAACATCTCTAAAATGTGATCCGATATATATATATATATATATATATATATATATATATATTATGCTGATAATAATCATAATATCCTAACATTACTATAATTTCATATAACTCATAAATCATGTGATCTTAATGAAATCAACATAATGACTTAATAATGTTCACATTGTAATGTTTAAGTTAATCATGATCTATGTACCTTAAGCGAATGGTCCCACATGTAGAAAAGGTTTTCAAGAAAATTCTTAAAACAACTTTCATAATTTCTAAAATCATATGCTTCATAAAATAATTATTAGAAAATACTAATAGTTGTAACATAGGACGTGAGAAACTACTACTCACTTAGAGTCAGTGGAACCCTAACGCTGACACTGGAAGACTCTTATTGAACTAGGTTGACATCTAACATTAACAAGCTTAAAGGATAGCATTATGGTCGGTTACCAATCAACTGTATGAAAATTGATTGACCATAGTGTAAACAATGTTGTGCTCAGAGTTCCTTGAACTCAGGAGCCACAACGAGGCCAGACAATTAGTAGGATTGTCTGTAATCAAAAACCAATTGGTATAAATAGAAGAAAATCTTACCTTAACGTTAGAAAGGAAATGAGACATGGAGAACTGGTGATTTCAGGCCTTGATATTGTGTTCTAGAGCTCACAAAGGCACAAGAAAGGCTTCTTCTTCTTGACGAGGATGAAGAATAGAGAAGAGAATGTGAAAGAGATGAGTGGTCAAATGTTTTCTGAGTGTGAACAAGATTGGAGGCTTCTAGGGTTTGAAAGTATGAGAGGGGAGGTGTTAACATTGTATTTTTAGGGATCTGGGTTGCCAAAACAGGACAGATCATGTAAACTAACGTTGTTGAGCGTCGAGCCAATGCTTGAGTGGCCCATATTGGCACTTGAGAGCTAGCAAGTCTGATAACAGATATGCCTCAGCCCGAGCAGCTTCTGCCACCACTCAAGCATTGGTCTTGCTAGGTTCTGGTGCTTGAGCACGTGATTTCGTACCCTAACGTCCAAAACTTGTTCGAAGGGTCTCACAACCCTTCTTAGCTTAGGATTGACCTTTCTAAGTAACCGAGTCCTAAGGCTTCATAATAAACTCCCTCATAATTAGCCACCCAACCTTTATGGTATTGAAATTGCCAATTGACAACTTTCATTGACTTAGTAACAAACCAAATTCAACTTTATTACTATGAAAGTTGTGACCACACGGTCATATATTAGGTGCTCAATCATTGACATTACAAGAATCACTCATAATATTATATAAGAAACTCATTCAGAGCTATAGAGGACATGTTTCACTCTACCGTGTAACACCTAGAACTTTCATTCAGCCTACTTTCCTAGTTGATTAGGTAAGAATCTAAAAACTTTGCCGGAACGATATCTGAACAAAAATTTTTATGATAAATCTACTGAAATTCTCTAAAAGAAATTACCCTCTAAAAATACTACGCTCCAACCCAACTTAAAAATATTTATTATACTCTAATTTTAATGAAGAAACACGCGTAAACTTATCATATCTAACATCAACTCATTCGAATAATCTTTTAGGAGTAATATTACTTTCCATATACCAATTACTAGTCTTATATACATTACCCGTTAAATAAAATACCTAATAGACAATCTAATTTATACAGATTCAAAGTTTTAAAAACATACTGATCTGAAATTAATAAAAAATAAAAATCCGTGCTTAATAGAAAAATATGAGTCTCATACCCAAACCACGCACTTGGAGTACTGGCTGGTTGGAACTTGGAACATTCACGTCAATGATTTACTTTGCATCAAGCCCTCAATAATGTGTTTTTTAAATAATATAAAAAGCATATAAAGCACATATACTTTAAACTGCTTTTGCGCCGCATTAGATCTGTGTTCATAAAGCAACGTGTCCATCACTGATTGGCTATTTTTGTTACCCTCTTTTATTAAAGAAAAAGAGGACATGCCATTATAGATCCATGTGTTAGGCTTTAATTTGATGTGCACCATATTATAATGTAAAAAATTAACAATCATATGAATATTCCTTCAAGATGGACCATAAAATAAATGCTGCACTTAGCTAGTTTCTTTGACAAGATAATTCAGGGCAAGAACATCTGTATCTAATTGACTCTGTGTCATTCATAAGAATCAATTGACATTACTAATCGTTTTTACTATAGTGCTTTGAAAATATGCTTTCAGCATATATAGTTGCTGATTGAACTTTTTTTATAAGTACCCAAATGAAATTGCTAATAATGATAATTAATTAAGTACATAATATAATCATCACTTATATACATGACTTGGCATGATATGGTTCTGTAACAGCAGCTTTTAATCACGTGTATTATGACTAAATTCGTAGTCCAAGAAGTTATATAACGTGGGCAACGCTTGCAAGCATAATTCAAGCGCTTCAACCCGTTTGGTTAGATTCAAGTTATTCAACATTTGTTTTTTTAAAGTTAAATTTCAGTTTGAGTTTTTGTGAATGAAAAAATTAGTGTTGGTATAATTTTATCCTACAATAAACCAATATAGTTTAAATCAGATTAGGTAGAGTTTAGTGGACTTCAAACACTTGGTTTCATAATAATAATAATAATAAGAAGAAGAAGATACTAATTAGCTACCAATATAAGGTTGATCGAGTGATAGACAATATGTCCCCTTCTTAAAGAGTGTCAGGTCGAGACTTGGGGAGAACAAAATGTATGTTGAAAGGAGCTACCACAATACCCTAAACTTGATTAGTCGATCCCCTTAATAGTAAAGTCTATATGCCAGTGCAAGGAAAAAAAATACTAATTAGCTAATTATTTGGTCATTTAGTTACCTCTTATATATCCTGAAATCAATATTAATTTTAGGGAATAAAACTTGTACCGAGGGGGTGATTCCTCGATGCAATTGGATCCTGGAGCTTCTTTGATGGTTTGGGATCGCCGGAACGGGTACCTGCAAGGACTCCGACGCTCAAATCAGTGAAGGTTCGAAGCAATAAGGAAATCAAAGGGGGGAAAATGGGTTCTAGGCGTACCTGGTGTGTTGCTTAGGTTTAAATACCTGAGTGGGGCTGTGAATTTCGCTATCCTGGGAATCTTTTCGTTGAGTTGGCCTTCGAGGATCGTGGAGCGTTGCTCGCCGGAGGAAGGATATCACGAGCCGAGAATCTTTTTGATCGTTGGCGGATTGTTAACTCAAGTCGGGTTGATCTGCAGAGCTTCGGGTTTGGGTTCCAGAATGGGCCTTCCAATCCATATCAAAACTAATACATCATTAACGATTGGCTCGACCTTAATTTCACTCATATATTGTCATAAATTCGTGGGTTCTTCTTTTAACTAGTAAGTCATTTGTGAGTACACTTATAATTCGATAAAGTCAAAGACATGCCCTAACCCTCAACTAAGTCTTCTCCACAACTTAAATTGTAATTAATAAAAATAACAAATATAAAGAATCTTTTATTCTTGTTTATTTTTTACATGAAACAATCATATTTTGTTACATATAATTAACTTAATTTGAAGAAGAGAATGGGAAACATAATATATATATATATATATATATATAAAAGAGTTTAATGGCTAAGTTGTAATGTTTTTTTTTTTACACTTTTATCCAATCAAATATTGTCATATTACTAAAAATAATTGATTTTTTCTGCATTACTTAAAAAGCCATGTATATAAAATGATTTGATTGGATATTAGTGTATGGTTAGGGCATACCAGTATATTACAATCTCTAGGATGAATATTTTAGGGGAAAAAAAAATCAGATCAGATTTATTCAGATGATCAGCTTTACATAAAGACAGGGCATTGAAGAAGAGGGCGATGATGATAGCAAGGATTGGGGGGTCAACAAATTTAGAATTACAACAACATGCATGCATTGGTACAGACAATGAATTATAAATTAATGATTATGAGGAGGATGGGTTGGAATTTTGTTGCATATGGGTATGTAGACATAAAGATAAGGTTTCTTGAAATCTTTTTTATTTTATTTTCTATTCTCTTTTCCCTTTCATTATTATGATTAAAATATTCATTACCAAAAAATAATGATTAAAAATTATTCCTTCCATACATGATGCAATCAATTTCTCTTTTTAAGGCTATATATATACCCCCTTCACCCTCCTCCTCAACACATGAACACATCAAGTTTGTTCTTTGTTCCATAGAAATGGAACAGTTTTTTCGGTTTCCATATAGAGGGAACAAGGGTTAGTTAGTTAATTCTATCTGACTAATTAACTCTTCAAACCTTTCTAAAATCAACGGTTAATCAGCTTAGTCTGATCAGATTGCAGATTTATACATATTGAATTTTGGTAACTATGCAGAGATTTTAAGGGTAAGAGAGGTGACAGAAGAGAGTGAGCACACATGGTACTTTCTTGTACGATAATAGTTTTGTGCTTGAAACTATGCGTGCTCACTCTCTATCTGTCACCCGTCATCATCTCTCTCTCGATCTTCTCACTTTATGTTACTTTTTTTTGGTTTTTTATTCCTTTCCCCTTCCTATGCTAACCCTAGCTAGCTAACAAATTAGGCTTGATGCCATATCTAATACAGAAATCTTAGTCGTAACTTTCTTTTTCTTAAGACACCACACCCTTACAGGTACAAGAGTACTTTTCTAACATGATTGGTAGTATTGATCTATAACATTGCAGGACCTAATTCTATTTTTATTATTGTCTTTTATTTATTAATTAATTATGTCTCTTTATTATGTTTCATTTAGATGTACAAATAACAGCACCCTATCCTGGTATATATATTACAGGTATGTTTTTTCCATTATATATATATATATACAGAGAGAGAGAGAGAGAGAGAGAGAGAGAGAGAATTTGGTGCATGCTGATCTGCAGTAACCTCAGCTAGCTACTTCACAAAAAAAAAACTTTTATTTTCTGATAAAAAAAGAAGCATAATTTATTTCGCCGTGTCTTACGAAGATACTCTCAACCCACAATTATAGCTATATCCATTTACTTTATGAATTTTGATATATATATATTATGCTTTCAGTCAACTTAATACTATATATGAAGCATTAAGAGGCTAGTTGCTGATTGATTAAAGAATCTGGAAGATCCTTGCAAGTGACTTATTGGTTTACACTGTTAAGAAACAGTTGTTGCTGATTGGTTCTGTGGTATTTTGATGTTATTTCTTTCAAAAATAATATAATATATACCCAACTCATTGTTAAAGGAATTTTACCCCCAATTTTGAGTTCATGCCTGTTAGGGTGTGGATTTACACAGTTAAAATGTAAATTGATTAAGTGCATGATTGGATGTAGTAGTAAAGATGAGCAATGTTCAAATATCGAAGAAGACAATTGTTGGATGAGCAATGATTGAGGGATTTAACAAATCAACTCACTCACTCTTATGAATGACACTTGACATTTCCAGAGATATACTGATTGTCTCCCTTGTAGATATTCTAGGGTTCTAACTCACACCCACACACACATATATACTGATTAAGGTGTAATTAAGTTTTCAACCTTTTAAGATTGTGAAAAGTCTTATTGAGACATGGAGTCCCTTCAGTTGTGATTCTCCATAGCAGAAGCTTCAGTGCTGGGAAATTGAAACAATGATATGTGTATTTTCTGTTGGTGGTTTGAAAGGGAAGAGAGTTGAGGAAGGATCTTCTTATGCCTATATCATGAACTTGATGTATATGTGTGTTTTCATTTTATTTTTATAAAGTCTTGTCTTTGACCAGAATATCCTATAGATATTTCTGTATTTGAGTTTTAAGGAAATTTGTGATTCATGACATTGATGATAAATATCTACAAACAATTGTACATATTATTTGGATCTATATACATGTATGTAACAGTTGTACAACACATTGGTTAATTGTTTAGGACTAAGTGCAAAGGTTTTAAGGGGAAAAGCTTACAATTCTAGACACATTGTTAATTTTGACAACCAAAAATGATATTCGTAATTTCTTTTAGACCTACATAAAAATGTCATGACTGGAGTAGAGGGTGTCATAATTTGAAGATGTACAAAATAACATGCTTCATTGCTGACATCATTCCTACCCAAAAACAAAAATGTAAATATTATTCCAAGTTAAATTAAACAAAAACGCCATTTACAATCCTAACTTACTATACATTCGCACACACACATAAGTAGCATGTCATGAGCTCTTTGTCCAGGGTCAGTTTTGTAATATTTATTGAGAATTATACTAGGTATTAGAACACATACAAAATAGGAATTTAGATATACATATATTAATGTGTATCATATGAGTATATCAAGTATTGGAGAACTCACTTCTTTTTTGTCTTCTATTCAAAGGCTACATTGATTGAACGGTAGCCGTCAAGAATTGCTAGATTAGAGTGGAGATCTTGCCTTCATAGTATGAATTAATAGCAACGGAGTCTTGTTTATCAAAGACTTATTTACACTAGATCTCTACACCACATATTAGCACACTCAATATTGGGCCCTAGTCCAATAACACATGGTGACAAATTAAGTTATCCATTTAACCCATTTTATAAAATCAAAACATCTATCAATTAATAATAACTCATACATGAAAATTTTTAATAGGTTTATCTAAGTAGGCAACTTTTCTCTACTATATCTTCAATGTTTGATAGGAACAAAAATATATGCACAAAATGGTGTGAAAGTAGATGCATCCATTTCAAAGTAGACCAAATATATAAACAAAACATTTGTTTGGTTTCAAAGGCGAGTTTAAAAATGTTTTAAATTAGTATATAAGTGGGAGGACCATAAATTTTTATTGATATTGATCTCTGAGTTTCAGGTTCTCCTTCTAACAAGTGGTTTAGAGCTGATGTTTTGAATCATCCATGCTAAGTATTGGAGGAATGATGGTCCATTGGATGCATGTGTTAGTATCCATGGCGGTTAGGTGACGGATAGGTGATGATAGTCTGAGTGAAGAGTAAGTGTGACTCTCGTTAATACCGGTCATTGAATACTCATAAGAACTTTCACTAAAAGGGGAGCACACTGGTGTTAGAACACATTTGAAGGGGAGATTGCTAGGTTTTAAAAGTCTCACATTGGTTAATAATATATTAAGTGAGACATTATTGTCTTAAAGTTTTTGGTTAAAATGTGGTGTTCGACTCAGTTGTATGATTTCTCATTTAACTTCTTGGTGTTGATATCCCCGAATTTTGGGCTCCGCTCTCAACAAATGTACACTAACATAATTTTGTTATGCATATTAAAAATAAGAAAGAAAAGAAAGTCTTTCAGATCTTTACATTGCAGAGTACATAAAAATGTGTTGCGTAACTTATTACAGTATCATCTAGTAGGATACATATTTTGAAAATAGTAAAAATTTTATATGCTAGAACTAATGGAAAATCAGAACCTGTCTAAGTATTTCATCCAACTTCTCACAATCTCACCCCAACAACTATTGCATCAACAATTTATTTTTGCAGATTCGCAGATGCAATTATTACAGCTGGTTCCTTTTCTTTGGGCAATCTTACGTTGTTGAAGATTAAACATTAATATATGTTTTATACTCCTCACAGTAATTATTCTTTAATGTAAAGGTAAATTCTAAATGCACTGAGCGGTGCCCTTAAATTTGAAATTAGAAAACCAAAGAGAATAATATGTGCATGCATCTTAGAATAAACCTGCTTATTGGGAAATAAACATATATGCCAAAAAAAGCCTTCTTTTTAGTCTTTTTATAACAAAACATGGAATATAATGTTTCAAAATTTGAGTGGTGAATTAAAAGCACTACTGGATTGTTCAGTCGCCTTTGTTGCTGGAGTGGTCCTAATTGTTTTTTTTTTTTCTTTTTCTTTTTATATTTCTGAGAGGATTCAGCCTTATGGAGGAAGAGGGTAAGTTGAATTGGTTTACCTTCTTGGGTTGAAAAAGTAGCATCAGCAAGATATATGCTCCTTTAGAAAAAAGAATGTTGTGTCAGTTTTTGCATGAACGAGTTTTCATTATCATTGTCACTAATTCATTGAGGAATGAGTTGTCCTTTATCACTTAGATTTGTATGTCCGGCATTGAAAAGTAATAATCTTACATTTTTATGTTTGAATTTAATTAGTTTGCTAGAGAATTATAATATGAATTTTAGTTCTAAATTTAGCTTTATTACATACGTAGTGGTGTTAATATTCAAAAGCAAGAGTTTTGTCGCTCTAGAGGCTTTACTTGGCTTGAGTAGAACTTGCTTCACTAGGAGAGTTCTGGCCTGTGGTCTATAATTCTGAAGGTGAAGGCGTGTGAATGCTTGCTAG
>QANU01005683.1:131369-146387 GCA_003254905.1 Nissolia schottii
ATATATATATTAATTAATTAATGACATCTTGATATTCTTTTGGTCTTAATTAAACAACAAGCATCTAAATTCTATTACCAGGAACCCTAACTTAACCCAACACAACTGTAGGCTCGCTTGTATGATATAAGGATCTCTCCGTGAGAATTTTTTTTCATTCCTAAACCTTGAACTTGTAATTAGTAATTAAGGGACCAAATCAATCTCACGTTACTAGCATCTTGATATTTTAAATGAAATGTCAAATAAATTGAAACAAAGGGAGTATAAATTAATTAAGAAATATTTATTTTATAATACTTTTATAAAAATAATAAATTTTAATAAATATGATTATTAGCAAGTAAATAAGAAAGAGTCTTAAAAGCTTTAATAAAGAGAAACATTTTTAAGTTTTGGAATTGATAATTTAGAGTATAGATTGGGCTCCATCAAGCAATTCCTAAAAAATTTACTTGATTTATCTTCTATTCGAGTATTACCATGACTTGAGTTTGAGTTTAATTTCTAAGTTTACCCATTAATTAGACCCAATAAATACTTTTGCAACCACCCGATAAATTTAGAAGCATGCCTTAGACTCTAAACTGAGACATGATTGTTCTTTAACCTATATTGCACAATAACTAATCTCCTTTCAGTAACTAAGCTCACAAGTCTAAAATAGCTTGCAATGGCCATGTTGCCGAGTAGAACCAAAGTTCAAATGAAATTGCCATCTGCTAGTTGCCACTATTTCTGCAAATGATTCGGCTGAAAAACAGAATTCTGGCATGAAAAAGTAATCAACAAATGTAATAACACAGAAAAAACAAGGCCTTTCAATTTCCAAACAAATGTAGAACCATAAATGTCCATATTTATGGGAACCCCAAGTGGAGAGCAAATCAATAAACCCTTTTAAAAAAAATTAAACAAAAAAATAAAAAGTACACAAAAAGATAGCTAAGCACTTAAATGAATCCACTTAGCAATTTCAGCATGTTACTTCTCATATTTGTATTGCAAAGAAGAGAAGAATCAAGAAACCAACTTGCACTCAAAGCTAGAATACTAAAACTTCTTTTCACTCACTCCAAGCAGAAGAGCAATATGTTCAATGCTGTACTAGGAAGATCATCCATTAAACCATTGTCCAAAAACCAGTTACCAATAGCGCTTCGAGACGATTCAGTCAGAATTCCAATAGGCCACTTGTCGACTAATCTAAATCCAAATTTCGCTGCAGCCGAAAGTAGGGACAGCTCATCTACTCGGCGGAATATATGGCAGAGAATTAGCGCAGGCACATTACCACCTTTGCTGCTTCCACCAGAAGCAATCAGTTCTCTTGCAGTTGCGAACAACGGCGATATAGCTTCAGCAACGTATGTTACATCTGTGCCAATGATGACATCAAAGCCTCCATTACTCACTTCCTTTATGCATTCTATGTGATCCTTGTTTCCCCATTCAAGTGTTTTTGTAATTAGTTTAGTAAGCAATGGCGGCTCAAGAAGATTAGAAGCAACATTTTTTGCGAGGAGGTCAAGAGCGAGAGCATCTCCATCGGTGGAAACTACTAGGTCAGCATATCTAGCAGCAATCATGGAGCAGATTCCCCCACAGCCACTCCCCAACTCCAAGACCCTTTTCCCTGCGACGATGTCAGGGTTTTCCGAAAGGACGGAAGCCATCAATCGAGCCGATTCCCACAGCATCAAGCCGGTCGACCTGCAGGTGTGTTGGTACTCTTTTGAAAGTACCCTAATCTTGAAATTCCAGCCTCTAAGGTTGATCTCTATAACCTAACATGAAAATTTGAGTTTTGTCCATATAAAAAAACTCAAGGAAAGAAAAAAGGAGCAAAACTAGGGCTTTTGTTGATGACATAAAGGTCCATAATCTAAATTGAGAATAATAAAAATGGAAAATTAGCCTTCTCAATTCTCAAAATGAAGGCCCTCACAATTGCCAACAGACATTCAAATTTCATAGAACATCCGAAAGAAGCAACCTCGGATAGCATGTGATAAATAAATAATCACATGTCAGCTGATTACTTGCAATATGATAACTTTGTGGTTAGAAATTTGGAGAACTAGCAACAAAAGATCCTCACCTCGTACTCACCGGAAGGTAAGGTTCCAAACATGTCAGCTGCCATACCTTCAGACAAGTCAATTGCAGAATCATTTGAACACCCATTCAAATTAATTTGCTTGATTTCTTGATCAATATTATCACTATCAAGATGATTGCCCTCGGCTTCTTTACTTGAGGAAGAGTTCTGATCCTCTGAAACGCGAAATACAGCTTGGACCCAACGCCTGGAACCACCAAACAAAGGAGAATTATAAAGGGTAACTAAAGTCAGGAGAAGACGGAAAGAAAAGTTGCTGCGTTTCACCTTTAAGCAGTGAATGAAGGGAAACAAATGAAAAATCATATCTTTAGAATGAAGATCCAATGAAGTTCAAGAAAACATCTTATGAGATAGGTTACCTGAAGCGAAACCACAACTCCTATAAAAATACAGCACTAACATATAAAAATGAGCAAAAGAAAACTATGGCATTATACATTACCGATTCATTATCAGTTCTCTTGATCGGTTCTCAACTTGTTTGCAGTATACATGAAGTTTGTCAACGACAAAACCACTTTCTTTGAATAAATTTGTCAAGAACTCATTCGAAAAGTAGTAAGCACGCTGGATAGAAAATAAAGTACTACATTAGAAAAGAAGAAACTCATGCAAACAGAGTTACAAGAAAACACTGCCAGAACTGAAATCTTACAGTGCCATCACCTCTGACATAAAAATTATCACTAATCTTTTGATCCTTGCTTGAGAATCTTTCCTATAGAACAGAAAATATATATCATATGAATAATCAATTGCGCAAACAAAAATAAGTCAGTCAACCGAAATGTGAAAATCAAACACTAATAAAATTGAAATGGTAATTTATTTGATATTCCATATTCCAACCACCTTGGAATGATCTTAGCTAAAAGTAGAGATCTTAAATTGTAATTTATTTAGACATGAAAACATGAAGTAAATTTGGATTCATACAATCATTACAGAGGAATAATTATCAGAAGAAAATTATCCGGATAAAAATTGTGTTCTTCGCAGTATTTCAGCAGAGTTAAAAACAGTAATTACAATAAAATCAACCTGAGCAAGGTCTCCAGTGGCATAGTCTCGGAACAGCACATATCCATTAGGCTGCAAATGGAGAAAAAGGCACGAATTCGTTACACATGATATGAACAAGTAATCAAGCAAGGTTTATGAAAATTTATATCCACATTAATGAATACAACAATTTCTGACCTTGATAACTTTTCTAATATTTTGCAATACTAGAGGCATCTTTTCTGGGGACACTGCAGACAACATAAATATCTGCTTACCATGTCAGCTACTTAAACACGAGATTATCATCTAGTTCTCAATAGTAAAGAGAATTTTTTTAATAAGAAATAAGGCATGAAATGACATCTTGCAACTCACAAGCAAATGTGATCCAATAATCATTCTACAATACATTAAAAAGTATTATAACTTCCATTTGAATACCATGGTAACAATATCAACTGACGACGGAAGAATCTCTGCGCACAGATCATCAGCTGTCAAGTCAGAGACAAAAGCGCTAACATGGGACTCCTTGAAGTCTTCATGTGTCTGCAATTAAAAAGAATAATAAATACAACTTCACTCTTGTTGGATCTATACAATAAGCAATACTTTTCTTTCTTTTCTTATAAGCGAAGGAATAAGAAATTCAAAAAATCATTCCTGATAAACCTATTTGAACACCCTCTTCAGAAATATGAACTCCTAAGTCTTACAGTTAGTTGAATTGAGGTAGCAGATAATGGAGCAATAGTCACTAAGGTTGCAAAATTACAGCTAACTCCTGATAGATGAATTTTGTAGAAGTAGCCCCCGCAAGTTATACCACAACGCAGCATCATTTAAGGGGAATTCAACACTACTTATTAGGAAAGGCTTTGCCAAGGTCTGTTTGTTTTGCAAACCATGGTTTAGACCAATATTGTGATACTTGTGTGAAATGTGGATTACCATATATCAGCATGATCAATCTTATCAACAGGGGTGGCAATTAGACCCGTTACATTATCCTCCATCAAATCCATCTATATCTAAATTTAATCCAATAGTCCATCCAATTGTATTAATAGATTGGACAAACTTGATCAATTTTAGTCTGGTTAATGGACCAACCAAATATTTATTGGATATGTAATGGATATTATTCATAGGGGTTAGGTAAGAAAAGGTACTTAGACTTATGACATGGATACAACACTAGAGAGGGACACGGATACAACAACAACCACCACCACCAATAAGCTGTGTCTCACTTCGGCTATATGAATAAGACAATATCACATTGTCCTGTCATAATCATGTTTACATTCAAACCATTAAAACCCAAATTTCTTTTAATAGATTCATTTCACCTATAGTTTTTCTAAGTCTCCCTCTAACCTTTGACTATTGGATTACCCTCCATCTCAGCTCTCCGTACTGGGGCTTCTACGGACCTATTCCACACATGCCCAAACCACATAAGGCAAAATTCTAACATCTTTTCCACAAATGTCCCTACCCCAACTTTCTCTCTAATTCATTCCTTCTTAATTCTATCTTGTACGGTGTGTCTACTCATCCAATACAACATCATCATTCCACAAGACGGACTCAAATATGTGGCAAATTTTAAAAATTTAGGACAAGACAAAAATAATGGTATAAATCAACAAAAAAGCTTAAATCTTAAAAAAAAATGGATAAAAGAAGATATTTATACTGAGAAAAGGAGAAGAGAATTACAAAAGATAGGAGGACAAGAAATCGTCTTAACAAGAACAATAACAAGAAAAAAAAGGGACTAAAAATAAGGTAAAGCTTTCCAATTTCTCAACATGAACCAAGAAGCAGATAGCAAAGTTTCTATACAAGCATAATACAAAAAGATGATGAATGAAGCGAAAGTTTACAAAGAGGAGATTTCTGACCTTAACCAACTCAATAGCTCGAGGTGAGAAATCACATGCATAAACAAAAGCATCTGGATTTGAAGCTATCACAGGAAAGATAGTATTTCCAGCTCCACAACCAACCTGTTTAGCAAAGAGCATCTCTTATTATGTAACTCACTTGACCAAAGGACGAGCACAAACAGGAAAAAAATTTCATTCATAAATATACCCGTTACGGATCTCACAGATATAGCAGAGAAGGAAAAATGAAAACAAATATGTGCAATGGTTCTATCTCCACGAACAGAGACTTTTTGTGTAGAACTTAATAGGAGAGAAGCATCTTTTCATTATAATCCAATCACAACGTTATGGCATGCTTCTATGCTCGACATTATTATAATTAAGTACAATAACTTAAAAAACCAAATCAGCAGAAAGAGCACAATGTAAGCAAATATACCTCCAAAATCACTTTTCTTCCTCCTCCCTGAAAATAAAAAATTACTTAAATCATTAGTACTGCAACCAACAGATTGAAAAAGAAAAAACACACACACACACACACACACACACAAATCAAATCAAAATTCAAGATATTATTTCCTCACTCACAGAAAAGTAATCGCCCCATTCCTTATCCAAGTAGTGCCGATCTTTGAAAAACTGAAGAAAGGTATCATCACCACAGTCAAATTACTTATAGCAAATGCCTTGAATATGAAACACCAGGGAAAAAAAAAGTAATAAAAAATAAAATTAAAAAAAAAAAACCCTTCTGAACTGATCCAGTAATAGCCATGGTCAATAGACACCACAAATAAGAGGAAACAAATTCAAGGTCAAGTTGAAGCGAAGCAGCAGCTGTGAATACAAAACTCAGAAACAAAATTTGCATGAAGATAGAAGAGAATAGGCTAGTCTAGTTTCTGGTCATTAATGATTAATGATAATCTAACACAAGTGCACAACGCAAAAAAAACAAGAACACGCTTTCACTAATAATTACAGAAAGATATCACATAATTTTCGTTCTATTTCTTCCAAAGTCCAGAAAACAATTAAAATGAGGTGACAATTCTACAATTAAATATCAAGAATCTATCAGCAAAAAATTAAAACAAAAACAACAAACCAAACAACAATCTAACCTTGTCCTTGTGGCGCTTGTAGAAGACATCCCAATACCTCTTGGCTTCCCTTTCATACTTCTCTGCAAACCAACCAAAAAAAAAAAAACCCAAAAATTTAAACATTTTGTTTTTAAGAAATTGCAAGCAAGAGCATTGGCAGAAAAGGAAAAGGGGGGGGGGGGAAGAGAAGTACCTCTCCAAAAGGGTGTGACCCCATTATTTGAATTGTGGTAAATCTGCAACCTTTGAGTTTGGGGTGGTTGTTTTTGTTGCTGCTCCCCAGAAGAAGAATCATTGGTAGCTGAAGAAGCCATTGCCCTAAGTGCTTTGGGGGTTATAGTGTTGTTCACACACAAGAAGAAGGTAGTGTTGCCGCCACAAGTGAGATCAAGCATTCGTTGTTGAAATTACAAAAGGAATAAGATTGAGAAAACGGTGTTTTTATGCGTAGTAATAATAAAACTTCAACCCCATGACCATATGAATAATAATTCAATAATCTCCTCCCGCAATTTCTTCTGGTGGTGAATGCTGAGCTCAACTTTTGTGTCGCCTGCGATTACAAAGCGTTTCAGGAGGCTCACAAACTCTTGCAGGGTTTATCCCTGGGACTCGAACTATTATTGATTACACTTGCAATTTTGTTTTTAAAATATTTTAAATTTAAATTAATGATTGATAATGTTAAATACTCGTTAAATGTTAAATACGCAAGTATTTTTCTTCTCGCTAGGTAATTAACGTGTGCTTTGTGACGAATTGAAGGAAAAATTAGGAGCAATATCTATATATCCATACATTATATAAAACATAAGACTACGTAAAGAAAGAAAGTGTTACATGACAACCAAATTCACATCCAACAATAGGATTTTTCATTTTCATCGTATGATTTTTGGTTAGACATTTTGTGAGATTAGGGCTTTCTTAGAAATTTATATTTGTGTGGGCCAAATCTAAAAATTGGAATATAGAAAACCAATTTCAAAAAATAAAAATAAAAATTTTGTAGGTGTTGACGCGTGATTGAAACGTGCCTAACACAGCTTTGAAATCGGCGTGAGATTTTTTGATTTTAAGCTTTAGAAAATCGCATGATGTGACTGTCTAAAATCGGCATATGTGACCTCGATTTCAAAGCTTATGAATAGAGGGAGTGTTAGACTTAGCAACCAATACCCAAGAGATGGGTGAATTGGGTATTTGAGAAATTATTCCAATTTTAACAAATATTGCATTTTCATGCAATCAAAGTAATTATGCAGCGGAATATATCAATTAAGGATATAATTATAAGCTTGTTCAATTATGTGTGTTGATTGAACAATAAGATCAATAGAGCAACTTATAAACAATTATCAACAGATGTAAGATATTTCAATTCTCAAATATGCAACACAATAATATAAGTTTGCAATAAATAAAGAGATAAAGTTAGAGAGATTGCAAACAATGATTTATCCTAATTTGACCGCCCTTGTGATCTACGTCCAGTCCCCAAGCGACTTGCTCAAGATTTTTCCACTATCATTAAGCTTCTAACTTAGGTACTTGAAAAACCTTTTTAGCACTAACTTAAGATTCTTCATGAATTCTATCTTTAGCACTACCATGTTTTTCATAGGATAAACATTTTATACTCCGCCTTTTGACTTTGGGCATCATATGAATATGTTCCTTCTTGTTCTTGATGTCTTGGACTTTCCTATACATAAAAGATTATTCATTTGAAGGTATAGTTAGTCCAATGTATTTCAATATCTTAATATGCATCTATAGATCAATCAATGCATCATGTATATACAATTAGGCAAGGATCAAACCATTATATTAATCAAATAATATTTTTTGTCTAACATGCATGCATTCTAATACTGTAGCACTTGATATTCGGGCATATATTCATTTAGACACAAATATATCCAATAGTTAATCTATCAAGACAAATATAGAAAGTTATTGGATATGTTCTCAAAAGGATGTTCCTTATTTTCCATTGTATGATGTGTAAGCTATATGATACTATCAAGTTCAATCATACAAGATCAAATGTAATCTTATTTAGAATATAACATCCTTTTGCATTCTTATTGTCATTATGTGTTTATTATGTTCTATTTGTCATCATCAAGATATATTGTATTAAATAAAATAATTAGGAAGACCTAATTCTACAAATATAAGCATAGACAATTAGAACATATTATATTTGTTATCATCAAAACATATTATATTAAACTATTAGAACAACTAGGAAAACCTAGTTCCACAAGAAGAGGGGGAGCAATGCAGATAAAATTAACGCAAGTTTCCTTTCTCTCTTTCCCCTCTCAATTGCTTTGCATCTAAATTTTTGAGTAGTTGTACACATAAAAATATAGTGAATGGTAATAGGGTGTACGTGTAGCAGTGTTGATTTAAGATTGGTTGATACGTTTTTCACTTTCATAAAAAACTTATGTAATACTTACATTAAAAATGTGCTAAAATAAGATATATTTAATTACATCTTTATTAATGTTCAAATTTTTTTTAAATGACACATGATTTATATGATAATTAGTTATAATTCAACAGTTAGCTTGATAAAATTTAAATTTTATAAAAAAAATTATTAAGCGGTATAATTATCTGGGCGAGTGTAACTTGAGATACAATGATTTTGACTCTACACAAGTTCTTAAATTTTTATAAACGTTGATTGGAGTCTTAGGTAGAGTTGAAATGATTCCAAAGGCAACAACAAGCAAGCAAGAATCCTCTAAATCAAGCATTTTACTTTAGATGATAAAATTAGTATTTTATTATTAGATTATTAAAATATAGATAAATTTCAGTAATAATTTTAATAATTTAATGGTAAAAACACTCACTTTACCATATAAAGTAAGATTATCACTTTAGAAGATTTTTCTCTAGTAAAAAGATGTATCACAAAGTTTGTGTCCAGCACATAGCCTTCATCCCTCGTTTTCTAAGAGTTGTCCTAAGAATTCATTTATATCACATAATATACATGAATTGGCACATGATTTTACAGTTGGCTGAATTGGCACATGATTTTTACTGAACTCAAATATGATGACGGAATTTGGATACAGTAGCCCAAATACAAGGAGTATGCTGGCGGATGGAAACACGATTTTTGAATTGAGGCACTTGACCGCATAAGGTTTATTGTCATGCAAGACTATCCAAAAACAAGAACAAAAAAACACACATTTGTTCCCTATATAAGTAATGTCAAAATTCTCTTCTTTCTTCTAACATAATCAATGCTTTCTATTGACTATTCATATAATGTAATCCGACAATATAATTACAGCTAAAGACACTCGTTTTGGAAAAAACAAAAGAATTAACAAAAACAAGTCCATCACAAAAATGACACTTATTCAAGTGGCTTTTCAGTATTAGTGTCTTCTTGATCTGTCTGTGCAGTGGTAGGGCCTTTGTTCACGTCATCAGCATTGATTGCTTCAGATTCTTTGGCATCTGGTGTTTCTCCATTTTCCATAGTTAGCAGATCACCATTCTCATCTGCGCCCTTTGCCTCGCCGTTAACATCTGTGCCCTTCGCTTCGCCGTTAACGTCTGCACCTTTTACCGGTTTCGGGAGTTCTCTCGCAGAGGAGGCCTCTAATAGGCGGCTGATTCCATCATACAAATTCCTGGCATCCATAATAAGCGTTGCTCCGCCAGGATAACAACGTCCAAAGCATGTCGCACAATGAGGATAAGCAACCTACAAAATGAGTTTGGAGGTATTCACTAATCAATATATACAGTCAATTATCAACAACTGCAGACAAGAATCTCAAATTAGAAACAATAAGAGTGGTTGGATGCACGAAACTTCCACTTGGTAGGTTATGGGAATGGTAGATGTACACACTTACAGCCATACTCCTACAAGGAGAGAGGCTGTTTCAAGGATTTAAACTCGTGACCTCTAGATCACAAAACAACAACCTTATCGGTGCACCAAGGCGCTCTCTCTCAAATTAGAAACAATAGTCAGATTGTATTGTACCACATTCACAGTTTCACATATATAAATACCTCTATGAATGCCCGGCAGAGTGAAAGGAAAAGTCCTGATTCGTTAGCTCTGAGCACCCGAGTTGTATTGTACAGCAACAACGAATCAGAAACAGCTTGTAATCCCTTAATCAATTCTTGGGCAAGGACATGTTTTAGACTTATTGGGGCACACGGACGTAGCTCATTCATTGCTGCAGATACACCTGCAGCCACCAAAGAGAAATCAATGTCAATGGATGGAGTTTAAAAGGAAGGAGGAGGAATAAGTAATGAAGCACGCATAATCATGGCATCATGGATTAACAGCACCAATTGAAGTTTCAAATTTAACAAATATGACTCATCAACCACAAAAGTTTCCATTTTGTACTCCCAAGTCTCCCATCGATATATTTTTTTTGAAACACATATATAGATAGCGTGGGAATTATTTAACAGTTGACACTATGAAAATAAATAAAAATAAATAAAAACTTTACACCACTCAATATCATCTCATAGAAATTGGTTTTGATTAAATCCAACCATCGAGTTATAGCTCATTGTTGTGGAGATATTGCATATCAATTTTTTAAGAATTTGAAACAGTTTGTATGTAGTCACATGGTTGTTGCATGGTATGTAGTCAAATGTTATACATTAATTAACATTTCAATGGAGTATCTAGGAAGAATGTTAAATCTAATAAGCATATATACACACTTTTAGTCAATCGGTTGAACTTGTGAGAAAATTCAGTCTACAAAAAGTTAGTCATTGGGGTAATGTTGATGCCATTAACACTAATGTAAAGTTGATTTGCTTTATAGGCTTAAAGTTAATTTGCACTTGTAACCCAAAAAAAATACTTGAGTAACACTCTTCATCCTATAGAACCCTTTTCATCCTATTTCTTATCTTATTAAAAATGAGGTGTTGAATCTGTTGATGCAGATGTGCTACACCAATTTGTAGAGATGGCAAATGATAATGCATTTCAAAAGAAATTTACAGACAAAAAATAGCTAGACTTACCATTGATAAAGACAGCAAGAGGTGGATGCTCCATCAAATAAGAGGGTGGAGTGACATCTTCATGACTTTCTTCACCAACAGTGTTAGAAGAGAAGCCAACGGCTGGGAGGGGAACCCATCGATGTGAATCCAAGACCAACTGAAAATAAATCAATAGCTTAATCACTACATGAAAGCGAGCTACAGGCTACTTGCTGAAGAGAAGAAAGAAAAAGAAGTCCCCTGGGTGTTGACTTGTTCAAGTAAATGAAAATGATCAATACATAAAAGCAGTTTCAGGTAATCAGCATGTAAAATGTTTCAACTACACGGCATTTACCTGAAAATTCTCCACTGCAGTACCCATATTTTTTGAGAATAAGTTAAGAACGGCCCTGTAAAGAAACCAGCCTGTATATTATAAGATGCTTTAAGTAAGATTTAACTTAAATAGATCAGAAAAAGGAATATGCTTTACTCTTCAAAGAGTGATGGTAGCAAGCCTCGAAAATCCAGCCCAACCCAACCAAGGCCCATAGCACAGTACTGTCAAAAAAGCAATAAGAAAATATAAAAATGTAAATGTAACTTCTTCTTGAAGCATAAATTAAAAGAAATATATATATCTAAATGCATCTTCCCATCACTAAGCAGGAATATCAGGCAGGACAATCTGAAATTTTTCTTCTTTCCAATGGTTTTTCCATTTTATTTTAGTTTTGGGAAGGAGGAGGGGTTTGCTACAAAATTAATTATAATCTAATTTTCTATAATTTGCATTACTGAGTCACCTGTTTTTAAGTCTACGCAAACATCAAGATTCCTTCAATTTCCAAATAAGTGGATTACATTGGAAGAAGCTCACCATGCACTGATCCAAAATATTTGACAGTGATCCACCTTCAGTTATCTTTGGAAGCATAACTTTCAGGGTCTGAAGGTGTGCTGTAATTTGGTGCACTGCCCAACTAAAAAGAAGCCCACCATCATAATTTTCCTCACTTCCTGATGTATCATCAGCAAATATTGCTCGATATTGATTAACAACATCAAAAAGATGCATTCTGTGACAGTTAATCATCCCTTTTAAGTACTCGTATGGATTTGTCTGGTCCAGATCCTCAAGTATACCAGTAAGCCACGCCTCCCGACATCTTAAGAACTAACATCAAACAATTGTATGAGTCAAATAAAAGAAGGGGAAAAAAAGGGAATACCAAGTAGCTGCAGCCAATCTGAAAATCTAAAGGTAAATACAAGAAACAAAGGCAAAGGAAGATTGAATGGGGAAAAAATGCATCAAAGCTCACCAGTAAACGCATTCCGTACTCACTAAATACTCCTATTCGCCGTAAATATCCAATAATGCGGAGGCATTCAGGTAACTAGCAAAGGAATAAAATTTAATAAGAAACTTATATCCAAACATTTTTTCCATATGAATTGAGTGGCATTTGAGAATATGCTAAATATAATCATGGCAGGTACCTGAATATTTGAGCGAAGTTTTTGAAGAAGCTGAGAAAGTAGTGACTGGGTAGTCAGCCTAACTTCTGCAGCTAATGCTTGAATAACTGGCAACCTTTGCAGGAGGAAAACCACAAGCAAAAACTATAAGAAGCCTTTCGAAACAGGAACAAAGAAAATAAAATGTTCTCTTCTATTCAAAGCAAAATTACATGTTAAACAATCATGTTAAACAATCATGGAAGAGACATAAACTTACTTCGGATGCATGGTTGAAAGTTTACCAACAAATGCTTCCAAATCTAGGGCTTCGTCATAATTCCCATTTCGTACACAACTGCATAAACATGGGAATTTACAAGGCTCCTCAAAAAGGATGTGTTTGGCATGCAGCATGTAAGAACATTAATATGCGGATAAAGGATTTATCTTTTTAACATACGTGTCCATAAGTTGAGGAATTTCTAGCAGGTCAAGCAAAGTGCTGTGATTGGCTAGCATTGTTTGGTTCATCTTCCTCTTCTCCAGAATCTGTTCGGCAGATTCTATGAACTCAGTGCATCCAGATGTCAGCTTTGGGATCTCATTTATCTGTGAAGAAGAAGGCAGACGCCAGAATGACATATGTTTTCTATTATACATATCTATACAAGAAGAAATTCATAAGACGAAGAGGAAAATGACAAGGAAATGTGGTTTAGAAGCATCAGCTGTTGTGGCTGCAGTATTGCAATTGCAGAAATGTTGCAGTGGCATCACCCACAAAATGGGTGATTTTCATTCACACAAAAAAGCGACTGCCCAAACACATCATTTCTTCCATATTGCAACTTTTGTTTAAACTTTAAACCAAAAAAATTCACAATCACAATCCGCATCGCAGTTGCTTTTGTTTAGTCATAATATTTTGCTTGAACAAAATTATCAGGCAGCTCCAGAACTTAGTTTTCTATAAAGTCCAGCAATGTCAATTCATCCATGAGGTCAATCCACCCAATTGGGGGTTTAACACTTTGATGGTTGTTGTAGCTCTCACTTCTAAAAACTTGTATATTTCATCAGTCTCACTTCTGAAACTTGTATATTTCATCAATTGAAATCCAAGAAACTAACTGCTTACTCTTAAAGTAGCTTGCAGCATTAGCAAAGATGTATCTAAAGCTCTATACTTCCCTCCCCGCCATTAGAAATGTCAGGAACTGTCACAACCTGATACGTCTATTGATCCCAGAAGAATTTATTTTTTTAGTGTTGTATTGCATTTCGTGCCCCGTCATGCATCTGCAGGTCTACGTGAATATAGCAGAAGAAGTCTAAGTACTGAGGATGATAATTTTCCAGTTCTATTATTCATGAAACCGCTATTAGCATCAAGCCATCGAGTTCAGCACCTTTCTGCCCAGCCTATAAAACTATCCAAAAGAAGAAGAAAATCCATAGTGCATGAACTGCTCTAAATCATGCTTACAATTCCAAATAAATGACACCTAAAACAAATTCTTGAGACAGGTTCTGTCTGAACTCTGAACCAACAGCTAATTCAATGCACCAAAAGCAGTATGATACTTGCAGTGCTAAGTAAATCTTCTCCATCTAGGCTTGAATTCAATCCGATTGCTTCCGATTTTAAGTATACGTGAATTTTGAACATGAGATTTGAAAATCTAAACGCACAAAACCACAGAGACACACACACAACATTGCATAAACACGGTGATAAAAAGTACCATGGATTCAAGATGCTTGTCAATAGAGGTGACTTCCTGCCGAATAGCAATCAATGCATCCGCGGCCGCGATGAACGAACGGTAATTCGTGACTGCCACCTCTTGCATTTGCCGCCGGATCCGCTCCGCATCGACGCGAAGCAGCTCCGGCTCCTAAAAACATCACAAAAACAAAGCATCAGAACCAGCAGAAGCCTTCTCAAAGGACCGTACTACCTCCTAACAAATAGTTAGTTAAACTCAGTCATCAAAAGGAAGTTAGAACTGCAGTATACAAAGTTATCATGATCCGCGAATGTGAGGTTTTTTTACAAGATGTGGAAAATGGAAGGGAGGGAGCGTGGAATTAATGACCTTGTGGAGGCGATCGAGGGTGAAGGAGAGGAGTTCGGAGACGTAGGGTTGCTGCGAGTCGGAGGCGAGAGGGAGGAGCGTCACCATGGGGGACGGCGACGACGTCGTCGTCTCATCCGCCGCCGCGGCTCCGCCATGAGACTGGACCTCCATTTTTATTCGCGGATCCGCTCTAAGGAGGTTTGGTGCTCTTCGTTTTAGGGCTGTAGGGGAGAGGATGATGATGAAAGTGGTGGTTGTGGTGGCAGCGGTGGAAATCGCAGTGGTTCCGGTTGTGGGGAGTCGGATCTGGATCC
>QANU01005755.1:10930-35117 GCA_003254905.1 Nissolia schottii
TAATCAACAATCATGGTGATTGGGAGACCGAAGAAGAGGCAATAGATGATGAAGAAGAGCTTTCCAATGAGGATGATAGTGGAGAAAATGTTGTAACGGGAGAACTTCTTGTTGCTAGAAGAGCACTTAGCATTCAACTAAAGGAGGATGAAAATAATCAAAGGGAGAACTTGTTTCATACATGCTGCCTAATTCAAGATAAGGTATGTAGTGTAATCATTGATGGTGGTAGTTGTAGCAATGTGGCAAGTGTTGAATTGGTAGAAAAATTAAGCCTTCCTACATTAAAGCACAATCGTCCATATAGACTTCAATGGCTCAATGACTGTGGAGAATTGAAGGTAACCAAGCAAGTCAAAGTACCATTTTCTATTGGTAAATATAGAGATGACGTACTTTGTGACGTTGTGCCCATGCAAGCTTGTCATCTCTTGCTAGGTAGGCCGTGGCAGTTTGATAGAAAGGTCACACATGATGGTTTCCTCAACCGTTATTCTTTTGTACTAAAAGGGGAACCTATCACCCTTCTTCCCATGGCAGCTAAACAGATTTTAGAAGATCAAATAAAGAGAGAAAAGAAAAATGAGAATGAGAGAAGAAAAAAAGAGAAAGAAAATGAGAAAACAAAAATAATGAGTGGAAAACAAGAGGAGAACTTGAGAGAAAAAAGAGAAAAAGAAGACAGAGATAAGAGTTTGCTATTGGCAAGAAAGAGTGATGTTAAGCAAGCCTTGAACTGTCACCAAACCCTCCTAGTTCTTTTGTACAAGGAGGCAATGTTGAGCACTAATGATGTCACCTCTTTGCCTAGTGCGATTTCATCTCTTTTGCAGGAATATGATGATGTCTTTCCCAATAAGATACCACCAGGATTGCCACCAGCAAGAGAAATAGAACATCAAATTGATCTAATTCCTGGATCCTCATTGCCTAACCGCCCAGCATACCGCACAAATCCAGAAGAAACCAAGGAGATTCAAAGACAAGTCCAAGAATTGATGGACAAAGGATATGTGAGAGAAAGTCTCAGTCCTTGTGCAGTTCTAATCCTACTTGTGCCCAAAAAGGATGGAACATGGAAGATTTGCATAGGTTGTAGAGCCATCAATAACATAACCATAAGGTATCACCATCCTATTCCTAGGTTAGATGATATGCTTGATGAATTATGTGGTTCTATTATCTTTTCCAAAATTGATTTGAAAAGTGGCTACCATCAAATTAGAATGAAAGAAAGAGATGAATGGAAAACAACATTTAAGACTAAACATGGACTTTATGAATGGTTGGTCATGCCTTTTGGATTAACAAATGCGCCAAGCACATTCATGAGGTTGATAAATCATGTCTTGCATGCATACATTGAAAAATTTGTGGTAGTTTATTTTGATGATATTCTTGTGTACAGCAAAACATTAGAAGAACATGTTGAATATCTTAAACGAGTTCTTGGGGTGCTGAGAAAAGAACGATTATTTGGCAACTTGGAAAAATGTGATTTTTGCACAGATAAGGTTGTTTTTCTTGGCTTTGTTGTAAGTAATGCAGGTATAATAACAATGGATGAAGAGAAAGTCAAAACCATCCAAGAATGGCCAACACCCACTAATGTTGGACAAGTGAGAAGTTTTCATGGCCTTGCAAGTTTCTATACGCGGTTTGTGAGGAATTTCAGCACTATAGCAGCCCCTTTGAATGAATTGACAAAGAAGAACGACAATGCCTACAAGCTTGAGCTGCCAGGTGAGTATGTTTTGAGTGCAACATTCAATGTTTCTGATCTGTCCCCTTATTTTGATGCAGACTTTGAAGAGTCGAGGACGACTCCTTTCGAAGAAAGAGAGGATGATATGAACCCACCCATCAAGTCAAACGACCAAGTCCAAGTAGATGGGGGCCCAATGACAAGGGGAAGGATGAGAAGAATACAAGAAATAGTTAACAAAGAAATTTGACTCTAAATAATCAATGGCAATCCGAAAATACAAGTCCAAAAGAAGTAATGATCATCCAAGCCCAATTAAATAATGTTGTTGCTGGACTCTGAGCAGTTTGTGATAAATGGGTCATAACTTGGGCTGTAGTAATCCAATTAAGATGAAACCACTGCCATTTGAAAGCTAAGACAAAATGCTTCAACTTCCATGAAGACAAGAAGACCAAACAAAGTCTTTTAGATGGTCATTTTCGTGGTGAAGTTAACAGCCTTTATTAGTGGAACATTTAACTTTGGGAGGTGGAATATTAGTGCATGGTTTTTAGTGGCTTATAATGTAGTGGGTAATCAATGTTAAATAGTGACCAATAAATTTCTGAATAGTGGTGATTTGAAGGGTTCTAATAAGTCCTATAAATAGGAGAACTTTGTAATTCATAAGGCATCCTTGAAGTGAAATACAATCTGAATTTTCAGAATTCTTTCTCCCATTGTGAGAATTTTTATTATATCTTCTTTTGCTCTTGTGAGACCTTGTCTTGTCAATCTTCTTTATAAGGTTGGTGATTCAAACTTCCAAAAGCCCCCAATTCGTGCTTCAACCCAGGTGCGTTGTTGTGTGGTTTGGTTTAATTGTGTTCGTGGTTGGACAATCGTCTAATTAGCAGGTCACGTTCCCCTTTAAAGTTGGTTGGCTAATTACAATTGTCAGGTCATTGAACTCCACAAACTTAGGGTCTATCACTCCCAATTTTCCCTTCCCAAATCTGGAGTGTTTGCTCATATCCCTCTTTTCAATTATCCGTTTTATTTGAATTCCTTATGTTTTGCCTACGCCGTGAAGATTGGGCCAAATTCCTCTAGAGGTTCATATCAGTAGCGAATCGGGCTTTCTGCACCTCTGTACAGGGGACGTCCTCAAAACCTGCTCCATTTCTGCTATCCAGTTATGGAGGAGTTCTGGGTCCATCAACCCTTCAAAGGTCGAGGGGTTTGCTCTTCCAAATTTAGCAAACTTCTTCGCTTCTGCCTCTTCAGCTGTTGGGGCCGGATTCCGATGCATGGCAGCTGCTGCCATCTGATTCGTTGCCTGTGCTTGGGCTTGAGTGGCTTGGGCCTGAGCCTGAGTGGCTTGGGCCATTTCACGAAGGATGTCGGCAAACTTTGTCAGCTCCATCGTATGCTGTGTATAGTCTCTACGAGGCGGCATGCCTAATCTGTCGTACCTGCACAATTCCGAGTTGATCAGTCTCAAGAAAGGCGGGTACACATGAACTTAGCACATACCACTTAGCAAAGACTTACACCGTTAGTCATGCCCGGAAGCATAGCGCAGCTTAGTCCATAGGCTCACGTAGGACTAAACTGCTCTGATACTAACTGTAACACCCTAACTAACTGCATACCCTCGAGTAGTACGCAATGCTCACTAGGTTGTTAATCATTTGCTGGGATTACTTATAGTCCTTTATTATCTTTCAAAAATACAAGATTAAGGAAAATATGGACCATTTTAAAACTTTTATACTTGTTACTTTATTTACAAAGTATGAGCCGCGTGTGAATCAAAACATATAATACAAACGATAGAGCTCGAGGCTTACGACTAATATTCATGCATAAGTATTTACATAAGCATAAGCGGCTCGAGGCTTGCGGCTCCTCATAGGGCTCCTCGTAGCCCTCATAATCTTCGCCTGCTCCTGGAAGCATAAGCGAGTGGGGCTGAGAACAGTCGTCCTCAGTGGTTAACCATGGCGTAGGGTACTTCTTTACCTCGCTTAAGAACCAGGCCGCTCAGGAGATCTCTATGTTTACATGCATACTAATATCCTACTAATTATTATCTTGCCTAGGATCCTGAATGGCTTTATCTAAGTTACTAGGTGACTGGGGATCTAATCTTTCTTATCTAAGTTCTCGTGCTTGTTAACTTTTCTTGCGTACATACATAGCCGTCTCGAGCGTTCTCTTGATGGTACTTATTTCATACACATACTCATATACATTATCATATGCTTATACATTACATACTCATTCATCATAGCATTGCATATTCATTCATTTCATACTTTATGCATGGGGTTCTCTTACACTTCCTGGATGAACTTAGTCCGAGTTACGTCCTTCTTGTATTGATGGCCCTGGGCGAACTTCAGGCCTAGGGTTGCGCCCTTCTCATTTTCTTTCTTGGACGCCCCAACCGAACTTCCGGCCGGGGGTCACGTCCCTCTCATCTAGTCCTTCGCCCATGTAGTCGTGGCCATACGACTATAACCACTTCTGTTCCCAACTTGACAACGACCCAGCTGCGCTCACACCAGAGTGGTTGCTAACCACCGATGGGGTCTAGTGTCCATCACCGCCAATCAAGTGGGCTAACCTCCACTAGGTAGGAGGCGAGGCTGGCCCTTGCGACGTAGCCAGGCATTGAACTCATATATCATCATATTCATAACATTAGGTGTGACGTCACCTTTTCTCATTCATCATTTCTTTTCTTTCTTTTCATTCATCACTCTTAACCAATCCACCCTTTTGGGACTGGTTAGGGGCGTGTCCGCCAAGAGAGAGATACTTACTATCATATAACTACATACTTGTTCCCTAGTGTTCAATTATGATCTTTAAGATTTACGTCATTCACCTCTAGTGCTCTAAGGTTGTCCTAACACTTATTGACAACCCGGTCCTCATGCATAAACATTTCTAAACATAATTATTCGACATGCAATGTTCCACATACATCCTATCTATTACATCACATAGTTCATATACTTCAGTCATACACATCATGTAAAGCATCACTTGTTGGATTATGTGCCTCAAGACAGCCTCCATGAGACTTTCAAGTCTCAGGCCGCTCAGCAGAACCTCTTGTTCGCTCAGCGGTCTGAGCTTAGTCCGCTCAGCGATCAGAGCCACATCGCTCAGAGGTAACTCATTTCGCTCAGCGGGCTGAGGCTCAGTTTTCAAAAATATCTTTCCATCCTTATCCTCAATGACCTTCAGGCCGCTCAGCGGGTCCTCTGGCCGCTCAGCGCCCTGGAGTGCACGTGTTAAAAAATTTGCTTCCTGCTGCACTCCGCTCAGCGGTACCTGGGCGAAACTGAAACATAATACATTGTTTTCTTTCCTTTCTCTTCCTCTTTTCTCATGGACCCTCCTTGAAGTTCTCACACATATTCCAACCATTAAAATCCTAGCTAGTCCAGGTCACAAGACCCTTCAGAATCATCTTCCTAACCCTAGCATAACAGGTCTAACATATTACATGATGAGGACATGTTCAAAGCCCAAGATCAAGAAGCCATAAGAGGACTAGGAGGACCTATGACTCGGGCTAGAGCAAGAAAACCTAATGAGGCTTTAAAACAAGTCTTAGTTACAATTTTGAAGATTGGACTTAGCTTGGATCAAGATGAGCCCAAATGGGTTAATTATGTCATGGAACATGGTCCACAAGTTGAAGGGATGCATTCTACAATCTGATTGAGTTTAGAAGTTATTGTTTGGAGTTTTTGTTCATAATAATTGGCCAAAAAACGTGGCTGAGTTTATTTGAGCATAATTGGCATTTGTGGTTGTTAAATCATCCTTAAAGCCACCAATTAGTGTGTTTTCAGTTTTGTTTTGGATAATAAGAGCATCCAAACCGTGGAATAACTTAGAATTAGTGCATTGTTTTGCATTTAGTTGGGTCTTAATGGGCAGCCAATTGTTGAATGCTCAGCCATAGGTTACAAAGCATCTTTGGCTGAATGTTAATGCAATTATAGTGCCTTTAGGGTGGATTTTCGGTTAGGGTTTTTGGAGCATCCTTTAGGAGTTCATTTTTGTGACTTTTGGTATTATGTAACACAAATTGGCAAGCTATATAAGGCAGCCTAAGTGTTAGTCCGAAAATACAATAAGATTAAGCATTTCTTTGATTTCTATCAACCATATTTGTGAGAGTGATTCTCCTGTATTCTTGAGTGATTCAAGAAGTGAGATTATCAAAGGACTCAACCAAATCCTTTGTGTGTTTTGTCTCAAATTGGAGTGATTCCAATATTTTGGTTAGCTATCAAATTCCGCTGCCTACATTTCTTTATTAGTTTTTGCTTTGCAAAACTAATTTTTCTAACCAAGTTCATCAACCAACAAATTGAAAGTTAATTTGTTGAACAACTTGTGTTAGTTCTTTGAAACAATAACTTTGGTTCACATCATTTGGTACCAGAGCTCAGGTTTTGAGTTTCTTGCCATTGTTATTGTTTAGTTCTGAAAAAAAAAGAAAAAAAAAAAAAAAAACAAAAGAAAAGAAAAAAAAACGTGTTCTACATATTGTTGTATACCATTTGGTGACTATTTCTTTGTTCTTACATTGGTGGCCATTGGTAATTCTCACTTGGTGATATCACTTTGGGATTCAAGAGAATTCTGAGTGGTAAAAGGCAAGAGTGTATCTCAACGAGAAAAAAAGCCTCGAAGAGCGTTATACACTTGAGTGTGGTGAGTTCTTTGCAACTATAATATTTTATTTTTTTTTTTTACTTTGTTTTGTTGTTAAGATGGCAGGAAATACATCCAAAGAAGGAGATGGTTTAGGCCAACTCCAAATACAAGCTCTTACGCAACATTTTGAGAGATTGTTGAAACAATCAATGGATTCTCTCAATGACCGCCTGGACAACTTGGAGGAACGGAGTTCTCAAGGAGAGGATGAAAGAAGAGAAAGAAGAAGGAGGGATGATAACAACATTCCTAGACAAAACCGAATTGAGGGTGTTAAGCTCAACATCCCTCCATTCAAAGGAAGGAGTGATCCGGAGGCATACTTGGAGTGGGAGCTAAAGATTGAGCATGTTTTTTCATGCAACCAATATGAAGAAGATCAAAAGGTCAAACTTGCAGCCGCTGAATTTTCTGATTATGCTCTTGTATGGTGGAACAAGCTGCAAAGAGAAAGAGTGAGGAATGAAGAACCCATGGTAGAAACTTGGGCTGAAATGAAGCGCATCATGAGGAAGAGGTATATTCCCACTAGCTATGCTAGGGACGTGAAACTCAAGCTCCAAAGGTTGTCTCAAGGCAGCAAGGGGGTTGAGGAGTATTTTAAGGAAATGGAGATGTTGATGATTCAAGCCAAAGTCCATGAGGATGAAGAGGTAACCATGGTACGTTTTCTTAATGGCTTGAATAACGATATTCGAGATATTGTGGAATTACAGGAGTTTGTTGAAATGGAGGAGTTGTTACACAAAGCTATGCAAGTGGAGCAACAACTTAAGAGGAAAGGAGTGGCTAGGAGAAGCTCAGCCAACTTGAGTTCATCTAGTTGGAAGGATAAATTCAAGAAGGAGGGAGTTGCCATTTCTAGCAATCCAACACCTACAACTTCAAGTAAGACACTTTCTAAACCTTTAGAACCACCCAAAAAGAAGAGTAGGGAGGTGAAGTGCTTTAAGTGTTTGGGTTTGGGTCACTATGCCTATGAGTGTCCTTCAAAGAAAGTGATTCTTCTCAAGGATAGTGGGGAGTATACTAGCGAGTCTGAAGCTAGTGATGGAGAAGATGACGAGGAGGAGAATGAAGAAGGGGCCATGGAGGGTGAAATGTTGATGATTAGGAGATTGTTAGCAAGTCAATTAAAGGTTGTGGATGAGACCCAACGTGAAAACATCTTCCATACAAGATGTTCTATCAAGGGTAGGGTGTGTATGATGATTGTGGATACGGGGAGTTGCACAAATGCAGCTAGTGATAGATTGGTTTCAAAACTAAATCTAGTCACTAAACCGCATGCTAGGCCATATAAACTTCAATGGCTTAGTGAAGGAGGTGAGGTTCTAGTAAAGGAGCAAGTGGAGTTGGAATTTTCCATTGGAAAATATACCGACAAAGTTTTGTGTGATGTGGTTCCTATGGAGGCAAGTCACTTATTGTTAGGAAGACCATGGCAATATGATAAACGTGCTTGCCATGATGGCTTTACTAATAAGATTTCAATTGTTCATCAAGGAAAAAAGGTGGTGCTCAAACCTTTGAGTCCAAGAGAAGTATGTGAGGACCAAATTCATATGAGGAAAAAAATTCTCCAAGAGAGGAAAGAAAAAGAGAGGAGTGATACACTTGAGAGTATACATAAGAGTGAAACACTTGAGAGTATACACAAGAGTGATACACTTGAGAAAATAAAAAGAGAGAAAAAAAAGAGTGATACACATGAAAGGCAACACAACTTCTTGATTCGTGAGAAGGAAGTAAAGAGGATGTTTCTTGCAAAACAACCCCTTTATGTGTTGTATTGCAAGAATCTGATTTTAAGCACTAACCAATTTGATAATTTTGAATTGCCTTTTAGTGTCAAATCTGTTTTGCAGGAATTTCAAGATGTGTTTTCTAATGTTCCAAGTGGGCTACCACCTTTGAGGGGAATAGAGCATCAAATTGATCTCATTCCTGGAGCATCTTTGCCCAATAGGCCTGCTTACCGAAGTAATCCACAAGAGACCAAAGAAATTCAGAAACAAGTGGATGAACTAATGAGTAAGGGATGGGTAAGAGATAGCATGAGTCCTTGTGCTGTTCCTGTTATTTTAGTACCTAAAAAGGATGGAACATGGAGGATGTGTTCTGATTGTAGAGCTCTTAATAACATCACCATCAAGTATAGGCATCCTATACCTAGACTTGATGATCTTCTTGATGAATTGCATGGTGCATGTTATTTTTCGAAAATTGACTTGAAAAGTGGCTACAATCAAATCCGGATTAGGGAAGGTGATGAATGGAAAACTGCTTTTAAAACAAAGTTTGGTTTATATGAATGGTTAGTTATGCCTTTTGGATTAACTAATGCACCTAGTACTTTCATGAGATTGATGAACCATGTTTTGAGAAGTTTTCTAGGTAAATTTGTTGTGGTGTACTTTGATGACATTCTTATCTATAGCACTACTCTTGAATTGCATCTTGAACATTTAAAATCTGTTTTGTGTGTGCTTAGGAAAGAACAATTGTATGCCAATCTTGAGAAATGCATTTTTTGTACAGACCATGTTGTGTTCCTAGGCTTTGTTGTTAGTTCTAAAGGAGTGCAAGTAGATGAGGAAAAGGTCAAGGCCATTCAAGAGTGGCCCACGCCTAAAACTGTGAGTGATGTGAGGAGTTTTCATGGTTTGGCAAGTTTCTATAGGAGGTTTGTTAAGGACTTTAGCACCTTGGCTGCACCTCTTAATGAAGTGGTTAAGAAAAATGTGGGTTTTCAATGGGGGAAGAAACAAGAAGAGGCCTTTGCTGCCCTTAAGCATAGCCTAACCAATGCACCTATTCTTGCTTTGCCTAATTTTGCAAAATCTTTTGAAATTGAGTGTGATGCATCAAATGTTGGAATTGGGGCTGTTTTGTTGCAAGAAGGTCATCCAATTGCTTATTTTAGTGAAAAGTTAAGTGGTGCTGCTCTTAACTATTCTACTTATGATAAGGAATTGTATGCATTGGTAAGAACTTTAAAAACATGGCAGCATTACCTTTTGCCAAAAGAGTTTGTGATCCATAGTGATCATGAGTCCCTAAAATACTTAAAGGGACAAGGCAAGCTGAACAAGAGGCATGCCAAGTGGGTTGAGTTTTTGGAACAATTTCCCTATGTCATAAAGCATAAAAAGGGAAAAGGAAACATTGTGGCTGATGCTTTGTCTAGGAGGCATGTTTTGCTTTCTATTCTTGAAACTAAATTGTTTGGTCTTGAGTTTTTGAAAGACATGTATGAAAAAGATGATACCTTTGGTGAAATTTATGCATCATGTGAAAAAGCTGCTCATAAAGAATATTATAGGCATAACGGATACTTGTTTAAGGGAAATAAATTGTGTGTGCCTAAGTGTTCAATGAGGGAGTTACTTGTGAGGGAATCACATGAAGGTGGTCTCATGGGGCATTTCGGGGATAAGAAGACTTTAGAGGCCTTACAAGAAAATTTCTTTTGGCCTCACATGAAACATGATGTAAATAAACTTGTGAGCATTGTATTGTTTGTAAGAAAGCTAAATCAAAAGTAATGGCACATGGTTTATATACCCCTTTACCTGTTCCTGACCATCCTTGGATTGATTTGTCTATGGATTTTGTTTTGGGTTTACCTAGAACAAAGAATGGCAAGGATTCCATTTTTGTTGTTGTTGACCGATTTTCCAAAATGGCGCATTTTATTCCTTGTAAAAAGGTTGATGACGGATGTCATGTGGCTGATTTGTTTTTCAGGGAAATTGTGAGACTCCATGGTTTACCAAGGAGTATTGTGAGTGATAGGGATTCTAAGTTCCTAAGTCACTTTTGGAGGACCTTATGGGGTAAGCTTGGTACTAAATTATTTTTTCTACTACTTGTCATCCCCAAACTGATGGGCAGACTGAAGTGGTAAATCGAACTTTAGGTACTTTGCTTAGGACTGTCCTAAGACAAAACCTTAAGTCTTGGGAATTGAGTTTGCCTCATGTTGAATTTGCTTATAATAGGGCAATCCATAGTACAACTAATTGTTCACCATTTGAGATTGTATATGGATTTAATCTTTAACTCCTCTTGATTTATTGCCCATGTCTAGTAATTCTATTTTGAAGCACAAGGAAGGGCAATCTAAGGCTGACTATGTGAAGAAGCTTCATGAGCGTGTGAAAGCTCAAATTCAAAAGAAGAATGAGAGCTATGCCAAACAAGCCAATAAAGGAAGAAGGCGAGTTGTGTTTGAGCCCGGAGATTGGGTTTGGGTTCATATGAGAAAAGAAAGGTTTCCAGAGAAAAGGAAGTCCAAGCTTCAACCAAGGGGGGATGGACCATTTCAAGTGGTGGAAAGGATCAATGACAATGCCTACAAAGTTGATCTGCCTGGTGAGTACAATGTTAGTTCTACTTTCAATGTTTCTGATTTATCTCCTTTTGATGTAGATGATGGAGACACTGATTTGAGGACAAATCCTTTTCAAGAAGGAGGGCGTGATGAGGACATGTTCAAAGCCCAAGATCAAGAAGCCATAAGAGGACTAGGAGGACCTATGACTCGGGCTAGAGCAAGAAAAGCTAATGAGGCTTTAAAACAAGTCTTAGTTACAATTTTGAAGATTGGACTTAGCTTGGATCAAGATGAGCCCAAATGGGTTAATTATGTCATGGAACATGGTCCACAAGTTGAAGGGATGCATTCTACAATCTGATTGAGTTTAGAAGTTATTGTTTGGAGTTTTTGTTCATAATAATTGGCCAAAAAACGTGGCTGAGTTTATTTGAGCATAATTGGCATTTGTGGTTGTTAAATCATCCTTAAAGCCACCAATTAGTGTGTTTTCAGTTTTGTTTTGGATAATAAGAGCATCCAAACCGTGGAATAACTTAGAATTAGTGCATTGTTTTGCATTTAGTTGGGTCTTAATGGGCAGCCAATTGTTGAATGCTCAGCCATAGGTTACAAAGCATCTTTGGCTGAATGTTAATGCAATTATAGTGCCTTTAGGGTGGATTTTCGGTTAGGGTTTTTGGAGCATCCTTTAGGAGTTCATTTTTGTGACTTTTGGTATTATGTAACACAAATTGGCAAGCTATATAAGGCAGCCTAAGTGTTAGTCCGAAAATACAATAAGATTAAGCATTTCTTTGATTTCTATCAACCATATTTGTGAGAGTGATTCTCCTGTATTCTTGAGTGATTCAAGAAGTGAGATTATCAAAGGACTCAACCAAATCCTTTGTGTGTTTTGTCTCAAATTGGAGTGATTCCAATATTTTGGTTAGCTATCAAATTCCGCTGCCTACATTTCTTTATTAGTTTTTGCTTTGCAAAACTAATTTTTCTAACCAAGTTCATCAACCAACAAATTGAAAGTTAATTTGTTGAACAACTTGTGTTAGTTCTTTGAAACAATAACTTTGGTTCACATCATTACATAATCATCAAAACAAAGCAAACATGAAATCACCACTAAGGGGGTGAGTAAAACCAAGGTTACCCACTTCCTTAGAGGCTTGAAAAGGGCTGGAAATGATGGCAAAGATGCTGGCTCCTTGGGATGTTTAGCCTCCTGAACTGGTCTCCTGATTCCAGCAGAGTTTCTGAACCGAACGATTTTTGGGCAGAGTTTTAGTAATCTTGCAATTTTTGGTGCAAAATTCCGAATGGGAGGGGCTATTTATAGCCAAGGGTCTGCCCCCACAAATTACCCTTTTTCCCCTTGCCAAAATTACCAAAATGCCCTTTTCTATTTTCTTTAATAATTAATTAATTCAAAAGACAATTCAAAGGTCAAATCAATGAATAGTAATTGAATTTTTAATTATTTCCTCTTAATGGGTAGCCAATTGTTGAATGCTCAGCCATAGGTTACAAAGCATCTTTGGCTAAATGTTAATGCAATTATAGTGCATTTGGAGTGGATTTTCAGTTAGGGTTGTTAGTGCAGTTTTTAGGAGTTTATTTTGTGACTTTTGGTATTATGTAACACAAATTGGCAAGCTATATAAGGCAGCCAAAGTGGTAATACGAAAATAGAACAAGATTCAGCATTTCTTTGATTTCTATCAAACTTATTTGTGAGAGTGATTCTCCTGATTTCTTGAGTGATTCAAGAAGTGAGATTATCAAAGAACTTAACCAAATCCTTTTTGTGTTTTGTCTCCAATTGGAGTGATTCCAATCTTTTGGTTAGCTATCAAATTCCGCTGCCTACATTTCTTTTTGTTTTGCTTTGCAAAACTAATTTTTCTAGCCAAGTTCATCAACCAACAAATTGAAAGTTAATTTGTTGAACAACTTTGGTTTCATATCATTTGGTAATCAGAGCTCAGGTTTGAGGTTTCAAAATTTCCTCTACATTTTTTTTTCTTGGCCATTGTTATTTCTCTTGTATTCTTGTTCCTTTATAATTTTTTGCTGAACCTTTGCAAGAGTTAAGCCTTTGTTGATTTGGAAAAAGAAAACAAAGAAGAAAAAAAAAGAAAGAGAAAATTCGTCAAAAAGAAAAAAAAAGATTTGGCTGAGTGGTTCATGCTTGTTGCTAAAACTCATATTTCAAAGTTTTTCTTAAGGTATTATTGTTGTTTTGTGACATTGGTGGCTATTTTCTTGTTCCTAAACCTTGGTAGCCGTCCTAATTCTTTGTCTTGACACAATTGGTAGATAGTCCTCTCTGTGGACTTAAGAACTCAAGAGAATTCTAGAGTGGAAAAAGGCAAGAGTGCACGTTATAGAAAAAGCCATAAACGAGTGATACACTTGAGTGTGGTGAGAAATTTTTGGTTACATTTGATTTGTTTGTTTAAGATGGCAGGTGATAATCCAAATGATGGAGGAGGATTTTCACAATTCCAAATACAAGCTCTTACACAACATTTTGAGAGACTGTTGAAACAATCAATGGATTCTCTCAATGACCGTTTGAACAACTTGGAGGAGCGGAGGAGTTCTCAAGGAGAGGATGAAAGAAGAGAAAGAAGAAGGACGGATGATAACAACATTCCTAGACAAAATCGAATTGAGGGTGTTAAACTCAACATTCCTCCATTCAAGGGTAGAAGTGATCCGGAAGCTTATTTGGAGTGGGAGCTCAAGATTGAGCATGTCTTCTCTTGTAACAACTATGAAGAGGAGCAAAAGGTGAAGCTTGCAGCCGCAAAATTTTCAGATTATGCACTTGTGTGGTGGAATAAGCTACAAAAGGAGAGGTTGAGGAATGAGGAGCTAATGGTGGAGACTTGGGCAGAAATGAAGAGAATCATGAGAAAGAGGTGTATTCCCACTAGCTATGCTAGGGACGTGAAACTCAAGCTCCAAAGGTTGTCTCAAGGAAGCAAGGGGGTTGAGGAGTATTTTAAGGAGATGGAGATGTTGATGATTCAAGCCAAAGTCCATGAGGATGAAGAGGTAACCATGGTACGTTTTCTTAATGGCTTGAATAACGATATTCGAGATATTGTGGAATTACAGGAGTTTGTTGAAATGGAGGAGTTGTTACACAAAACTATGCAAGTGGAGCAACAACTTAAGAGGAAAAGGAGTGGCTAGGAGAAGCTTGACCAACTTGAATTCTTCTAGTTGGAGGAACAAATTTAAGAAGGAAGGGGCTGCCACTTCTAGCAATCCAACACCTACAACTCAAGGAAAGGCACCTTCTAAGGCCTCAGAACAGTCCAACAAAAAGAGTAGAGAGGTAAAGTGTTTCAAATGCTTCGGCTTGGGTCACTATGCCTATGAGTGGCCCTCAAAGAAAGTGATTCTTCTCAAGGATAGTGGGGAGTATACTAGCGAGTCCGAAGCTAGTGAAGGAGATGATGAGGAGGAGGAAGATGAAGAGGAGGCCGTGGAGGGAGAAATGTTGATGGTAAGGAGGTTGTTGGGTAACCAATTAAAGCCTATAGATGAATCCCAAAGAGACAATATTTTCCACACTAGATGTTCTATCAATGGGAAGGTTTGCATGATGATAATTGATGCTGGAAGTTGTACTAATGTGGCTAGTGATATATTAGTGTTAAAGCTGAATTTAGACACTAAATCTCACCCTAGGCCATACAAACTTCAATGGCTTAGTGAGGGTGGAGAGGTACAAGTGAAGCAGCAAGTAGAAGTGGAGTTTTCCATTGCAAAATACAAGGATAAGGTGCTATGTGATGTAGTACCAATGGAGGCCAGCCACTTACTTTTGGGGAGGCCATGGCAATTTGACACTAGAGCATTCCATGATGGATTTACCAACAAAATTTCTTTCATGCGCCAAGGCAAGAAAGTGATACTCTAACCATTGAGTCCTAGTGAGGTGTGTGAGGATCAAATGAGAATAAGAGAAAAGATTATGCAAGAGAGAAAAGGAAAACAAAAAGTGAGTGAAACACTTGAGAGAAAACAAAGTGAGAAAAAAAAGAGTGAAACACTTGAGAGAAAACAAAGAGAGAAGAAAAAAAGTGAAATACTTGAGGAAAAACACAATTGTTTGATTAAAGAAAAAGAGGTGAACAGGGTGTTTCTTGCAAAACAACCCCTCTATGTGCTGTATTGCAAAAATTAGATTTTGAACACTAACAATTTTGATAATTTTGAATTGCCTTTTAGTGTCAAATCTGTTTTGCAGGAGATTCAATATGTGTTTTCTAGTGTTCCAAGTGGGCTACCACCTTTGAGGGGAATAGAGCATCAAATTGATCTTATTCCCGGAGCATCTTTGCCTAATAGGCATGCTTACCGAAGTAATCCACCAGAGACCAAAGAAATTCAGCAACAAGTGGATGAACTAATGAGTAAGGGATGGCTAAGAGATAACATGAGTCCTTGTGTTGTTCCTGTTATTTTAGTACCTAAAAAGGATGGAACATGGAGAATGTGTTCTGATTGTAGAGTTCTTAATAACATCACCATTAAGTATAAGCATCCTATACCTAGACTTGATGATCTTCTTGATGAGTTGCATGGTGCATGTTATTTTTCGAAAATTGACTTAAAAAGTGGTTACAATCAAATCCGAATTAGGGAAGGTGATGAATGGAAAACTGCTTTTAAAATAAAGTTTGGTTTGTATGAATGGTTAGTTATGCCTTTTGGATTAACTAATGCACCTAGTACTTTCATGAGATTAATGAACCATGTTTTGAGAAGTTTTCTAGGTAAATTTGTTGTGGTGTACTTTGATGACATTCTTATCTATAGCACTACTCCTGAATTGCATCTTGAACATTTGAAATCTGTTTTGTGTGTGCTTAGGAGAGAACAATTGTATGTCAATCTTGACAAATGAATTTTTTGCACGAACCATGTTGTGTTCTTAGGCTTTGTTGTTAGTTCTAAAGGAGTGCAAGTGGATGAGGAAAAGGTCAAGGCCATTCAAGAATTGCCCACGTGGTGAGTCCAAAATGGTGAATTGCATCACGGAAATGTGCGGTCCAAGTGGTGTAACGTAAATGAGATTTTTTAGAGTGTTTGTTTATATTTTTCTAATAAATGGCTATGCCATTCAGTTTTGGACCTTTTTAGCCATGGAATAAGTTAGAATTAGTGCATTATTTTGCATTTAGTTAGTTCTTAATGGGTAGCCAATTGTTGAATGCTCAGCCATAGGTTACAAAGCATCTTTGGCTGAATGTTAATGCAATTATGGTGCCTTTAGAGTGGATTTTTGGTTAAGGTTTTTGGGGCAGCCTTTAGCAGTTCATTTTGTGACTTTTGGTATTATGTAACACAAATTAGCAAGCTATATAAGGCAGCCAAAGTGGTAAAATACGAAAATAGAACAAGATTTAGCATTTTTTTTATTTCTATCAAACTTATTTGTGAGAGTGATTCTCCTGAATTCTTGAGTGATTCCAGAAGTGAGATTATCAAAGGACTTAACCAAATCCTTTGTGTGTTTTGTCTCCAATTGGAGTGATTCCAATCTTCTGGTTAGCTATCAAATTCTGTTGCCTACATTTCTTTTAGTTTTGCAAAGTTTTGCAAAACTAATTTTTCTAGCCAAGTTCATCAACCAACAAATTGAGAGTTAATATGTTGAACCACTTGGTTAGTTCAATTGAAACAATAACTTTGGTTCTCATCATTTGGTACCAGAGCTTAGGTTTTGAGTTTCTTGCCATTGTTATTGTTTAGTTTTGAAAAAAAAAAGAAACAAAAAATGAAAAAAATAGAGAAAAGAGAAACAAACGGGTTCTACATATTATTGTTGTATATCATTGGTATTTCAGATGGCAGGTGATAATCATGATGGTGGAGGAGGACTTTCACAATTCCAAATGCAAGCTTTAACACAACATTTGGAGAGGTTGGTGAAGCAACAAAATGATGCACTCCATGAGAGGTTGGACCAATTGGAGAATTGGAGTCATCATGGAGAAGAAGAGAGGAGAGAAAGAAAAAGAAATGAGAGGGAGTCTCGACAAAATAGAATTTAGGGAGAGATGTTGATGATTAGGAGATTGTTAGGAAGTCAATTGAAAGCCGTGGATGAGACCCAACGAGAAAACATCTTCCATACAAGGTGTTCTATTAAGGGTAGGGTGTGTATGATGATTGCGGATACGAGGAGTTGCACAAATGCAGCTAGTGATAGATTGGTGTCGAAACTAAATCTAGTCACTAAACCACATGCTAGGCCATATAAACTTCAATGGCTTAGTGAAGGAGGTGAGGTTCTAGTGAAGGAGAAAGTGGAGTTGGAATTTTCCATTGGAAAATATACCAACAAAGTTTTGTGTGATGTGGTTCCTATGGAGGCGAGTCACTTGTTATTAGGAAGACCATGGCAATTTGATAATCATGCTTTCCATGATGGGTTTACGATGGGTTTACTAATAAGATTTCACTCATTCATCAAGGAAAGAAGGTGGTACTCAAACCTTTGTGTCCAAGAGAGGTATGTGAGGACCAAATTCGCATGAGGGAAAAAATTCTCCAAGAGAGGAAAGAAAAAGAGAGGAGTGATACACTTGAGAAAAGAAAAAAAGAGGAAAAAGAGAGTGAAAAGAGAGATACCCTTGAGAAAAGAAAAAGAGAGGAAAAAAAGAGTGAAAATAGTGATGCACATGAGAGGCAACACAACTTTTTAATTCTTGAGAAGGAAGTGAAGAGGATGTTTCTTGCCAAACAACCCGTTTATGTGTTGTATTGCAAGAATCTAATTTTAAACACTAACAATTTTGATAACTTTGAATTGTCTTCTAGTGTTAAATCTTTTTTGCATGATTTCCAAGATGTTTTTCCAGCAAGCGTACCAAGTGGTTTACCACAATTGAAGGGAAATTGATCTTATTCCGGGAGATTCTCTACATAATAAAAGCAATCCACTAGAAACAAAGGAAATTCAAAAACAAGTGGATGAACTCATGAGACTAGATGAAGGAGACTTTGATTTGAGGACAAAACCTCTTCAAGAGGGAGGGAATGATGAGTCTAAAATGGTGAATTGCATCATGGATATGTGCGGTCCAAGTGGTGTAACGTAAATGAGATTTTTTTAGAGTGTTTGTTTAATGTTTTTCTAATAAATGGCTATGCCATTCAGTTTTGGACGTTTTTAGCCATGGAATAAGTTAGACTTAGTGCATTGTTTTGCATTTAGTTAGTTCTTAATGGGTTTTCAATGGGGGAAGAAACAAGAAGAGGCCTTTGCTGCCCTTAAGCATAGGCTAACCAATGCACCCATTCTTGCTTTGCCTAATTTTGCAAAATCTTTTGAAATTGAGTGTGATCCATCAAATGTTGGAATTGGGGTTGTTTTGTTGCAAGAAGTAATCCAATTGCTTATTTTAGTGAAAAGTTAAGTGGTGCTGCTCTTAACTATTCTACTTATGATAAGGAATTGTATGATGAGTCCAAAATGGTGAATTGCATCATGGAAACATGCGGTCCAAGTGGTGTAACCTAAATGAGATTTTGTAGAGTATTTGTTTAAGGTTTTTCTAATAAATGGCTATTCGATTCAGTTTTGGACGTTTTTAGCCATGGAATAAGTGAGAATTAGTGCATAGTTTTGCATTTAGTTGGTTCTTAATGGGCAGCCAATTGTTGAATGCTTAGCCATAGGTTACAAAGCATCTTTGGCTGAATGTTAATGCAATTATGGTGCCTTTAGAGTGGATTTTCGGTTAGGGTTTTTGGGGCAGCCTTTAGGAGTTCATTTTGTGGCTTTTGGTATTATGTAACACAAATTGGGAAGCTATATAAGGCAGCCAAAGTGGTAATACGAAAATAGAACAAGATTCAGCATTTTTTTTATTCCTATCAAACTTATTTGTGAGAGTGATTCTCCTGAATTCTTGAGTGATTCAAGAAGTGAGATTATCAAAGGACTTAACCAAATCCTTTGTGTGTTTTGTCTCCAATTGGAGTGATTCCAATCTTTTGGTTAGCTATCAAATTCTGCTGCCTACATTTCTTTTAGTTTTGATTTGCAAAACTAATTAAAGCAAAACTAATTTTTCTAGCCAAGTTCATCAACTAACAAATTGAGAGTTAATTTGTTGAACCACTTGGTTAGTTCAATTGAAACAATAACTTTGGTTCACATCACCATGCCTAAAACTGTGAGTGATGTGAGGAGTTTTCATGGTTTGGCAAGTTTTTATAGGAGGTTTGTTAAGGATTTTAGCACCTTGGCTGCACCTCTTAATGAAGTGGTTAAGAAAAATGTGGATTTTCAATGGGGGAAGAAACAAGAAGAGGCATTTGCTGCCCTTAAGCATTGGCTAACCAATGCACCCATTCTTGCTTTGCCTAATTTTGCAAAATCTTTTGAAATTGAGTGTGATCCATCAAATGTTGGAATTGGGGTTGTTTTGTTGCAAGAAGGTCATCCAATTGCTTATTTTAGTGAAAAGTTAAGTGGTGCTGCTCTTAACTATTCTACTTATGATAAGGAATTGTATGCATTGGTAAGAACTTTAAAAACATGGCAGCATTACCTTTTGCCAAAAGAGTTTGTGATCCATAGTGATCATGAGTCCCTAAAATACTTAAAGGGACAAGGCAAGCTGAACAAGAGGCATGCCAAGTGGGTTGAGTTTTTGGAACAATTTCCCTATGTCATAAAGCATAAAAAGGGAAAAGGAAACATTGTGGCTGATGATTTGTCTAGGAGGCATGTTTTGCTTTCTATTCTTGAAACTAAATTGTTTGGTCTTGAGTTTTTGAAAGACATGTATGCAAAAGATGATACCTTTGGTGAAATTTATGCATCATGTGAAAAAGTTGTTCATAATGAATATTATAGGCATAACGGTTACTTGTTTAAGGGAAATAAATTGTGTGTGCCTAAGTGTTCAATGAGGGTGTTACTTGCGAGGGAATCACATGAAGGAGGTCTCATGGCGCATTTTGGGGTTAAGAAGACTTTAGAGGCCTTACAAGAAAATTTCTTTTGGCCTCACATGAAACGTGATGTAAATAAACTTGTGAGCATTGTATTGTTTGTAAGAAAGCTAAATCAAAAGTAATGGCACATGGTTTATATACCCCTTTACCTGTTCCTGACCATCCTTGGATTGATTTGTCTATGGATTTTGTTTTGGGTTTACCTAGAACAAAGAATGGCAAGGATTCCATTTTTGTTGTTGTTGACCGATTTTCCAAAATGGCCCATTTCATTCCTTGTAAAAAGGTTGATGATGCATGTCATGTGGCTGATTTGTTTTTCAAGGAAATTGTGAGACTCCATGGTTTACCAAGGAATATTGTGAGTGATAGGGACTCTAAGTTCCTAAGTCACTTTTTGATATGACCAATGTTATCACCAAGTTGGAGTATCAAATTAGAATTGATGAAAATAAAATAAAGAGACAAACACACAAAGGAATTTGGGAAATCCTTTGATAGTCTCAATCTTGAATCACTCAAGAACTTAGAGAATCACTCTTTAACTATCAAAATGATCACAATCTGATTATAATTCAACTTAAATTCAAAAATTAAAAAATTTGGCTAGCTATATGTAGTTTTGCCATTTAGTTGTTACAAAAACTTAAGAGACAAAACTGAAAACTAAAAACAACTAAAAGCCACAAGAAACATAACTGAAAACTAATAATGAGCACCAACTAATGCTACTAATGGTGTCATCTAATAAAAAAATGAGCTGAATAAAAATCAACAAAAATCTCATGGCATAGCCACTTATTTGCTAGACAAAATTAAAAAAAAAAACACTCCAAAGAAGTCTCATTCAAGTTGCACCACCTGGTCCACATTTTCCATGATGCAATTAATAATTTTGGATTCACCCTTTTCTAATTTAAGCCTCACTTTAAAAATTGTTGCCAAAACATTTTGTAAAGCCTCTTTTGCTTTTCTAGCTCTTGCCCTTGTCATTGGCCCTCCAAGTCTTTTAATTGCCTCTTGTTCTTTGCCCTTGATCATGTCCTCATCATTCCCTCCCTCTTGAAAAGGATTTGTCCTCAAATCAAAGTCCCCTTCATCTGCATAAAAAAGAGATAGATCAGACACATTAAATGTAGCACTAACATTATACTCACCAGGTGAAACACCCCTAGCCTATTCCGTACGCTCGAGCCGTACGTAATGCCCACTAGGTTGTTTACTTCCTGGTCTTTTCCTTAGTTTTTCGAAAGTACTAGCTTTAATAAAATAGGGACCCAATTTCTTTTTCTTTTTTCTCAAGCATACAGTTTAAAACATAAGAGCCATGCGTGCAACAGAATAATATAACAAACGATATCTCTAGTAAGTCAGAATTAAGTTAGCGGATACATAGGTTACACACATAGTGGGTCCTCTGCAGATACGAATACACACCATATACTAGTTGTATTACATAACCCATACACATGTCAAGAAATACATTTATTCCCCTTATTCTTTCCATAATATCTACTACACGGCCAGCTAAGTCTCCTTGCCCAGATTCTCCTCAGGTTCCACAACATCAGCATAGTAGGACTCGTCTTCCATCCCTGGAGCCATAAGCGAGTGGGGGTGAGAACGGTAGGTCCTCAGTGAGTAACATTTAATCGTGGCTTTTTATTTTCTCGGTTATTCTCCAGCCGCTCAGAGTTTAGTCTAAGTGTACATGCAACTACACCCTACTGATTATGGTCTTGGGCCTATACTCTGCGCAGCTTTATCTACGTTACTAAGTGACGGATTTTCTAATCTTGTTATTCCCTAAGCTTCGTGCTTCTTAACTAGACGTTTCCCTTAGAGACATACTATTCGTCTTGGGTCGCCCCCTTGACGATATACAATGCATGAACAGTTATACATAATGCTTAGGCAGATAAATCTACATACTCATCATCAGGTCATCAATCAGCGATGCATACATCTAATATCTTAATGCATGGGGGATCTGGGGATCTCTTACGCGCTCAGTGGCGGCGTCCTACTTAGTCCTTTGCGTCCATGTAGCCGTGGCCTCGGACTACAACCTCTTTTTGCTACTATTGTATCGACCCGGCAGCGCTCTTTACCGGTGTGGTAGCTAACCACGTAAGGCTCATAAGAGGTAAACATCGAATACAATTAGTGCAACCATCCCCTGTGGCATGGCGAGGGGACGCGCTTAGATCGGCCCTATGACACGATCCGGTTTCATTTTTCCTCTTTTGGTAGGGCCCCTTAGTCTCATTTTATTCATCCAGGCCTATGCCTGTTTGTCGTAGCCGGGCATGGTCAGGTCTCTCTCTGCCTTCGTTGCTCGTGACCAATCCATCTTGCTAAATTGGTGAGGGGCGTGTCTGTAAGACCTTGCCAAGAGAATAGGGGTTTCTTAATCATATAACTAGACTCCTTAACTATGGTCTACCGTGCCAACTGGGGTCGAGACCTTCCTAACTTTCTTTATTTCCTAGAGTTCCATTATGATCTTCATTAAGCTTTTAAGGTGAACCTCTACTTATCTAAGGTCGCCCTAACTCCTACGACGGCCTTTCCTCATGATGCATGCTCGAATTTTGCACAGACATACATAACTACGGGGGTTGGATTCCATAGAACCTTGAAAATCATAAGCTTTCAGTGAGCATTCGAATGCCTAAGGGTTTAGCATTCGATTGCTTCTTTCAATCGAATCCCTCGGGGATTCAATCAGCTGAACTCCTTCTAGGTCTTTCATTCGATTGAAATCTCTAAGTATTCGATTGAAATCCTCCGCGGTCTTTCATTCGATTGAAATCCCTCAGTATTCGATTGAAATCCAAAATCTTCTTTCATTCGAATCCGTGGGAATTCAATCGAATGCTACAGTAAAAAAATTGCCCCAGAGTGCAAATTCTCCAGGGTTTGCTCCGCGTAACATTTTTCGCTTCTACAATAATCCAATCCATGCAGTTATGATTTCCAAACCTCAAAATCATCCAAATCTAGCTTCCCTAACTCATTTCCCATAGTTTTTATAAAACAGTTTTTCATTCACATACACAGAAATGCATTTAAACAATCATTAAACAAACCACATAGACAGTGGGCTTAGAGTTACCCACTTCCTACGCAGATTTGAAGTTGGTAGGTGGAAGGTGGAGAAAATCCTTGTTGCAATGGTATGCTCCAAGAAATTTTCAGAAGTCAGGTAGCGCTTTCGCGATGTGCTCGAACGATACAAGGAAAGCAAAAATTTGAGCAAACAGCAGAGCTTCATAAATGCCCTTCGGTTTGCACACAGGGGGCATTTATAGCCGTGGCCCCCTGTTGCAAATAATTATTAATTTAGTTATTAATTAATTATTATTATATTATTATTTTATTATAGTTATTTTAATTATCCTAGCCCTGAGTCTACTTTAATTATTTCTAACTAATCTTGGTCCACACACAAGTCCCCAAAAATATCCCAATTATACATTCATGACTTAGGAGTTTTTTTTTTGGGCCAGGATGGCGGTCCAAAACAAGACATCCGGGGACTTGTTCCTGTCAGCCACTCCTTCACAGATCCCTTTGATCCCCAACCGGATTCCCGTTTCCCTCCAAACTGAACATCAATCTTATAGCACCCGGTGGGACCCTAACCTTCTAGTCTTTTCCTTCCAACCTAAAGGGCAAGTCTCATAATTAATTTTCCTCACTACGACAAAAAAGCCTATTACCGTCGCAGAGTTACCGTCGGACGCGACCCGACCGTATTACCGTCGGACAAAATGAAATAACCGACGGTAACCGGTCGACGAGCGAAAAAGGCGTGGAATTACCATGGGATAGACTTCCCGACGCAAATACCGACGGTAATGTTTTGGCTGGTAATGGCGGGAATGGATTTTTCGACGGTTGTAACCGACGGAAATTACCACCAGTAGAAAAGTGGCACGTTCAACCATTACCGGCGGAAACAGACGACGCAATTTTGTCCTTACTTTACCGTCGGTCACAGCCGACGGAAAATTTAACGGTACAATTGTAGCGTCGGTAACTACCGACAGTAATGGCATCGATTTTTTCAAACGACACGTCATTAATGCACATACTTACCGTCGGCGAAAGCTGACGGTNAACGACACGTCATTAATGCACATACTTACCGTCGGCGAAAGCTGACGGTAAACGTGCATAGAATTCAAAGAGCCGCTGTAGCGGCGGTTACAAACGACGGAAACTTTAACGGTACCATTTTAGCGTCGGTAGTGACCGACGGTAATGACATCGATATTTTCAAACGACGCGTCATTAATGCACATACTTACCGTCGGTTGTTTCCGACGGTAAAGTTCTTATAAATATTTTGCAGCCAGAACCTCTCCTCCCCACCGAGACCACACTTCTCCTCTCCTCTCTCATCCTCTCTCGCG
>QANU01005824.1:9925-27206 GCA_003254905.1 Nissolia schottii
ACCTTGCGGCACTTCGCGAGATCGAGGAGCAATTATTTGACTGATATTTGAAAGCAATTTAATTTTCTAAATAATTTTCCCAGTCCAAATAATCACCTCTAATGTGCTTCTAATTAAGCGAAATTAGGATTTGAGCGAAATTTCCAGAAGGGAAAAATCTGGGATGTTACACTTCCTGGGAGGCAACCCCAGTGTTTGTAAGTCTTTTACTATGCGTAGCAGTTAAATATTAATACTAGGGTGTTAGAATAATTTTTTTATGAAAATGGTGAAAAGAATGCTAAGATTCATGAAAAAGAAACCGAATCAGATTTAGGGATCGCTCAGCGTAACCCTCGCTCAGTGACATCATTGGATTGCTCAGCGGCCTGAAACTGATTATGATTTTCTAACTAAAAAATTGATTGGGTTAAAAAGAACCCTTAGCACCTGCAATTGAAGGTCTTGTTATGGAAAGATAAAATGGAAATCATGTGATTTAATCAGGATAAAAATTTTAAGTGTGAATCTTTCTAGTTGATCGTTAATCGAACACTAAAGACTTTGAACCTAACAATCAACTTTAAGATTTCCTACTTTATGTTCTTCAAAATTCAGATAATGACCAAATGAGTAATGAAACACCCTAGCTAACTGTTTACCCGTACGTAGTAAACAATGCTCACTAGGTTATTTTCTACCTGGTGGGAATACTTATAGTCCATTATTAGTTTCCGGAAAATACTGGTTTAAAAAAATAAGGACTGATTTCAAACTTTTGCATTGTATAGATTAGTTCATAAAATAGGAGCCATACGTGAGAAAGAACAATTATAACAAACGGTAGAGCCATTGAGGCTTAACGATCAACAATCTACTAATAGAAAAATATAAATTGTACATCCATTTGGTCCATCACAAAGAGTCACATAGTTATTATTACAATAAGTAATATACACGCAACATATTCCATATATACAATAAATACATGTCATCCAAATACAAGGGTCAACTGTAACACTGTTTAGTTACCCCTAACAAAATCCTGGCTGCTGCTGGCTCTGGCGTCCACAACTCTGCTTATCTTCCAATACCTGCTCCGTCTCGGCGTGCACGTCATGCTACCTGGAGTCATAAGGTAGTGGGGATGAGAACGGTAGGTTCTCAGTGGAAACTGTAGCTCTGGTATCTCGTGGTTCATTTAGGTATACTCCAGGTCGTTCAGGTGTTTCTAAGTGAACATGCATACTAACATCCCTACTGATTATTGTCTGGTCTAAGGTCCTGAACAGCTTTATCTACGTTACTAAGTGATAGGGGAACTACTCTTGCTTACTAAGTTCTCGTGCTTGTTACTTTCCTGCGCATACTTACATAGCCGTCTCGAGCGTTCTCTTGACACTACTTACATCATATTTATTTATCTTCTTACTTAATCATACTCTCATACATACATTCTTACATACATACATACATTCAAGCATACATCACATACTATACTTGTTTCATTCTTTCTTTTATACTTTACTCTTTCTTTACTTTCCTCTTTCTTTCATACCTTTCTTTCATACTTTTCTCTTGCTTTCATATTTTCATATTCTTTTCTTTGTTTGATTCAAATTTCCTGCAAGCCACTTACCGACAGGAAAGTGAATCCGCTGCCAGCCACCTACCGACAGCAACCATCATCGTCCCCTTCCCTGCCAGCCACCTACTGACAGGGAAGTGACCCCTCCTGCCAGCCACATACCGACAAGAGGTAAATCCATCATCATAATCGATTCATCTCTCCTACCAGCCACCTACCGACAGGAAAGTGAACCGGCTGCCAGCCACCTACCGACAACAACCATCATCATCTTTTCTTTTTCTTTCTCATATCATTCCCTCTTTTCTTTCTTTCTCATAGCCTTTCATCATGGCCTCATCTTATCTTTCTCATAACATTTCTTCTTTTCTTTCATTTCTTTGCACATATCATGGCACGACTTATTCCCTAAGGTTCATTTCCATTATACTCTTTACTCATTACTTGATTAACTTCTAATCCTCTAAAGATACCTTAACATGATGCATGGCATGCTAACATATTACTTCCATAAATATAATGCATGAAATCCTACTTATTATGTCACATAGCTCATGTACTTCAGTCATACACATCATATCAATCATAACTTGTTGGATTATGCGCCTCAAGACAGCTTCCATAAGACGTTCTGGTCTCAGGCCGCTCAGCAGAACCTCTTGTTTGCTCAGCGATCTGAGCTCATCTAGCTCAGCAGTCAAAGCCACATCGCTCAGCGGTAAAAATTGTATCGCTCAGCGGTGACTCATCTCGCTCAGCGGGCTAGGGCTCTGTTTTCAAAAATATCTTTTCATCCTTATCTTCAGTGACCTTCAGGCCGCTCAGCGGATCCTCTGGCCGCTCAGCGCCCTGGAGCTCACGTTTCAAAAATTGGTTTTCTATCTCACTCCGCTCAGCCGCTCCTGGGGCCGCTCAGCGGGTACTGGGCGAAACTGAAACATATTTCATTCTTTTCTTTCTTTTATCTTCCTCTTTTCTCATGGACACTTCTTGAGGTTCTCACACATATTCTAACCATCATAAAACTAACTAGTCCAGGTCACAAGACCCTTCAGAATCATCTTCCTATCCTAGCATGAGTTTTAGCATACATAATCATCCATAAACATAAGCAATCACACACATAAACTAATAACAACCACCAAGGAGGTGAGTAGCCATAGTTACCTACTTCTTGAGGGCTGATTTGGTGATGAGAAGGATGAGGGAGAGTAGTCCTCCAAGCCTTGAGCGCGATCCAAGCTTTCGGCAGAGTTTCTGCAGGGTAATCGCGGCGCACACGGGCAGAGTTTCGGCTAGCTCCAGAGAGAATTTCTCTCTTCAAATTTTCTGAATATGGGGGCCTATTTATAGCCAAAATTCTTCCCCCCATAATTACCTTTTTACCCCTTAGGATGATTACCATTTTGCCCTTTTTTATTTTCTTTAAAAATTAATTAATTCAAATGTCACATCAGGAATAATGTTTGAATTTTAAATTAATTTCCTTGCAAATATGAATTGCATCACGTGGGCTGCCCCATTTTTGACTTCCTCCCGGTTCCGTTTTGCTCGTGTTTTATCGCTCGCAGTGCCAGTGCGTCGCGCACGGTCGTCAGAAAAATATTCTGCTTATACCGTCGCGATCCTCTATTTCCCCCTACATGGGAATATTATTGGTTTAAGGCATTTGTGAATTTTTCTCCGGAGGAGTATTTTCACAGATACCTTTAACACGTCATCGAGCCCCGGTGACCGCAGACCGCTATTCTGCTCGCGGTTTCGTTACTTCCCGACCTTCCCAATGGGGTCGTGGGACTATTGTAAGATGTCTAAAACTTTTCCCTGGCACCGGTTGGGTTTCCAGGGACTCGGGGCTCTCTGCTCAACTTTACAGGTTAAACGGGACAAAACTGGGTTGTTCTAGTGTCTGCAGAATCGTCCGAAACTGAGCGGAACTCCGTTTTTCCGATAGTCTGGACTTACCATCCAATCCTAAGGGCCATAAAGGATTCTTTGAGTGACATCGGAATTCCCAAAAACTACACCGAAAATCTTCTACAGACACGTCTGTCCTAAGGGTTTAGGTTTCTACCTGGTTAACCCATATAAGGGCTTTTATGGGTATTTCTCCTGTGAAATTCTTACTAAGGAAAAAGTAGGATGTTACATTCCACTCCCCTTAGAAAAATTTCGTCCTCAAAATTTCAGCGTCGCTGAAGTTTTTGACTATTTCTTCCGCAATTAAGGTTCTTATTCCTTACTATTCGCGTATCTTAGGTGAGGTGTTGCTCTGGCTGCTGAAACGGTTGGGCTGCAAGTAGGGCCATTTTGCATTGTTTAGAGTAATGTCCGTTCTTCCCGCACTTGAAACATACCTATTTCTCTCCTACGCAAATCCCTCCATGTAACATGCCACACCTCTGGCAATGTGAGTTGCTGTCCCTTACCATTCTGCATTGCTTGACGAGATGACCACTGCCTCTGCAATTGAAGCACGTCTTTCATCCAGCCAGAAGAATTCCCGTGTGTAGCTGGCCTCTCTTCCGGTAAGATAGGTCACTTTCTTCTCCTTGCGGCTCTCCATGGATATCTTTCCCTTGGGAGTTTCCTTCCGGTTGGTATTGGGTTTGCCACCCTTCTTCTCTTCTGGTCTTGCGAGACATTCCCTTGCTCGGCGATCCTCCTCTTATTCTTCTCACTGCGCACCTTTGCCAAGTCCCGGTTGGCCTCCTCCTGAGCCAAACATGTATTGATGAGGGTCGCGTAATCTCGTATACCAGATGCATTCAGGAATACCCGCAGTTCTGGCTTCAATCCACGCTGGTATTTCCCGCACTTCCAACTTTCATTAGGGTGGAACTTGTAGTCTTGTGAATACTGGCAGAGTCTCTCGAATATTGTTGTATATTTCGCGACGGTCATTGCTCCCTGCTTAAGCTCTAAAAATTCTGCCTCTTTTCGGTCTTGTAGCTCCTGAGGAAAATACTTGTCCATAAACACTATCTTAAACTGGTTCCAAGTAACCCGAACATCTTGCTCGAACAGGGGCCTGGTCATGTCTCACCATTCTCTGGCTGCTCCCTCTAACTTCCTTGACGTGAATTTGACCTTCTGGGAATCAGTGCATGGGACGTCCTCGAAAATCTGCTCCATTTTTCGGATCCAGCCATGGACCAGGTCTGGGTCCATTACTCCTTCAAAGACCGGTGGTCTAGCTCCGCTGAAGTCCTGATATTTCCGAGCTTCAATCTCCTGCGGCATTAGCAATGCATTCCTTTGAGCGGTGGCCGCTGCTATCTGAGCGGTGGCTTGAGCCATTTCCCTAAGGATGCCTGCGAGATTCGCAGGTTCAGCGTTGCGCCGTGTCCTATCCCTACGAGGTGGCATGGCTAATCTGTCATACCTGCACAAATCCTGAGCTGATCAGTTCTCAAGACAGGCCAGTACACATGAACTTAGCACATACCACGTAGCAAGGACATACACCGTGTTCATGCCCGAAAGCATAGTGCAGCTCAGTCCTCAGGCTCCATTGGACCAAACTGCTCTGATACCAAATGAAACACCCTAGCTAACTATTTACCCGTACGTAGTAAGCAATGCTCACTAGGTTGTTTTCTACCTGGTAGGAATACTTATAGTCCGTTATTAGTTTCCGAAAAATACTGGTTTAAGAAAATAAGGACCGATTTCAAACTTTTGCATTGTATAGATTAGTTCATAAAATAGGAGCCATACGTCAGAAAGAACAATTATAACAAACGGTAGAGCCATTGAGTCTTAACGATCAACAGTCTACTAATAGAAAAATATAAATTGTACATCCATTTGGTCCATCACAAAGAGTCACATAGTTATTATTACAATAAGTAATATACACACAACATATTCCATATATACAATAAATACATGTCATCCAAATACAAGGGTCAACTGTAACACTGTTCAAATACCCCTAACAAAATCCTGGCTCCTACTGGCTCTGGCGTCCACCACTCTCCTTATCTTCCGATACCTGCTTCGTCTCGGCGTGCACGGCATGCTACCTAGAGTCATAAGGTAGTGGGGATGAGAACGGTAGGTTCTCAGTGGAAACTGTAGCTCTGGCATCTCGTGGTTCATTTAGGTATACTCTAGGCCGTTCAGGTGTTTCTAAGTGAACATGCATACTAACATCCCTACTGATTATTGTCTGGCCTAATGTCCTGAACAGCTTTATTTGCGTTACTAAGTGATAGGGGAACTACTCTTGCTTAATAAGTTCTCCTGCTTGTTACTTTCCTGCGCATACTTACATAGCCGTCTCGAGCGTTCTCTTGACGGTACTTACATCATATTTATTTATCTTCTTACTTAATCATACTCTCATACATATATTCTTACATACCTTACATACATACATATATTCAAGCATACATCACATATTATACTTGTTTCTTTCTTTCTTTTATACTTTACTCTTTCTTTACTTTCCTCTTTCTTGACTTTCCTCTTTCTTTCATACCTTTCTTTCATACTTTTCTCTTGCTTTCATACTTTCATATTCTTTTCTTTGTTTGATTCAACTTTCCTACAAGCCACCTACCGACAGGAAAGTGAATCCGCTGTCAGCCACCTACCGACAGCAATTATCCCTCGTCCCCTTCCCTGCCTGCCACTTACTGATAAGGAAGTGACCCCTCCTGCCAGCCACCTACTGACAGGAAGGTAGTACATCATTGACTCCCCTTTCCTACCAGCCACCTATCGACAGGAAAGTGAACCCGCTGCCAGCCACCTACCGACAAGGAAGTGACCCCTCCTGCCAGCCACCTACCGATAGGAAAGTGAATTCGCTGCCAGCCACCTACCAACAGCAACCATCATCGTCCCCTTCCCTGCCACCCACCTACCGACAAGAGGTAAATCCATCATCATAATCGATTCATCTCTCCTACCAGCCACCTACCGACAGGACAGTGAACTCGCTGCCAGTCACCTACTGACAACAACCATCATCATCGTTTCTTTCTCTTTCTCATATCATTCCCTCTTTTCTTTCTTTCTAATAGCCTTTCATCATGTCATCATCTTATCTTTCTCATAACATTTCTTCTTTTCTTTCATTTCTTTGCACATATCATGGCATGACTTATTCCCTAAGGTTCATTTCCATTATACTCTTTACTCATTACTTGATTAACTTCTAATCCTCTAAAGACACCTTAACATGATGCATGGCATGCTAACATATTACTTCCATAAATATAATGCATGAAATCCTACTTATTATGTCATATAGCTCATGTACTTCAGTCTTACACATCATATCAATCATAACTTGTTGGATTATGTGCCTCAAGACAGCTTCCATAAGACGTTCTGGTCTCAGGCTGCTCAGCAGAACCTCTTGTTTGCTTAGCGGTCTGAGCTCATCTCGCTTAGCAGTCAAAGCCACATCGCTCAGCGGTGACTCATCTCGCTCAGCGGGCTGGGGCTCTGTTTTCAAAAATATCTTTTCATCCTTATCTTCAGTGACCTTCAGGCCACTCAGCGGGTCCTCTAGCCGCTCAGCGCCCTGGAGCTCACGTTTCAAAAATTGGTTTTCTATCTCACTCTGCTCAGCGGCTCCTGGGGCCGCTCAGCGGGTACTGGGCAAAACTGAAACATATTTCATTCTTTTCTTTCTTTTATCTTCCTCTTTTCTCATGGACACTTCTTGAGGTTCTCACACATATTCCAACCATCATAAAACTAACTAGTCCAGGTCACAAGACCCTTCAGAATCATCTTCCTATCCTAGCATGAGTTCTAGCATACATAATCATCCATAAACATAAGCAATCACACACATAAACTAATAACAACCACCAAGGAGGTGAGTAGCCATAGTTACTGATAAGTCAATTTTGTACCCTAAGTTATTACTCTGTAAGTGAGCAAATGCATACTAAAATGTGTAGGTTTAATACTTAATCGATATGTTTTTACACATAGTCCTCTTTTGAAAGAAATTAAGGAAAACGACAAAATAAGGTATTAATTCTCTTCGAATGTAATGTTTCTTTTGTAGTTTTTTTTCTATTTTGAATTACAGGGAATGAATGTCTAGGAGGATCAATGAAGATGTGAAGAGAAGATTTGGACCAACGAATGCAAGATCAAGATCAAATTCAAATTCAAGAAGATTTGGTTAAAAGATGAGCTGAGAATTTCTGACACTGACTTTGCCATTGATTTTGAGCCATGATAGAAATTGAATCACGATTTGACGTCAACTACAAAGTTGTAGCTCTATCTCTTAGCTTTAAGTGGCAATTTGAATCAGCTCAATCGGAGGTCTGTATCTGAAGATATTGCACTTTTACTGACTGCTGTGCAAGTCAGTCCGCTGAGCGGGTTTTCCAATCCGCTGAGCGGACCAGCTTCCAGAAACTTCGCCCGCTGCTGCCAGCTGTCAAACCGCTGAGCGATGGCACTAAATGGCTGAGCGATTTCCCCCTAGAAAACACCTATAAATAGGGGGCCAAGGCTAGCATTTGGGGCATTCCTTTCCATTCTCTTCCACCCCTCCCCCAAGGTCTTCTAGGCCTAAGAACCCTTCCTTTCCTTCCATATTCTTCACTTTTTCCATTTCATTTCAAAGCACTTAGGCTATGTTAAAGTGCTTTGTTTTCTTTAAAGCCTTGTAACGAAGTGCTGCCGGATTAATTCCAGGTTCTACTGTTTCATTTCTTCTTGCCATCTACTCTTTCATTCTCTTTATTTACTCTTTGTTGCTTTACATTTACTTTAATCTTCCATTGCTATTTACATCCTTCCATTTCTTTATTTACTTCTTTGTTTCTCTTTATTTACGTTAAGTTTATTTACTCTTTCCATTTCCTTTTCCTTTACTTTTATCTTTCATTTACTTCTTTCTATTTTCCTTTACTCTTGCCTTATTATTTACTTTTCCTATTGTCATTTAATTTTCCTTTCTCTTTATCTACTCTTTCTTTCTCTTTATTTACTTTGAGTTTTAATCCTCCAACCATGGAGGAGTAGTTTCTTAATATCTTGCATGCGGTAACTCAAGATTAAGATTAATTTGAGGTCTTGCGCCTAAAGAATATTCATGACTCGTTCCACCCTTAACTAATGACATAGCGATTGCATGTTAATGGTTAAGGTTAAATCTAAGTTAATGAATCTTGACGATTGTAAGATTTATTAAACTATGATTAAGGAACTTTTGGAGAACTAATCAGATCTGATTAGGTTGTGCAATTGGTGCTTAATTAATATGGGTTTTAATGCTGAGATCTTGGTTTTAATACCTATATTAACAAATGCTTAAGGAATTGACGATCGTAGTTTCTTAAGTAAATTGCATATTAGTTAGAGATCTCAACTAATAAACAACATCTCCTTTCATGAATAATTAACTAAGAACCGATGAGAATTAATCCTTAATCTTGAAACGCCGTATGCAGGATATTGCCTTTATCATTATTGTCTTACTTTCGTTTTATTTGCTTTCAAGTTATCAACAACAAAACCCCCCCAATTTACTTAACTATTGATTTGGTTCTAAATTGCTTCCTTGAGAGACGACCTAGGTTAACCCCCTTTACTACGTTCTCGGGGTTTACTTGGTTTATAAATTATTATTTGGCCGCGCACTAAAATCTAACGACGTTTTAGTGATCGTCAGTTACCCACTTCTTGAGGGCTGATTCGGTGATTAGAAGGATGGGGGAGAGCAGTCCTCCAAGCCTTGAGCGCGATCCAAGCTTTCGACAGAGTTTCTGCAGGGTAACCGCGGCGCACACGGGCAGAGTTTCGGCTAGCTCCAGAGAGAATTTCTCTCTTCAAATTTTCTGAATATGGGGGCCTATTTATAGCCAAGATTCTGCCCCCCATAATTACCTTTTTACCCCTTAGGATAATTACCATTTTGCCCTTTTTATTTTCTTTAAAAATTAATTAATTCAAATGATAATTCATGTGTCACATCATGAATAGTGTTTGAATTTTAAATTAATTTCCTTGCAAATATGAATTGCATCACGTGGGCTGCCCCATTTTTGACTTTTTCCCGGTTCCGTTTTGCTCGTGTTTTATCGCTCACAGTGCCGGTGCGTCGCGCACGGTCGTCAGAAAAATATTCCGCTTATACCGTCACGATCCTCTATTTTCCCCTACATGGGAATATTACTGGTTTAAGGCATTTGTGAATTTTTCTCCGGAGGAGTATTTTCCACAGATACCTTTAACACACGTCATCGAGCCCCGGTGACGGCAGACCGCTGTTCTGCTCGCGGTTTCGTTACTTCCCGACCTTCCCAATGGGGTCGTGGGACTATTGTAAGGTGTCTGAAACTTTTCCCTGGCACCGGTTGGGTTTCTAGGGACTCGGGGCTCTCTGCTCAACTTTATAGACTAAACGGGACAAAACTGGGTTGTTCTAGTGTCTACAGAATCGTCCGAAACTGAGCGGAACTCCGTTTTTCTGATAGTCTGGACTTACCATCCAATCCTAAGGGCCATAAGGGATTCTTTGAGTGACATCGGAATTCCCAAACACTACACCAAAAATTTTCTACAGACACGTCTGTCCTAAGGGTTTAGGTTTCTACCCGGTTAACCCATATAAGGGCTAAAAATGGGTATTTCCCCTGTGAAATTCTTACTAAGGAAAAAGTGGGATGTTACAAGTAACTTGAACTATGTTCATTTTGAATCCAAAATTATTGTGGGAATTTTTTACCACAATAGCGGAAAATTTTGATCGTAATTGTAGGAATTTCTGACTGCAACTGATTCAAACATGAAAACATCACATTTTTAACTTGGTCATATGGTCTCTCTAATGCTTGTTGTACTATCACTTGGGGAAAGAAATTTCTAATTGTTTTTGCAAGCATGAAAACAACAGAGAAACCTTCCTAAATTCAGCAAAAGAGTGATGCAATTCTAAAGGACGACGAGCATGAGTCTTCAAAGGGAAGATGAGCCTCTACCTCCGTGAGCAAATTCAAACATAAGTAGCCCAAACTGCAAGGAGGCTACATGAAAGGAATTCACCATCTGATCCACAAACAGGGAGCATTCTAAACACCTTAATTACATAATTTCTCTAATTAGAACTAATTTCGTGCATAAGACTTGTTTGTCTAAAAATAATACTGAGTACTAGTTACTTTGGATAAGATTGATGCATGAACAAAAGAAACACATAAATGGAATTGTTTCAGGATCCATGAAAGATCTTTGTGAGTACATGCATAGATACTATGAACAAGTCAATATGCATTTATCTAAAATGTTTGCAAAAACATAACCTTGAAAATGTTTTGAGATCAAGGAAATTAGACCTAACCCAGGTAAGGGAGTGAGCCTATACACTAAGAAAGAGAGAAAGAATCACCATTGTTTTTGCACAATTGAATTTGTTTGAGTCTCTGATTTTAAAAATTGTATGGAAAGGATAGGAAAGGATCAAGGCAGCTGTTCACTAGAATTAAACCCACTTGGCCAAATAAAGCCTACCCTGATTAGGAATATCCCTTCATACCCTGTTTGAGCTTCCATGAGAAATTTCTTGAATGTTGACATAAATCCCTGAGCCTAAAAGAAAAACAATGATCTCCCTTAATTTCTAAATTAAGAGAGAATTCTAGTGGATTATATGCAAAAAGCTAAGTTAGGGGGAATGAGGAGATTGGCAAAAGTGGTGATGGAACAAAAAAAAATGGAACAGAAACACCGATGTGCTGGAAAAATGAGAAAATCTTAATTCTCAATTACAAAAGGAGAAAGTACATGAGAAAGAAAAAAAAAAGAATTGAGAGAAAGAAAACAAAGGCGAAAGAAGGGGTGAAAATAAAACAATGTTGTGAAAAAAGAACTGGTGACAACAAGAATTGGTAGACAATGCTCTCTTGATTAGAAAATTTACATATCCAGAAAAACCAAGTTTCTTTGTAACCTAACCACATTACAACCCTTGAAAGTCCTTCAGTGATCCTTGAATGAGCATACATTCTGATTGACGAGACAAGTAACAAATTTAAGTTGTTGTGATTCAATGGTGATATTGAGCGAAACACCCACCTTAAATTTGTCCACTGACCATTGTGTGAATAAATAAAAATTTCCTTGATTGAAAAGGCATTGGATAGTGTGATCTGCTTATAGCATTCATGATGATAATGCATTTGATTATTGTTAAGGTTATATTCTATGGTGTCTCACAGGTTTCAAGCTTGAACTATATGAATCAATTCAATGGAAACCAAACCGACTGATTGTTCATGAGCAGCGATCTTTTGTAAAATTCTTGAGCATAATTCTAGTACCTCTTATTTGAGGACAAACAAGGTCTTAAGTTAGGGGGAGTTGTTAAGTGTCATATTTTCGCAATTTCAACAGTTAAAATGACACCTGTCTGCTTAGGTTTCAATGAAATATTTGACTAAAATTCCCCACTTTTGTAGGAATTATAAATATATTCTAAAGATGGATACAAGCACATCAAAAGGACAAAATCAAGGAAAATCCAGCAAAGAATGAAGCAAGAAACAAAAGGGGCAAAAAAGCTAACGAAAAGAGTTCAGAGAAGAAACCACTCAGCAGTAACAACAGGCCGCTCAGCGGAACAACTAGGCTAGACCGCTCAGCGCGTCCCCAAGGCCGCTCAATGATCCTTGCTTCAGAGTGAAGAAACTTAACCGTGAAGCAACTTCTGCAGCCGCCCTGCCACCTTGACCTGACACCGCTCAGCGCACCGCAAGCCGCTCAGCGGCTCTGACAGATAATGTCAGAGCACAGCCACTATGTAGAGGAAACGTCGCGGTGAAGAAAGCTGCGCCACTCAGCGAAGGACCTGGGCCGCTCAGCGGACCCTGAGATTTTTCCCTATAAATAGAGGCCAAGGCTCACCCTTCAGGGACACAATTCTTCCACAACTCACACACATTTTGCTCATATTTTAGAGACTGAATTGAGTGTTTTGTAGCAACAAAGAGGAGGCTAGTGAAGGAGCCAAGAGTGATCAAAGAAGCACGACAGTCGTTATCATGACAGCATGAGAACGTGTCATGGTAAGCGTCCATCACCTTGCCTCTGCGGTTCTCTCTTGTAAGATGGATTTCTAATCCTCTTATTGTTGGGATTTGATGAATATTATAGTGTAATTGTATCCATGTACTTTTGCATTGATGAATCTATCACTTTCTATGATTTGCATGAATCGATTTTACGCTTAATGCTTATTTTAGATTAGCTACCTAAAGCATGATTTCAAACTGCATTGTTGCGCGTGAGAACGACATCATAAAGTTGGAACTAAATCAATTCATCTAATAAGCCTAAGTGCTAGAGATAGAGTTAGGATTATTTGTCATTTTAACATCTGAAATAACGTTGGTTTACTTTGTTAAGTTTGTGCAAGAAATTGACAGCATAATAAAGGAAACCTAATGATCTTTTCATGCTCGAGAGAGATGAACAAGTTAAGAACTAGTGGCGAGGAATCAAAGGAATGGTAATTCTGATGTATTGAGTAAATGGATATATGAAACTACAATAGGATTTAATTCCCAACAAGCTTCCTGATCTATCTCTGATTTGTTGCCTCTTTATCTTTTATCTGATTTAATTACTTATCTAAGTATCAATCAAAAAATCCTTCACTTTATTGTTTAATTAGCAAACTCAAGAACGGTATTTGTGCAACTCTCTGTAGATACAACTATACCCGACTATAGTGCAATTGGATTCCTTAAGGATTTGAAAGCTATAAAGAAGGATATATAAAACAACGAGGGTGTTAAAAAGCATTCAACAGCATGTCATATACATGTCATGTTGTCATATCCATGTTCCAACCTATCTTGATGTCGTATGCTTGTATGCACGTGTTTTGTCTGTAGACATGCCACATGAGGGGATTTCCTATCCATATGCTAAGTTCTTTCTTCAAGGTATTCTGAGCCTATGTTGGCCGGTACCTACTAATGACTTTCATTGTTCCCTAGTGTTCAGTTATGCTCTTTAAACTTTAGGTGGTAAGCCTCTAGTTGTCTACGGTCATCCTAAAATCCTGACGGCGACCGGGTCCTCACGATGCATGCTTTCATATTCCATACTTACATAATAGTTTCTAACATCAAATATACATTTCCAAAGGTTTAATGCTTGTTGAAACAAGTGGGTATGCTTAAAAATCATGCCATTCAGTTGTCATTCGAATGACCAAGGCTGTTCATTCAAATGACACGAAAGTTTAGCTCACTGTTGCTGAAATTGAGTGGTCATTCGAATGACTAGGGTTTGGTCATTTGAATGACCGATTAAAAATGCTCCAGGGCAAGTAAATTTCAGGGTCATTCGAATGACAATGCTAGGTCAGTCGAATGACCTTGCCTTAAAATCATCCATAGCGTTGTTTCTTATGTATTTTCTCTCTGAAAACTTATTTTAAACTTACCATAGGTTCCAACAAGTACAGTTATATTTTTCTAACATCAAAACTACTCAAAATCACTTTCAAAACTTAATCTCTATATTTTTCTCATAATATTTTCTAAATCAATTTCCCAAATATAAACACATAGAATAACATAGAAAACCACATAGACAATGAGTCTAGGGTTACCCACCTCCTAAGCACGTTCTGAATCGGTGAAAGTGATGAGAAAAATATCCTCTTCACGTTGGTATGTTCGTACTATTTTTTCGGAGTCCGGCAGCGTAACCGCAATGTGCACAAACGGAACAAAACAAAGAAAGGAAAGTGAAGCAGTGGGCTTCGGGTTGCTTGCCTATTTAGAGGCAGCTTCCCCCGCTATTGTGCTTGATATTTTCATATATATTATTATATTATTATTATATTATCATTATTATATTTATATATACGGCACTTATCTCTGCCACCGAGGCAAAGGATGAGTTTAGTTTCCGTTAGGTACACTTTCGATCATTTTTTATCGCGTTTGGTCGTTAATCGCTCATGTACAGATATCCTAAAAATATTCCGAACACATATTCGCAATCTTCTAATTTTCTTGATCATGATGGTATGCCAGGTTAAGGTATTCGTGAATTTTTCTCCATAAGAGTATATTTTACGGATACCTTTGGGACCTGACAAAATTCTGGTGTTAACCGAAAATCCCTCTTAATCTCGCAAAACCTCCATGAGCTTACGAAATCATTTTTTTGACTAGTATTTTGGCTAAGAAAACCATTATAATTAATTTTCCAGTCTAAATAACTGTCTCGAGTAACCTTTAATTACGTAAAATTATTAATTACGCGAAATCTTTGTAAGCGAAAAAATTGGGATGTTACACAAGAGGCTTTCGCGAGGGAATTAGTCTCTTGCGTGCTTGTCACTACCCTAAGTTGGGGCATGACAATAGCCAAGAGAAGGGAAAAGTGAATTGGCAAGGGAATAAAAGAAAGGAAGAGAGAAAGGACAAGGTGCATCGTTCCACGTAAAGGTGGTGACATGCGCACCTCAGCCATGCTGCCCAACACGCCTCAGTCACATACCCCAAGGGACAACACCTTTATGTTCCCTGTTAGCCACATGACATTACGCGAATGGATTACTTATCAAGGAAAATCATGCCATTTCCTAAAGCCCCATGGCACATACAGGCGTGGCAAATGAGTTCACCAAGGAGACAAGACTCCAAGGTCATTGGTTAGAAGAGGGAAGCGATTGAAGATTCCCCTCTGACGCTGAGAAAGAGAAGGCGAGCCTAGAGAAAGAAGCGAGCTCAAGGGACAAAACCCAAGTCACCAAGCCTTTGTCCTTGTAGGCCACGGCTTCCTAACCTAAGTGGGGGCCTTGTTACGAGCTAAAGACTAAGAGTCCTAGTGGGCCAAGCTCGATGGCCCAATAAGGAGGAAGCCCAGGTTCAGAAAATCCTTATAAAGGATTAAGCAGTGCTTAGGTTGCAAAAGGACATGGGACCCACCTCTTTCCTCTAAAAGGAAACTTCCTAGAATGATCAAAAGGAAGATTCTTAACCTAAAATAGGAGGTATAAATTGCAACGCCGTAGCTAACTGCCTATGCTCGAGTAATAAACAATGCTCACTAGGTTGTCAATCATCTAGTGGGAATACTTATAGTCCTTCACTACTTTTGGAAAATACAAGGCTAGAGAAAATATGGATCATTTCAAAACTTTTCTATTATTATATATTCATAAAATATGAGCCGCGTGTGGGACCAACATATAATACAAACGATAAAGCGCGATCGGGCTTGGTCAAATCTTCCATGGCATTGATAAGCATTGTTAAGCATAATTAGCAGTTATATACACAAACTTGGCCCGTCACACGTAGTTACATCCATAGTAAGGTAATAGAATAGCTTATACACAAGTACCATACATATACAGGTCCAAAATACATATCCAAAAAATGAAACTAAGCTATCGAGTCCTTAAACTGGGTCCTTGGTCAGGTCTGCCTTCGGCTCCTCACAGCTCCACGGGTGGCTCTCCATAGGGCTCCTCATATTCCGCATAGTCCTCGTCCACTCCTGGAAGCATAAGCAAGTAGGGGTGAGAACTTGTGTCCTCAATGGTTTACCTTAGCGTCGGGGTGCCTTTTTAACTCCCTTATGAACCAGGCATACTAAGATCCTACTTATTATTATCTTTCCTGGTGTCCTGAACGGCTTTATCTACTTTACTAGGTGACTGGGATCTAATCTTTCTTATCTAGGTTCTCGCGCTTTCTATCCTTGACCGTTGTAACATAACCACATATACATGTATGCAAGGTGATTGTCTCCCATGCATTCCCTTCGAGCATGGTGACGTGATCGAGCCCCATGCGTTCCCTTCGAGCATGGTGACGTGCAACAATATCTACGTTCCCTTCGAGACTGCTATTGCGCACTATGCATGAGCTTGACATCATTTCTTAGCTGGGGTATCATACACTCAGGCCGCCTTCCTTTGGGCTAAGCCATAAGTGGTCTAAAATCATCATTCTTTCATAACCTTATCATATGCATTTTTTATCTTTTCATCATACTCTTGTTCCTACCTTTCATTGTTATCTTCATTTATTAAACATTCATTGCATGATAATTTCTAGTGATCTATCCTCATGATGCATGCTTTCTTGTATCACAATAAACACATCTTTGCTCATTGGATCCCTTGGAACCATTAAAGTCTCAAGTCTGTCAGGTTTCATTCGAATGCCTTGGCTTGCATTCGAATGAAATCCCTACGAGTTCATTCATTCGACTGAAATAGGGTTTCAGTCGATTGAAATCCTCAGCATTCTTTCATTCGAATACTAGCGGATTCATTCGATTGAAATCCTGAGATTTTCCTTTCATTCGACTGCATGGGAATTCAATCGAATGAAGGCTCAATTTGGCTTTCATTCGACTGAAAACCTCACGTATTCGAATGAAAGCTGAAAAATCGCTTCCCCGAGACTTCAGTTCTCAATTTTCCACAAAAAAACCACTGTTCTTAGAGTTCCAATCAGTACAGTTATACATTTCATTCGTCAAAATTTCTCAAAACCTTTTTCACCCTGATTTTTCCAAAAATACTACTTAACATTTTTACAGTCAGAAATACAAAATAACACATATACAGTTAAAAATTTAACCACATAGACAGTGGGCTTAGAGCTACCCACTTCCTATGTGCGTTTTGGTCAGTTGTCCGTTGTAACATCCCGATTTTTTTAGAGAAATATTCGAAAAATATAAATGATTAAT
>QANU01005841.1:0-16262 GCA_003254905.1 Nissolia schottii
ATAATAATATAATAATAATATTTATAATAAAAAGAAAAAGGAAAAAGAAAAAGAAAAAGGAGAACAGGGCACATGCCTTTGGCTGTAAATAGCCAATTAACTTCAGAAAGCAAAGCACGTTTCTCTCCCTGCTTTCACAAATTCTAGTATCGTTCGTGCACATTGCGGTAGCGCTGCCGGACTCCAGAAAAATTCTAGGAACACACCATCGTGAAGAGGATTTTCACCACATCAACTCTCCCGAATCGGAATTTTCATCGAATGTGGGTAACCCTAAGCCCACTGTCTATGTGGATTACTATGTGATTTTATATGTGTATTTTTGCGTATCTGACTTTGGAAACATTATGTGGAAAATAGGTAGATCATGCTGTGAAAGTAGTTTTGAGTAGTTTTAGCGATAGGAAAGTGTAACTATACCTGTTGGATCATATGAAAAATATATTTGAAGTTACAGGGGAAAGCACTGTGAAAATATGTGGAAAATCAAGCTACGAATGAGTTTATAACATAGTCATTCGAATGAAAGTGAATTTCTCTCATCCTGGAGCATTTTTGAGGATTCATTCAAATGACCAAACCCTAGTCATTCGAATGACTCACATTCCCCCACGGAGAGAAATTTTAAGAGGTCATTCGAATGGCCAAACCCTCGTCATTCGAATGACACTCCATCTTTATAAACCGAGAGCTAAGTTTTTGAGACATTAATGATTAAGCTTTGTTATTCGAATGATCACTGAAGAACTTGAGTTTTGAGCTTTTCTATGTGTTCCAACAAGTATAGACACGTGTACCGTTGTGTATGAAAGCATGCATCATGAGGAATCGGCCGTCGTACAACTTAGGACGACCGTAGATAACTGGAAGTTATCACTTAACGTTTAAAAAGATCATAACTGAACCTTAGGGAACGATGACATGTCTTATGAGGCTCCGACCCCAGAGGACCCGGTGTGCCTTAAACACACAGTTATATGATTAAGATGATCCCTTCTCTTGGCACGTCCAACGGACAAGCCCCTCACTAGTTCAGCAAGATGGATTGGTTATGAAAATGCAGGCACAGGCCTGAGTTTAGGAATACAGGCACAGGCCTGCCTATGCAGGCGTAGGCCTTACCACGATGAGGACAGGCACAGGCCTGACTAAAGAATGGGCCCATTAAATGAATGAAAAAGTCACGCGAGGTCAAGTCAAAGGGCTGACCTAGTCGAATCACAGGGTCGACCCACGAGTGCACACTTGATGAGTCACAGGGTCTATCCCTTGCCATCCTCTCAGCTAGGTGGTAGTACCTATCGTTGTTCGATGTCTTCCTCCTATGAGCTTTACGTGGCTAGCTACCACACCGGTCAAGAGCGTTGTCGGGTCGTCAACGATAGGGAACGCAAGGAGGTTGTAGCCGCGGCCACAGTTACAAATGTGAAAGGACTAAGAAGGATGCAGCCACGGGCGCGTGAGAGAATCCCTAGATCCCCCTCATGCATGAGATATATGTATGGATGAATGTATGTATGCACGTAAATATGTATGTAAACGGATATATGACTATGCATCAGTTATCGTCAAGGGAACATCCTGAGACGACTAGTATGTATGCTAGAAATGACGTGAGTGGGAGATTCTACATTGCCGTACTCGATTGAACACAGTTAATAAGCACGAAGCCTAAGTAATATCAAGATTAGAAAACCCCAGTCACCTAGTAAAGTAGATAAAGTTACTCAGGTCCTAGACAAAAGATAATAATCAGTAAGGGTTAGTACGCATGACACCTAGAGATCTCCTGAATGACCTAGATTTTGCCCGAGAAATGAAGCGATAGATATGACCCAAGGTTTCCACTAAGAACGATCTTTTCTTACCCCCACTCGCTTATGGTTTCAGGTGATACTGATGATGTCACCACGGAGGGCCGCCTTGCTGTTGACTCATACACGCCAACGTGACCCCAAGATCCGGGTAATAACGGAGACGTGTACGTACGCCCCTACCGACGCTCCAGCCTCTACTAGCACCACCCCTCTGACTGCACTGTGGAGCTGGGTGAAACACCCTAACTAGTCGGCCTATGCTTAAGTCATAGACTTTCCGGCTAGGTGGTGCTTTTCTGGTGCTGCGAACCATTATGATTCTATATCCTGGTTTGAAATTAGGGTTTTATAAAATAGCGGGCCAATTTAAAACTTCATTTAGTCATATTACGAAAATATCGAGCCATACGCACCATACATCGCATAAGTATATCATAAAAAGGAATAAATGAAGTACGAGTACATACCTAGCGTACGGCGAATACACAAAGAAAATACAGTTACGGCCCACAGATAACACACACATACTTATACATTTATATAACAAGGAGCATCATTGTCCTATCACGGACATACATGTTCTACATCAGTTAGATACATGATACCTATACATCATACTACAAGTGAACGGAACCTATGCACACGGATGAGTACTACTCATTGCGTGTACGATACAAACCTAGCATCCGTCTCTCGGTCAGCACTGAAGGGGCTCTCCTGCAGCTACTTATCGGAATCCTCCTCTCCCTCTCCGGGATCCACCTCATCCTCGCTGGAGATGTCGGTCACGACGGTGAACTCACGGGGCACAAATCTGCGTGGTCGCACTGGGAGAACACTCTTGCGGGCGGTAGTGCGCAAACCTCGTCCTCGAACCGGCGGTGTAGCTGGCTCTGGGTCTGTCTCGAGCTCAGGCCTCAGCGATGGCTCTGGTCTCGGTGGTGGACGGACATCCTTCCCGTCAACATGAATCAGGTCGCGGGGGCTGCCACCTGGACGCTCGTCTATCCAGATGGGGTGCATGGGCGATGACCCTGGCCCGCGAAGTCGGCGACGTACCTGCTCTGGACTCTCTCCCGGGAAGTTCGCAGGGGCGAACGTGCTGGTCTCCAGTAGGGTATAGGTCCGATAATTGCGCTGTCGAGAGCGCGTGAACAGCCAGACATCCTTAGGCGGCGGTGACGACATGCTGGTCAACTGGAGTCATACACGAGTGGGAATAAGAACGACTACGTTCTTAGTGGAAACTCGGCGTGGCTACTATAGTTCAATTACTCGGGCACCCTCCAGCCACTCAGGAAAACCTCTACGTTTCATACAATACTAAATCCTATCAGTTATTATCTTGTACCTACATCCTGAGCAGCTTTATCTATGTTACTAGGTGATTGGGTTTCTAATCTTGTCATTACCTGGGCTTCGTGCTTTTTAACTGAGCGTTGCTACTAGAGACATACTATTCGTCTTGGGACGTTCCCTTGATGATACATAATGCATGAACAGTTATACATAATGCTTAAACAGGTATACATACATACTATCATTAGGACATCAATCATCAGTTCATACATATAATGTCATAATGCATGGGAGAAACTGGGGATCTCTTGCGCGCTCTGTAGCTGCGTCCTACTTAGTCCTTACACCTTTGTAGCCATGGCCTCGGACTACAACCTCTTTTTGCCACTATTGCATTGACCCGGCGGCGCTCTTTACCGGTATGGTAGCTAACCATGCAAGGCTCATAGGAGGTAAACATCGAATGCAATTAGTGCAACCATCCCCTCTTTCTGGAATGGCGAGGGACCAAACCTATGAGTGATCAGGTGTGGACAAGCTTTGACCGGCCCTATGGCTCGATCTGTTTCTCTTTTAGTGGGGCCCCTTAGTCATCATATCATTTGTACAGACCTATGCCTGTTTTACATACGTGGGCCTATGCCCGTTCTGCATCTTTGGGCCTATGCCCGTTTTACATATCGTGATCAGGTCTCTTTACCTGCGTTGCTCGTAACCAATTCATCTTACTGGACTGGCGAGGGGCGTGTCTGTAAGACTTTGCCAAGAGAATAGGGGATCTTCCTAATTGTATAACTAAACTCTTTAACTATGGTTTACCGTACCAACTGGGGTCGGAACCTTCCTAACTCATTCTGTATTTCCTAGGGTCCAATTATGATCTTCATTAAATTTTAGCGTGAACTTCTAATTATCTAAGGTCGTCCTAACTCTTACGACGGCCTTTCCTCATGATGGATGCTTAATTTACACAACAACATACATAACTATGCAGGGTGGATTCCATAGAACCTTCAAAATCATAAGCTTTCAGTGAGCATTCGAATGCCTAAGGGTTTAGCATTCGATTGCTTCTTTCAATCGAATCCCTTAGGGATTCAATCGGCTGAGATCCTTTTTGGTCTTTGATTCGATTGAAATCCTCAAGTATTCGATTGAAATCCTCCGCGGTCTTTCATTCGAATGAAATCCTCAAGTATTCGATTGAAATCCAAAATCTTCTTTCATTCGAATCCGTGGGAATTCAATCGAATGCTACAGTAAAAAAATCGCCCCAGAGAGCAAATTCTCCAGGGTTTGCTCCGCGTAACATTTTTCGCTTCTACAATAATCTAATCCATACAGTTATGGTTTCCAAACCTCAAAATCATCAAAATCTAGCTTCCCTAACTCATTTCCTATAGTTTTAGTAAAATAGTTTTTCACTCACATACACAGAAATGCATTCAAATAATCATAAAAGAAACCACATAGACAGTGGGCTTAGAGTTACCCACATCGGGTGGAGATTTCGGTCCGGTAGAGTTGGAGTAGAGAATTTCCCCTTCACGGTGGTGCGTCCCCACAATTTTTCTGGAGTCCGAAAGCGCTTCCGCGATGTGCTTGAGTGGGACCGACGTTTCGTGAAAGCGAAATGAAAATGACTTCTGAAGGTGGCTATTTATAGCCTATTTTCCTTTTTCCTTTTCCCTTCTCTTTTTCTCTTTTTCCTTTTCTTTATCATTTCTTTATCGGTTGCTTTGTTATTATTATTATTTGTTTATTTATTTATTTATATTAAAAAGAGTTAATTACCTCCTGAGGGAGATAAATTCCCTCCAGGGCGGTTTTGGTCCCGCTTGATCGCGTTTAAATCAATTTCACACCTCAGTTGCCCTAAAACTATTCCGGGCATACCGTCTTGATCCATTGATTTTTTTCCTTCGGCCCGGGAGTCATCACTCAGGAACTTTCGACCGTTTTATCGTATCCAAAAATTCCACGAGCATTCCCCGGTATCCGAAACGAATTCCGTTCGAGTCGAAAATCTCCCGGATGCGCCGAAAAATTTCCCGGACAACAAAAACCTAATTCCGACCGCTAAGCCAGAGGTTTTGCTGATTAAATTTTCCTTCCTAAATTCTTGGAACGCCTTTCGATCTCTCATGACGGCTAACCAGCGGGCTTTCCGTGCACGAAAGAATCGGGTTGTTACACTGGGTCCTCAGCAATCGACCCCATCCTAGTGGATGAGAGCCCAGGGGCAAATGCCGACGACCCCATGCACCTGAATGACGACAGCGACGAAAGAGCTCCCCTTCCAGAGCGAGAGGTCGAGGTGGACCCAGCCTCACTTACGCCACTGGCCAAGCCTCATGGTCGCAGGACCACGGCAAGGAAGAGGGTAACTCTCGCACTACAACGCCGGTACGCCCACCTAGATTTCACGGCTGTGACAGCAGTGTTCAGTGGGGACGAGGCAGAGGAGGAGGAGGAGCCAGAGTAAGATGAGTTGGACGAGTAGGGCTGCGGGCGAGGACAGTCTCTGAGGAGAGCTTGAGGAGGACCTGTATAGCTAGTAGTGATAGTGTGCGTTGTATAATACGCGCAATGGGTAGTACCCACCCGCGTATATATATCTAGTGTGTACATATAGGATGCGCAACGGGTAGTTCCCATCCGCATGTATATATATTGTATGATAACTTTTGCTGCTGTATTAGCAACTAATTAATGTAACATAAAGAAATGTACATTATGACTATGCATATAGGTATGTATGCGATGCTTTTTGGCCAATTTATGTGTACCTCTGTGAATGTAGGTTATCCGACAATTATGTATACGAAATCCCCATATCTTTTGCTATACTGGTTAAACGACTAACTATATGCATGGCACTTAATTTCCTAGCATTAGTAGTCGCACAAAAAGTTTCAAAACGGCCCATATTTTGAATAAAAACCCTACTTTATAAGGTACTGGAGAACGGTAAAAGTTCGCACCACCAGAAGATAACCATCTAGTTTGGAGGGCTTGTGACTTAAGCAGAAGCCAGCCAGCTAGGGTGTCTCACAAATCGCAGTATAGTGTCATCACGGCTGCATCTAGGGAGGAACTGTGCTGAACACGATCAGCCACCTCAATTACTAAGCCAAAACCTAATTTTTCAAGAATTACCTACTTGCCCTCACTTATGCTTCTAAAAGTTCTATTTTTCCCTGAATTAATGAGTTGAAATTTCTATTTTGCCCTCCCTTTCTCAGATGAAGTATCTATTTTACCTTCTCTTATTCTGATAAAATGTCTATTTTACCTCGCTTAAACTCATGTCCAGCCTATTCTGACAAAATGTNAGCTTTCCAATCTCTCAATATATTGGAGATAGAAAAACTTCTAAAAAGATTGCGAGTTTTACAACTAACAAATGACAACAAGCACCCGAATGCAAATTAGTCTGCTAAGTGGGTAATAACTCTTTAATGTATATTAATATTAGTCTGCTGGGTGGGTAAGTGAAGCAATTATCTCAACCTTCCATTCTTTTCTGAGTTTCTTTCAAGTATAACAGTTACATGCACCTAATGCAAATTATCTAAAAGAAAATTCTTTGCTCCATAACTATTGGGTAATTCTCTGTAACTAACACATTTTAAGGAAACTATGCATCACAATTCCCTTTCATTATCAGCTATTTCTTTCATGTAAAAATTAGGATCAATTTTCTTTATGTTATCTACCTAAACCATAGTTGTCCACTCGTGAATCGAATTGTGAATCGTTCTCAATTTTCAAATCGTGAATCGTTTCGAATTGTAAGGTTCAGGAACATATTCATAAAAAGCCTAAATAGCAAAATACATACATAGAACCTAAAGAAAATGCTTAAAAAGTAGCAAATAACTTAAAAAGTAGTATAATAATTGAAGAAATAGTAAAGTATTATAAGCCAAATCCATTCCCTAATATCAAAATATCATCATAAACATAAACACTATAGTCTTAAAGGTCATGAATCATGATTATATTCACATTGTACATGTCTCTCACCTCTTCAAATTTCCTTTGGTTTTAAAATTAAAAGAATATGAAATATCTTTAATATTTTTTTGTTCAAAAAAGTGTGTTAATCTATTATGTTTTATTGATACTTAAAATGCTTTGGGCTTTGGTATTTAATCTATTGGGATTTGCCTCATTCAGATGTTAAAAACACAATTTGCAAAATCGTGACTACCCCTAAATAGCCTAAATTGCGAATCGGAAGCATGAATCGTGAATCGGTCCAATTCTAGCGATTCAACTTCGGTTCATACCATTTTACAATTCATTCCCAAATTATGAATCAGCGGAATCGCTCACATCTTGAATAGAAGCGAATCATATGGTTCGAACCACAAACCATACGATTCTAACAACTATGGTCTAAACACATGCAAAGTAACTAACACTTTTAAGGAAACTCTTCATCACTATTCACTTTCATTATCAGCTATTTCTTTCATGTAAAAATTAGGATCAATTTTCTTTATTTTATCTGTCTAAACATATATGCAAACAAACTGCTCAAAGCAACACAGGAAAAGGGACACACCTTTAAAAGATTCTCGCAGAACCTGCCCATTGAAAGGAATAAAGAAAATTAAAATAATTTTACGAAACTGAGTGTAACATAGGAATGAGAATATCAAACTCCACGGACTAAATGCAACTAACTGCAAAGAATAGTATACAAATGCATTATGCCACTAAAGTTAACATACTTCTGAAGAAATTAAATGATGCAGGAAAACTATTATATATTGGTGAAAGAAATACAAAACTAGATCTGCCATCAAGATAAAAGTATATATTCCATCTATTTTCCTTGTAAATAGGAATGATCTGTAATAGGAGTCTAAATTCATTATTTAACTCGTGTGTATAGGAAGTCAGTTAGGGTGGTTATATGTTAGTTGATTAATTATGTAACGTGCACAGCAAGTAACTAAGTTAGTCAGTTAGTTATGTGACTTGCACAGCAATTGATGTATATATATATATGAGAGCACCATTGCTCTGCATAATATAAGTTTTTCCTTCATAAATTCTCTATTTTTCATTCTCTGCTAGCCCTCTGCTAGCTACAATTTAAGGTATCAATCACACAAAGCTTCCATGTTTTCTCTTCCATTTTCTCCTTCAATCTCTTAAGCTTCCATCACCTGCAACTTGATACCATGAATTCGTGAAAATTCAGCACAATTCACTGTGAATCTCAGCATTTTATTGCGAATTTCCACTTTGTTCTTGTTCATGCTACTGCAGGATCTCGAATTCTTGAAATTTTCAAGAAATTCCTTGAGATTCAATTGGTACTGCAGGTTTCAGTCTGTTGTTGGCTCATTCACAACATTCTTGGTTTATGTTGATGATGTGATTCTAGCTGGAGATGATTTGACAGAGATTACCACCATCAAAGGGTTCCTAGATGATCAATTCAGAATTAAAGATCTAGGGGAACTTAAATTCTTTCTTGGCCTTGAAGTAGCTCGATCTCCTAAAGGCATTACAATTTCTCAAAGGAAATATGCCCTTGAGATCTTATCAGATGCAGGACTTCTTGGATGCAAACCAGCGGCAACTCCAATGAATGCTTCCCACAGATTAACCAAAGAAATAGGTGACCTATTGCCTGACCCTGATCCTTACAGAAGATTGGTGGGAAGGCTGATTTACTTGACAACAACCAAACCTGCTTTGTCCTTTTAAGTTAATCAGCTAGCTCAATTCATGGCTAGTCCCACCACTACTCATCAGCAAGCAGCCATGAGAGTCTTGCGTTTCATCAAATCAACACTAGGATTGGGTTTATTTCTTTCTTTTACATCAGAGTTGGAACTCAAAGCCTACACTGATGCCGATTGGGTTGGATGCCCTAATATAAAAAGATCCACCACTGGATTCCTTGTTTTTCTTGGAAATTCATTGTTTAGTTGGAAATCTAAGAAACAATCCACCATTTCTAGATCATCCTATGAAGCTGAGTACCGAGCCCTTGAAGCAGTAACTTGTGAAATACAATGGTTGTCCTATTTGCAGCATGATTTTGGCATTACTACTTCCCACACTGCAGCTGTCTTCTATGATAGTCAATCGGCTATTCAAATAGCACATAATCTAGCCTTCCATTAAAGCACAAAGCATATTGAATTAGATTGCCATCTAGTTCGTGACAAGGTGTAGAATGGTCTACTTCACTTGCTGCCTATCGAGTTCAAACTTCAGTTAGCTGAGCTCCTTACCAAGCCATTACCCTCAACCCCCTTTTCTTTTTTGCAAAGCAAACTTGGATTACTCAATATCTTTGTTGAACCAAATTCAAATTTTGAGGGAGGGCGGGGTAATACGAGTCTAAATTCCTAATTTAACTCATGTGTATAGGAAGTTAGTTAGGGTGGTTATATGTAAGTTGATTAGTTATGTAACTTGCACAACAAGTAACTGAGTTAATTATGTGAGTGCACAGCAAGTAATTGATGTATATATATGAGAGCACCATTTCCCTACATAATACAAGCTTTTCCTTCATGAATTCTCTGTTTTTCATTCTTTGTTAGCCCTCTCTGCTAGCTGCAATTTCTGTTAATCTGCTGTTATTAGAATAGGAAATAGAATTGTCTTTGTTGTAATTTGTTAATCAATCCCTAAATCTAATGGGGTGTGTTGTAAGCAGAATGTTTATATTTCTCTGTAATTTGACCATGGAAATGTAAGATTTCCTTGGTACGGGGTTGAAAAGATTATTCCCAGGAATGAAAAATGGCCTAAATTTTTTACCACCTTCCCCACGGAATTTTTGATTCCCACAGTAAGGGAATATTTCTAGAAATACAAAAAAGTCCAAATTGCCCTAAACCATAACATCATTGCTGGACAGCTGCCAGACCACCGACGAACCATTGTCGGACCACCGCCCCCCGAACCACTTGCCAGACCTCTGTCACTATCGTTAGACTGTCGTTGAACCACCACCACCACCCCAATCTTGCTTTGCCTATGCATGATGCTCACATGCCACCTTCCCAATCTCCAATTGGCATGCTTCAGCTCCCAGTCCATTCATTAAAGCCTCTTGTTGAGAAAGTGGGTCTTCATTACCATGCCTCTTGTTCTATCACCTTGTCTTCAGTCTCACCAATAAGCTTGATTTATTCTCATATTGACCTCATTTTGTCTCTGGTTAGTTCATGTTTAATATCATGACTTCCTAAGCAAACTCATCCTCTATCAGCTTGGAGAAGACCAACGCTAAATCTTTGAAGAAGCACCTGATATCCTTTGCTTTCTCGAGTGACTTCATATGGATCAATAGACCAAGACCTTTTATCTGGGAAAGGAGGCAAAGTAACCGAATCAACAAGACCCAAGAGAATAACTAGATCAGAAGGCTCTTATCATTTAAGTTCATACAAAAAATGAAGTTCCAAGAATAGATAGTCATGTGCGCTAGAAAATATGGGTTGTTGAGCTATTAAGAAAAGATAAGTAGTATAGGTACAAAAAGGCTAAACTAGAAAGACATCTCATAACCATAGGTCCTCCAAAAAATTGACACGAGAGCCATTGCCTACCTATGGAAAGCAATGACTTATGGTAACCCTAGGAAATGAATTTTCTAGGGCTAGAATGTGTACCAAGAAAATGTGCACTAGTGTTGCATCCATTCTTGTCAAGGCCATAATTCGAATAATTGGAGGCCAAAGTGACAACAGCTCAAGAGGAAAACGCCATAACTATTTTGCTGTCAATGGCAACATTTTTTAGTACCAAATTTCTGAGACTCAAAACCCCTTTGTTTTTAAAACAACACACCAAATGATCCTGACTTGCATAAGAAGCCCTTGACCAAAGAAACTCCCTCGTAATCTTTTCAATTGTATTTGCCAACCCCATCGATATGAGAAACAAAGATAAAAAGTAGAAAGCAATGCTAGAGAGGCAAGCTTGGATGAGGATGATTTGACCACCTAGAGAAAAGTACGCTCTTTCTAGATCAAGGCGTTTAGAGATCTTCTCCACCACTGGACCCAAAATAAAATGGGTATAAGACTGCCTCCCACAGGAACACCCAAATAAATAAAAAGCAACTCTTAACATTTTGCAACCCGCCAAGGAAGCCTAAGAGGAAGGGCTTGAGAATCCAAATTAATACCAGCTAAACCGCTTTTAGACCAATTAATATTCAACCCAGAGGAGAATGGGTTTTATAGCTTAGTAGACCCAGTGCTGAACTTCTACGCCTCATGCAGAGCCTTAATCAGATCAAAATAGATATCAAATAATAGTAGGAATTTTGAATCACCTCACTATGACCATGTTAGTGTTGTGAGTTAGTTACTCAATTTCCCTTATGATATTTAATGGGATGCAGTGGTTTGAATCTTGAGGTATATTGAAGGTCTCCAGAAGGGGCTGATTTATGAGAATATGGGTCCCTCATGCAAATTAGGCAAGATCTCCTACTAGGAGATCCACTCCTAGGTTTTGTGTTCAAATGGTAATTTAGTCTCACAAACAAGCAAACACCAAGATGCGATAGCAAAGACCCATTTGTGACAATCAAACAACACTGCATATTGCCTTCAATCTAGTTTTGCATGAGAGGACCAAACATAGATTAATTGTCATTTCATTTGTGAAAAGATTCTCCCAGGAGAAATCATTACCTCTTTAGTGAACTCTAATAATTACCTATTGATATCTTCACTAAATCTCTTTGGGGTCCTAGTGTCTTGTATATAAATGACATATACACACCAACTTGAGAAGGAGTTTTGATATTCTAGTGATATTTTTCTCTTACAAAGAATGATCCTTTAGATAATTATAAATGGAAATAGATTCTCCCGGTCATAATTAGATAATTAAGGGAAAAAAACACTTTAGCCCCCTTGAATTATATGACATGTGCACTTCCCCCCACCCCCACATTTTTAAAGTGTGCAAACCAGCCCGAGTTTTCTTAATTGTGCAAAAGGAACCTTATGATAACTTTGCTGACAAAAATGTTCCTTTGCTCTCATATGTGCCTATCACGTGACCTTTTTATTGATAAAATTACCCTCCCTAAGAAGTACTAATCACACCAAGAAAAACACTTGAATCTTTACCAATTTTGTGTTCTTCCCCTTCTATTTATTTGCCTGTAGTAGTAACCCTAAATTACACAATCTCCAAAATCTAATCTCTAATTTCATCCCATTCCCATTCAACTTTGTCTTGAGATTGCTCTATAGACCTTTCAAGTTTCAACAATGTGCTTCCATTGTTAACATTACCAAATAACGACTTATGATATAATGCTTCATCAAGCTTTCTCTTCAATGGAAATTTCACACATGTAAGCTTGTTGAGACATGGAGAAAAAGACAACTCTTGAGGCAGCAAGGAGACAATAGTTTATGATTTGTGTATGTAGTTTTATGGTGAATAAGTGAGATTCTATTTAGGCATAGGCATAGCTTCCTAATATTTTAATTACTTTCTGTCAACTGGTAAATTTTAATTACTCTACGAAGGCACAGTTGTTTGATGGCGTGCATCTAACATCTTGAGTTACTTTCTACTTTCTTTTGTTCTTTCTCAGTATGAGATATAAAATTCAAAGTGATACACCTACAACTATGGCCACAGTGAGACTACATTTAAAATTGAAACTTCACTCAAAATGATAAGGCCAAAAGAGTGAAATTAATTTAACATTCAAAAGACTGAAAGACGAAAATATTTTTAAAAATGACCACTACAAGTTTAATCATGTTCCCTCGTAACAGCTCTACCAGATTCGATGCAACAACAATCAACGTTCCAGTTTCATTCCTTTGGTCCTTCGCATTTATTTCTTTAGGAGTAAGCATTTCAGATAGTTGGGCTAATTGCCCAAATAATAGCCTGTCGATTCAAGACAATTGTAAAGAGCAATCGAAAATCTAAGTTGAATGGGAAAAACATGAAATTAGAGATTGAAATTTGAGTTGAGTTGTGATACTGCTACGGTATAAACAAGAAAGGGAAGAACAAAAAATTGATTAGGATTTAAGGGTTTTCTTTGGTGTGATATCAGTAAATTTTAGGGAGGGTATTTTTGTCAATAATAAGAGTCACATGATAGGCACATAAGCTATGGGACATTTTTAGCAAAATCAACATTAGGTTCATTTTGCACAGTTAAAAAACACTCAGACTGATTTGCACACTTTTAAAGTGTGAGGGGTGAAGTGGACGTGTCATATAATTCAAGGGGGTAAAGTGTTTTTCTCCTGATAATTAATCACTACACCTAAAGCCTTAGATTCTATACAAAATTCTGTACATTCATATCATACATCCATGAACTGAGACGGTGTCTGTCAAGTCATTTTACACCATGACCAATGTTTCCAAGGAAAGAAAAATAAAAAACAAGACAAGCATCTGAAGAGTCACTTTGAAGAAATGGCCAACAAATTAGCATCATGAAACATTTCTTTGGAGAATTTAAAGGTCATCTGAGCAGGATTGCATATTGAAAATACATAATGAATAAATGTAGCATTCCAAGTAAAAAGAATTTAATGTGATTATGGAATATTGTTTAGTCAAGACAAATGATAGTTGCAAACAATCACTATTTCATCAGCTTTGGAATGAGAAACACCAAATAAACATAAAGAAAAACAGAAGTGAAGCCTAAAACACACAATTTTGGAGATATTTATATTTTAAAGTCCAAAACATCACAAATCTGAAAATGTTCAAACAAACACAATCTACTGTATCAAAAATATGTGAAGGAGAAAAGTAGATTACCTTTCCCAAAATAAGGGGGATTAATATGGTCAGGACAAGACTTTTAAATAACTGTTTAGTAGGTAAAGTCAGTCCAACTCCATCGGCTACAAATTTTTTGATTGAAAATGGAACCTGCAATAAGAAGAAATATTGTCACAGAATATAGAAAATAAACAAGAATCAGATTAGATGGAAAAAAGACATAAAGGCTCAAAATTTTATTATGGTTCAAAAAGATAAATACAAGGAAGACCGAATACAATCTCAAACATGCTGAAATTGGACATGAAGGAAAAGAATAGATGAGATACAATATTATTAATGTGAAGATATGATATTAATAGAAAAAACTAACCTAATAATACTCTAATCTAGAGCCTCTATGAGCGAGTGGTTTAGAGATCAATCTTTACCATCCCCATTCTTCTAAATAAAATAAACTAAATTTTAGTACAAGATAGCTAGGTTTGTGCATTGTCAACTTTTCAAGCCCAAAAGACTCTTGCATGAGAGAGTGTGTTAAGATATAAATATCATTTAATAGTCTCTACTCAAAAGCATAAGCTTTTGGAAGAGATGGTTCTTGACAGATTCCAATGCTTTGGGATGTTTCTTTCCAAGGCTACAATCGATACTACAATAATTGCATAAGCCTATTTCCAACACAGCTATAGTAATTACTAAAATAATTATTAAGCCTATTTGCAACATCAACAAACAAAGGAAAGCAATGCAGCATCAAGATAAAGCTTAGTCATCACTAAAATAACGAAAGCAATGCAGCATCAAGATAAAGCCAGGTCCAACAGCACAAGAAAGGACTTGAACACCACCAAAAGGAGTATGAATGGAACTCATTCACAGGAAGTTGAAGTCTATTTTTAAGAGGTAAAGAGAAAAGGGAACCACATCTACAGTATCAATTTTGCATAATAAAATTCCAACACGGCCAAATAATTAAAAACAGAAGGAAAAGAAAATTAAAGCCAAGATAGAGTTGAGGAAAATGATAAATATAGAACTCTTAACGACTCACAATCAATATTCCTAACATGTTAGATATTACTGTCATTGCAAGAGCCAGTGCAGAATTTCCTCCAGCAAGCTGCAGAAGCATAATAAGAAACTCAAACAAACTCCTTAAGATGTAGAAGAAAATTGTTATACAAAATTGATAGGATGACAAAGGGAAAATAAAAAATGAAAGAAAGGCGAGGAACATAATCATTACCTGGGTAAGTGCAACACCACTTGATAATGTAGTTGGCATACAAGTAAATATGGCCAACCCTGTAAAAACACAGAAATATGAATGTCAATATGTAAGTAAATTGAGACTTTTAAGGCCAACTGCGAATGATAAGTACATTAATTGTAGTCAATCTGTTACAGACCAATCAGCCACTACTGCAACAGATTCTGTTCCGAATAGGAAGGGGAAGGAAATCATTCCTTTTCCATTCCATTATTCCAGAAAAGGAAAGAGAGGATTAGGGAATAATTCAAATTAGCAATGATTCTAATTTGTTTTAGCTGTTAATGATTTGTTAGGAAAATCAGGAGAATAAATTGGTTGCACTAAAATAGGAAGGAAAGATATTGAGGCCATGATTTTCTCTCTCTAGCGGTATAAGAGAGAACCGAAAGGGAAGGGGTTTGGCACTCAGAAAATTAGCCAGAACACAGGGGACCAAGGGATCCATAATTCCCAGGATTGTTATTCTTTATTTTCGTCAAGTACTTCAGTTAGCATTTTCTGTTCTGCACCAAAATTCCCCACTGGGATTCGGTTTTCATCAATAATAAAGCAATATTATTTCAGCAGCATTATCATCGATACCAGTTCTTACAATTGGTATCAGAGCACCGTTCCTAGGATAACTGTGTATGGTGTCCACGCGCGCGGTAATGGAGGTTAGGATGGAAGCAGTGGAGAGGCAGATGGAGATGAGAGCATCTCAGGCAGAGATAAGAGGGTCTCAGGCAGAGGTGAAGGAGACTCAAACTAACATCTTGGCGCTTCTGCAGCAAATCATGGACAGGTTGCCACCACAGCAACCCGGAAGCAACCAGGAAGAAGAGGACAGAGTCTCAGGAGGCAGGGGAGAAGAGGGAATAAACGAAAGGGAGGAGCAAGAACCTAGGCGATTCGAGGCCACACGGAAATTGGATGTTCCGGTTTTTGTGGGGGAAGGAGCCTCGGATTGGTTAGTCAAAATGGACGAGGTATTTGTTGGTCACCATTCTCAAAACTCAAATTTTAAGGAAACCAAGGAGGGAGCTGGAGGGGACAACAAAGATGAATGTAAAAGGGAAGAAGATATGGATGAATTAGTGGACGTTCCTAAGGAGGCA
>QANU01005934.1:0-54624 GCA_003254905.1 Nissolia schottii
CGGTAAACACGAATTTTACCGACGGAAATTCCGCCGGTAATAACCAATTTTCTTGTAGTGTTTATAAGGAAGCATATAATTTTATATTTAACCCAATTTAAAAGCTGTATTTCAATTCAATCTTAAGAGCTTTAAAAATTAAAGAACAAAAAAATATACAATATAAAAATAATTTGCTCAACTACGTACAATTATGTTAGAAGAAAAAATGAGTTGAAAACACATTTCTCCGTCTCTTCCGATAATTAGATAAGAACAACAACAAAAATAAGAGTATGATAAAATAATAAAAGAAAGAGCGATAGGATTATACAATTATATTCAGCTAAATTTTCTTTTTCTTTTAATATAAGTACATGAAAATTGTACAATGTCATCTCATCGTGTTTGGTGATCTATAAATATCATCTCATTTTGTTTTGGATTTATTTTACAATGTCAAAGAACAATAAAGAAAATATGTGTTGGTAACTCATGCATAACATGAAGGGTCAATTTAAAGCTTAGCTCAGTCCCATTTTTCTTGCCCATAGCATGTTGGTGTCATCCTCCATCTTACCCTCGTGCCTTCGTTTACTTGATCACCAGTTCAATTGAAAATGAGAAACACTTAATGTCTTATTGGCGTATTAATGTCTTATTAGCATATTTATTATTTGTTGTATCAAAAACATTAGAAGAAAATGGGAAATAATAAAATACAACATGTTTAAAAATTCAATGTCACATAATCGAAGCTTTATTAAGAATATGAGCAATATCAGCACGTCTTTGATCAATTTTGTATTGTAAATTCAAATGTAACTTAGTTTAGCATATTTGTTTTCAAATTCAAATGTAATTAAATTTTGACTCTGTAAATTCTAACAAAAAGAAAAAATTGAATTTGCAAACTAAAACAATATATGTCAAGTTTCTAAAGTTGAATACAATTGGACAAACAAAAACATTGAATAAAATGCTGCAATAACCTTAAATGCCTTAAAAAAAATGCAATTACAATTAGTTTACCAGAATTTGTTTTCAAATTCAAATATAATTTTACATTTCAAATTGATATCTATCACACTTTCCATAGTGCTATATGAGTTCAAATTTAATTAAATACATATCGATATTGCTATAATTTGAAGAAATTTTTTCTTTTTCTGTAATTGTTAATTCAATGGATTGGCCAAATTTTTTAGTTTTTTTTAGCATTATTCCATGAACAAAGAGAGATAGAGGATAGTGTCACCCATATGCAAAATTTTAAGTGATTTTTGTTTTAATTTTAATTTACCAAATTAAAAAAGACAAATACTTGCATGATATTCTATTCAATTTGCTTATAAGGAATTAGTTATATATCCCACATGTCACATCAACTTCCGTTCCGTTAAAAAGCTTGTGGATGAAAGGTTTAATGATACTAGATAATTAAAACAACAAAAGTCATAGGTACTAGATAATTACTGATACTCACAATTTTTTATCAACAACTGAATAAAGAAAGGGGGAAAAAAAATAGTAAATAATTTTGCAAAGAAATAGCCTAAAAAAATTGTTTACATTCTCACCTCCAAAAAAGGGTAAGAAAAAATGCAGGAGAGAAAGGAAGCTCACATTAACCAAAAACACATCTTACAAGCACATTTCTTTGTATTTACAAAACATTAAGCCACCTCTTTTCTTTTCTATTCTATTCTTTGCTCTATCTATGCTGCTGGCAGAGTTTAAGGTCATGAACCAAGCAGAAAACAGATAGATACAATACAATCTACTATACCATGACCTCAACCTTACATTTTACAAGTAAGAATAAACTATTGAAGATGTCACAGCTAGCAGAAATGACAAGAAACGAATAGCCAACTATTTGTGATAACCCTTCAGGCATTTATGCTAGCCAACCTCAATCAAGATTGCATCTTTATAAGAAGCTAGACAATGAAGGTCTTGTAAGGCCAATCGTAAGCGCAGAACATTTGCCTTGATTTGAAGCAGCACTAGACCTTATCTGCCTTGCCTTAAAAAACCCTTCACTTGTAGAGCCGCATACATAGACCGCAACCTGTTAGTTATCTCTGTGAATGATGGCCGGCTTTCGGGGTCTGGTGACCAACAATCTTGCATGAGCTTCCTCCATTCGGTATCACAATGGTGTGGAATAGGTGGTCGAAGAGTGTTCTTTACAATCCCCCCTAAAAGCATGTCATAAAGATGCAAGCACACCAGAAAAGTGAGTCAAAGCATACCATCTTCTAGTCGCATTAGTGAATAGATTTGGAAATACTGGAAAGGACGGTATCTTCAGCAAAAAGCCCAAAACTTTTATCCATTCATGAGCATCACTCTTACTAAGATCTGTGAGTACACAGAAACCCAATCCCTTTTGCTGTAGGTTGTCAAACTCAAGAGTTTAAATAAACTTGATAGTTTATTGATTTTGTTAAGAGTTTATAAGTTAAGTCGAGAGTTTAACAACCCTAATTCGCACAGAAAAAACTAAAGGGCCATGGGATGATATTGTTTACATAATCTTACCAATAATGGCACCACAATGCATATCCATATAAGGTTCTTCCCCAGTCAAGATCTCCCACATTGAGATGCCAAATGAGAAAACATCAACCTGAAAAATTCATTCCACAAGCTAAATGCCTATGAAAGATTCATTGACACCCAATCTTGCTCAAATAATCAAATTCAAATTCTGGAGAACTAGCGGATTTCCATAATTTTAATTTTTTAGACACATTTATATAAAATTACTCATCTCATATCAAATTAATGGGTGTGACAACAAAAATAAATTGTCGAGGTATAAACATTATAAATAAGTGGTTGGGTGATTGCCAAAGATGGTTGGCCCAATTGATAAAGGAATAACCTCATATCTCACTGGGACACAAGCATGATTCCCACTGATGCTAAGAGGGCTACTTTGGCAGTTAATTTGTAAGTGTACTTCTAGAAGCGTTCAAAGAGCCTAAAGGCGTGCCTTGACCCTAGTGGGATGATAGATGTCAAACTCACTTAAACTTTTTGCAAGAAAAGAAAAGGAAAAAGAAAAAGAAAATAGCTGGATGATGGTCGAGGGTTTGTACTCTATTATGGAAGATTGATTTGGCTTTTGCGAGCACTTTTCTTGGAGATTTCAAAAAGGATGGCAAAGTAGGATTTTGATTTAGTAGCTTAACTCGTGGAGAAATGGCTATTCAACCCTTTTGTATGATTGAAGCCCCGTAGATGTTCAGATAGAAGGTAGCTAATGGTTCAAGTCTGAGAGAGACAAAGTATAGAAGACATCATTAAGACTTAGCTTTAAATGGCTAGCCTGTAGACATGATCTGTAATAAGATACAATGACGTCGTTTGATCCTTATATCCTACCTTAGCTAGTGAGAAATGACTTGCTAGTTGTTGTAACGATTGAAAATTTTATTTTAGGAATAAAAAACTTGTACACCAAGTTTGGATATATGTTACTCCCTCAATAAGTGATCAAATTTGTACAACACAAGAATTAAGAAAAAACATACTTCCCTCTGTTCTGCAATAGTAGTTCTTTTGAAAAAATTAAATTATTCTATATTAGCAGTCCCTTTAGTATTTCAACGTAGAATTAGTTACTATATAGCAATTTTACCCTTAGTGGAGAGAGATTTAGTGGGGAGGGACTTAACGAGAAGATGAGTAATTAATGGAGAGGGAGAAATGTACAAAGGATAGTTTAGCAAATTAAGCTTATTTCTTTCGTAAAATTAAAGTCGTTTAATGACTTTCTTAATTTCTGTGCATTAGCCTAAAAGAATTGCTATTGAGGAACAGAGGGCGTATATCTTATTTGTATTGTGAAAGAAATATTTGAATGTACAATGCCCTTATTTAATTCCACTATTGCATTTAATTATGAAATGGTTATTACTACCCTCCAATAGGAGGGCTCCCCCTCCACTTTTATGTGAATCAAGTGTTTTATCCCCCTTCCAATGCATCATTAATAGCGCTTAATAATTAAGGTCATTGCGGGTTGAAGCAATAGATGGACATGGTTTGAAAACCTAAATTGAAAATTTTTGGACAAATATTATGAAGGGAAGGGAGAAATAGTAATAGATGATCTGACTAACCTTTTCAGAAACCCTGCTACTGCTACCATTCAGCAGCTCTGGTGCCATCCATGGAAGGGTTCCTCGCACACCACCAGACACTAGGGTGTTACGTTTAATTCTTGATAATCCAAAATCTCCAACCTGAAAACAAATTGACAAACAAAGGTTGCTGAAGACAAAACATGACCAAATTAAGGAAGACAAATTCAAAAAATTCGATATTAAAATCATGAGTATAATCAAATAAAGAACTATAAGCACATAAAAGAAGTTCACGCAAAAATCATGACGGAGAGAAGAAAGACATGGACATTATAAGTTGAGAAATTGAGGGTTGAGAGAAAAATCAAACAGATAGATGGTTCTACAGTTCAGAAAACTCCTCTTAGAATTGAGTACGGCCCAATTCAACCCCAAAAACTAACCCAAGGGGGTGAGTTGTCCAAGCTCTTATGAAAGCTATCTTGTCCATGTCCCTTAGCAAATTCATTTTTGATCGATAACTTTTTGAATTTATGCATGCCCTGCTAGAAAGAGAGAGAAAAAAAATTGAATTTTGATCGTTCTTATTATTATTATTTATTAAAATTATTTGGTTTCTCATGTTGACATATTCTTATGAAAGCTCTTATGAAACCAATTTCGTCAAACTATAATGCATTTGGAGCGTTGAAATTTGCAGAGCTAGAATTTGTAGGTGGTCCAATAACAATCATAAGATAGGCTCTTATACTATCTTAGAATTGAATGGCCCTAACTCAATCTCAAAAGCTAGCTCAAGGAGGAGAGTTGCCCAAGTTGTTATAAAGATAATCTTTTCCATATCCTTAAGCAACACCGGACTTAATGTGGGACTTAACGAAGCCAAATAGTTCATTTGATTCATGTAGTGAACCTCACCTAGCAGATGAAGGCTTAACCGCTTCAGTAGTTGTTGATCAAATATAGAATATTCTAAGAGACCTTGGATCCAATATAAAGCTTTGATCTTGGAATTTCCTTCTTGATCTTCTTAAGAAATAAAACCAGTTCTATTTGAAGTCTACAAGTTCACTTTCCACCCTGATTATGGCTTGATAATCTTCTAAGATATCATCAGGACATACATAATAAAATTCCAACTTACAATAGTATCCAACTATTCTTTCAAGAACAAAATCTCAAAAAGTTTGAGGTGTTGGGTAGTCCAAAATTGAGTTATACTTCGGAACAACATCCAATGCTAAAGCTCTCAGGGACTTAAGTGTAAAAAAAGCCTAGGTCCACAATAATGGGGTTTGGCAAGGATCAAACTCCTAGCAGCTTGGATATAAAGGCTTTGACACCACGTTAAGAACCAACTCTGCAAAAGCTTAAGTTGTTTAGGTACAGGTTCAACAAGGTTTATCTCTTTCTCAAACCCCATTAATAGCAGAGAACATAAAGCATTGGTATCTTCCAATCCACCTCATACCACCTAATTTATTGGTCCAATGCCACAAAAGGAGTTATCACCACCTCCATTCTTCAAAATAAACCCAAAGGCAACCTTTTGTAATGTCCAAGGGGTTTCTGGAATCTCAATACAGATTCCCATTAATTCATGTCACTTTAAATCTTGAATCCATGTATTATTTTTATCGGACCTTAACTCTAAGAAATTATTTAGAGTTAAACTAGCTAAACTAAGTGATAGCCATAAAAACAATTTTTACAAAAGTACAATGAAATCAATGACCAAGTCATCATTATAAATTTATACTCATCCTCTACTCTTTACCTTGCATCAATCATTTGATTCCCAAACTACCAGATCACTATGATTGGTTTCAATTCTATTTTTGGGTTCCCAAATATTCTTTTTCACCCTTCGGTGCCTTTTGTAACTCATTTTTAATCATAAAAGGGAAGCATAGATTTTACATGACTGTGACAAGCCTTTATGATTTTATTTTTGAAGCAATGAAATTTTACTTCAGATTTCTTACCTTGCATATGGGTCGTTGTGGATCCCTTAGATTGACTAGCAAATTGTCACACTTCAAATCAAAATGGACAATACTTTTGGAATGCAAATATTCCATACCAAAAGCTGCATCCATGGCAATTATTAGCTTTTTCCGTCGATCTAGTAATCTGCAGAGAGTCCGAGACTCAATATGCGCATAAATGACAATCAATTTGATGATGAAAGAAAAAGAACAAATGATACCTATCTTTCTTGATGAGGGCATGCCTTAGAGAACCATTAACCATATACTCAGTTACAGTTGCCAATGTTGTCCCTGCCCCATCTGGTACTATCCCGTAAAATGCAACCACATTGGGATGGTGAAGAGTTGAAAGGATTTGTGCCTCTCTCCAAAAGTCTTTTGTCTAACCAAGCCAAGAAACATAATCAGGTACAGAGTGATTCTTTTTAAGATTTTACAATTTGTGCTCTAAATTAATTTAAAATTTGAGAAATCAGTAAAGTCCAAATTTCAACTGGTGAGTTGAGAGGTTTGTGATCATCCTAATGAAAGGGATTAGGGATTTTATAATTTGGTGTCCAAGTTTATGAACATTGTTCCAGCAATAAAAGAAAGATAAAGATATAAAGCATATTTGTTAGGATTGATGCCTGTGACTAATATATTCTTAGAATTGAGTGGATCTAACTCAACCCAAAAAGCTAGTTCATGGTGGGAGGGTTGTCCAAGCTTTTATAAAGGCTATCTTTGTCATATCCCTAATTAATGTGAGACTTAATACACCTCCCTCATGCTCATAATTGAACATCTAGAGCGTGAAGTTTGCAGGAATGGAGATCTACGGGTGGCCTAATATCACACACGATAGACTCTAATACCATCTTAGAATTCAGTAGGTGTAACTCAACCCCTAAAGCTAGCTCAGGTTGGGAGGGTTTTCCAAGCTCTTATAATGGCTATCTTAGCCATCCTAAGTACCGTGGGACTTCTTAATAATACCATAAATATATAGCACAGTGTTGAGAAGTAATTTGAAGCATAGACTCACCAATCGTTCTTGCTCAGAAGATCTCCCTCCAAAGCAGCTCTTTTTTATCCTCTTTATAGCAACATCTGTTCCCCGCCATTTTCCATGATAAACAGTTCCATAAGTACCAGATCCTAACTCCTTAAGCTCTTCAAGATCAGCATTCCTTATTATCTGAATCGCAAGTTTACAAGTCAGTTATAGCCAATAGGACAACTATTTATCCGATGTACAGTAGAAAAGCTACAGATTATTTATCAGCTGTCATAAGCACACCATTGTTTCTCTGACATAAGAAGATACACAATGAGATCAAAGGTTCTATAAGAAGCAAACACAAAATATTAACCTTCAGGCCTATTTACCTGCAGAGCTCATTTCTGTCAAATTAGAGTCAAGGTAGTATGCATCCATGGTTCATTAAAGGAAACGGAAACAGATGTGTAGTTAATGTTCATTTAATTAATTTCTACTCATCATGGCAACAGATCAGTCATTTTAACAGGGTGATGGAAAACTACGCATCACAATACTCTTCAAAAACAAATTTCAAAGCAAATTTCCTTTTTTTTTCTGAAAAAATTAAATCAAATTTAAATCTGGTGAATTATGCCAGCATAAGGATCAGCACAAAATATTTTACACCAACTAGGATAAATCTTCACCATCTATGATATGGTGGAACAGTTGCAGAAGAATTACAAATATATTACTACATCAAAGACCCTGAAGAAAAGGGGTTATTTACATCCTATTAAGCTACAACAGTCAATTTTGACGGGCTTTTATTCTAAAGGATGTGACAATTTACCACGAACATTCCATATAGACAGCTGGATGTGAAAGTGCATTTGAAGCTAGCAAGGTTTTAAGTGGCAAGATAACAAAACATAAATTCTGATATTGAGACATGCAAAAACCAGAATGGAACATTTCAGAGATGGAAAACCTGCAAACCGTAGATGCTCGCTTCCATTTCTGCTATCATTGCATCAGTAAGGGAAGTGTTCTTGTCTGCTTCATTGTCTTTAAAATCCTATAAATAAACATATTCAGAAACTAAGAAGGAAATTAGCTGAGAATCCAATTTTCTGTTAGTTTTCCTACCTCAGGTTCAGACTCCAGGATGATGTTCTCTGACTCTGTACAAGACAGGGATACAGCATTACTTCCATTTTTATCCACAACAACTGGGGTGGGTGCCATTGAAGAATGAATGTCTGGAAGAACACCAGTCACATCTTCTACTAGGTAAAATGGCTCTGCTTGATTTAAACCATTGGACTTTTCTAATTTTTTTGAGTGTCCTGACATGACGTCTCCAGCTTTAGACTTTTCATCAAACTCAAAGCGCCTACTGATAACTGGATCAACCATCTGGTCAGTACTGGTTATCAAGTCATCATCAATAAAGGAAGGAACTTTCTGAAAAGAAATATTCTTCTTTGGAGTTTGCAGATCATTCATAGGAAGGTTGGAACATGGACCAGAATCCTCATGAAGCACAGCATGATAGAAAGAAGCAGAGCTTAAAGTCAACTTTTCATTAAATTGTGCATCCTTGTGATTCGTGGAAAGTTGAACTTGTGAAGCTTTACAAGGTGATTCAATTGACAGCTCACACATAAGATCACTCAAACAATTTTTGTCACGAGAGGTTTCTTCACGGGTCAAAACTGAACCATTTAAGTCAAAATTTCTAGTCAATGAAAATTCAATTCCGTTTTCACCATTTATACCTTCAGCCACAGCATATTTCTTACCAGTACTAGTCCTTTGGTTCATGTCAATAAGATGAGATGGGGTTTTGTCCTCATGATTATTTTTGCTAATTCCCATCGTGCCTAATGATATAGGAATCATATTCTCATTAGGTAGCTCCCAATCCTTTTTCACATTGATCTTGGCATTCAAATTATTAGCAGGGAAGGAGTCCAAAATATGCAATTCGGTCACATCTTCCATATGAGCAGTAGGTGATTTCCCCTCATAAAGCTTGCTATCCTTCACATCAATAGGATTATTTTCTTCAGCTTTCTTCATCTTTTCAATGATAATACTATCTTTATGAACTCCATTCATTCCTAATGATTCAGAATATGGATAAGAGGGTACGAAATCATGCCTTCCATACAACTCAGAAGCCTCAATATTATTTGCTATCTTACTTTGTAATTGAGGATAAGAAAGACTGGAATCATGCTGGAGATCCACCTTCATAAGGTTTCCTTGTGAGACACTAGACAGTAACATTGAAGGTGGCTGAGCCTTCGAAAGGTTCAAGGAGAAAGATTCGCCAGATCCTTCTTGGGAGCAGTAACCAGACCTTATTACATTCTCATGCAACTGTGAATCAGAAAATGAATGAGGCATCCCAAAAGGGTTAGTAGTACCATTAGATTCAGCCTGTTGACATGGAGGAGGATTTCCAGAGTGGAACGTTCTTTCCTTATGCAATGGCTTTTCACCAAAAATTTTGTCACTATTTCCATCACTTGGATTAACATATAAAGGAGTCACAGATACCTTATCAGGATTGTAGTTGCCAAATTGCCCTCTGTAGTGCTTCTCTGGTGGACCAACATCATCATGTTGACAAGGGAGATTGTCACTTAACAAATTCAAAGCCACTTGTTGAGGATATCTGCAATCAGCAGTGCTTATGCTGGGGTTCTCAGGCGGAGAAATAAAGGATGCATTGCTCTCGATACTTCCTTGGCAAGAATTATTACCAAGCAACTGTGTATAACCTATACTTGAACCTCTTCCCTCAATTGGAACAGGAGCAATTGGTGGTGATTGATAGGGGGTTCTGTGCATAATCAAGGAATCATTAAAAATTCCATCGGCATTTAAAGCATGACCAACACTGCTGGCCTCGGCTGGACAAGAGACATTGGTAGAATTTTTGTGAAAAGGTGGAGCAAAGTTCAAACTTGTTCCCAACTGACTTGCCTCATTTGTCAAACACTGCCCAACACTTGCTCTAGTAGTGGGGTCCGGTATGCCATTCACAGCAACAACATATTGGTAATCAGGATCACTCTCCAGAATGGAGCTTGCCTCAAACGAAGATGTCTCTTCAGATTCACCCAAAGGAAGTAAAAAAATTCTAAGTCTTTGAGAGCGGTCATGTCTTTCAAGCCCATGGTATTCCTCAATCATGTTTTGAAGATCCTCATCAGAGGAGACAGATATTAGAGCATCGAGATCCTCCCCAGGAAGTTGGTATTTGATATTGTGAGGCTGGCTGCAAATGCCCAAGGTCTTGTTCACGAGCGCTTCCCATGAAATACCATGTCGGATAGATATCATGCGGGTCTGTCCCCCTACATATCTGAGTTTCCCATCACTAGGCCTTGGTAATATTTGTCCACCATAGCTGCATAGAAACTTCATTTTCCCGGATGGAGAATCATCTAAAACTCCTGAACCAGAATGACCATTTGAATGCATAGATTCATTCTGCACAACAGATGGCACAGTTGGCCCATGACCGCCTCGCTCACCAATTAATTCACCAATAGCCTTCCTTGCGGCACGGGAATCACCATCTTCTTTACAGTTTCCGCTCAGAATATTTACAGAATCCCCATTTTCCAACTCATGAGCTGCCTCTTTCATAGGGATAAGGTCACCCATATCAGAACCCTGAGATTCCATTCTCTTCAACCCCAAAAGATTAGTTAGACATTCATACTTGACATGGCCATTATCCTTACTCAACGCAAACCTATTTTCACGCATTTGAGATATCCCGCGAGGAGCAGGAACTCTTCTAGAAGCAATTCCATCGTTACCAAACTGCACAGAAAATTCTTCCCCTGCCATAATACCGATATTACTATATCCTACATCCTGACCTGTATTTGCAACAATGAGAAACTCAGGCTGGAATCGTTGCGTCAACAGACCAGGATCCATGCTCAGGTTGGTACCTAATAGGTTTTTCGCCTTATTCGGTGCCATAAACTGCAGTTTCTCAACTGATCAAGCTTCTAATTCTTTTCACAGAATGCTGACACAGTAATAATCCCGTAGCTTAACTACCCACAAAAATCACCTCCAATTTTCTCCTTCACTTTTGATATCTGAGTAGTCAGTTCGACAACTTCAACATTACAAATTCAAGTCCAAATACTAGTTTGGGGATGCTGAAAAACTGCAGCAAGAAATCATGTGCACAGTTTTCATAATCAAGAAGTGATGGACCAAGAAAAAATGACAAATTTCCAACTAGCTCCAATTTTACCTCGTCGTGTAAACACACAAAACATTAACTAATCTTCAATTACTTACAAGGGGGAAAGAGTAACTCCAACAAACTGAACAACACTTCCAACAAAATTGAGGAGTCTGCTACGACCGTCAACACTGCCACAAGAGTACCCTCGATCACCAATAATCCCAATCAACCAAACTCCACCACCTTCATCAATATTACAAATCCAACATGAGAAACCAAATAATTTTAATAAATAATAATAATAAGAACGATCAAAATTCATTTTTTTTTCTCTCTCTTTCTAGCAGGGCATGCATGAATTCAAAAAGTTATCGATCAAAAATGAATTTTTTTTCCCTCTTCCTCTTCAAATTGAGAAAAGTACCCGAATGATAAGCAGGCTCTGTTTTCCTCTGTTCTTCCACCTCCGTTTTCCACCACCAAAGTCTCAAATTGCTCGCGATCGGAGCCAACCGTGACCGAATCGAGGTGGAATTGAGGCTTCTGAGAGAGATAGAAAACGGTGTTGGATCGAGGAATCGAATTGCAACAAGAGACGATTGAGGAGATGATCGTAAAACCTCAAAAAATGAAAAAAAAAAAAAAAAGTTGAAAAAAAGGAAGGTAACGTGGCTTGCGCATGCAGGGTTCAATCTGCGCCGTCGGAGAGGGACATTGCCGAGAATTTTGCGGCAGAAAGCACACATAAAGGAAAGAAAAACCGAAGGTTGGATCTCACACAAACGAAAACACAAAGCTAGAGCACGCTTGAGCTCTCTCTCTCTCTCTCTCTCTCTCTCTCTCTCTTTCTTACGTTCTGTTTTGCTCTTCCTACGTGGCGCGCTCTCATTCTTTCAAACATGTTTTTGAATTTTTTTTCTGGGAAAACCATGATGGGAAAGTAATAGTATATGCGTTAAGAAAAATTCTTATAAAAGGAGGAAGCAATTTATCTCCCTATTTTTCATTTGACACATTATCAATTTTATTTATTAAAGTATTAACATATATTAATATATCAAATATTAAATATTAAATAAAAAAAAAAGAAAAATCTCTTATTTTAAAAATATTTAAAAGCTTCTCATGTGTTAATGTTTAAAATAAGAAAAAAATTGATTTCAACTCTAAAAAAGATATTTTAGTATCTTACATCAACGATTTTTGGAAAACTTTCCCTATCTCTTTCATGTTTCTTTTCTTTTCTGTTTTCTTTCTTCTTTTTTCCATCATTGTGTTTTTGATGGTAATGAAGTTGTGAATTTTAAGTTGTTTAGAAATAGCAACCATCTTTGAATTGAACTCATGACATGTAGGGATGGTATGTGAAAGTGAGTCTTAGTCATTATGGCATTTTATTTATTGAGATAAGACAAAAATATTGAGATATAAAGACAAATCTTATTTGTTTACCGAGGCAAATACAAAAATTCGTGTTTTGTGATAGAAAATTTGTGTATTTTTTGCACCTCCATTTTACTGGGACACAGGACATGGGACATAACCTTTCAAAGTAGGATAATGTATCTTTTTAAAAAAATTATATTAAATTAATGCAATAAAAGTATTTTAAGTCATTTTGAGTGTATTTTCTATCTTGTCTCTATCAAACCAAACAAGATATAAATACGAATAAGTATGTCTTGTACACTGTCACCAACTAGAATACAAGATGGACTTGTATGTCTCTGTCCTCATATATATGCATTTCAGTCTTATCTCAGCAACCAAACGCAACCTATGAGTGCATGTGTATCAAGATATATGAGGGTTATTTTTCATTCAGGGTGTTCATAGTTGACAACAATGATAATTTCTTGTAGTAATTGAGCTCACATGAAATGATACACTGCTAGCTAAAAAATGTTAGATATATGAGTTTAATTAATTATATATAGAGCAATATTTATGAGATTTAACAAATCAACTTACACAATGATACTTAATATTTTACTTTTTATTTTCAAAATGTCCAGTGTCATTCATCAAATATAAGTATATAAATTGATATGTGGGTTGATTCGTTCTCCCCTGAAATATTTGATTCTCTCACCTACTACTTTAAGGGTTTGTTTGGATAACACAACTTTTGACTTTTTTTTAATTTTTTAGAAGTTATAAATCATATTTTTAATATATGACTTGTTTGATTATACAACTTATTACTTCTTAAAAAGTTAATTTTAGTGTTCTTTGATAAATTAAAATATCTAACTTATCAAAAAGGGGGGATTGCATAAAAAAAGGGTTCAAAATCAAACAACATTTTTCAAAATACTTAAAACAAAAAAAAATTATTGTGTTTTTAAATATAAAATAATATATTCATAAATTATTTTTCAAAAATTCTTTTTGTGATAAACTCCTTTTAACTTGTGTACTCAAATGGACCCTAAACATCATGCATATGATAGGATTGGTTGAATTATTATGTAAAAAGTTTTATATTATCAGCGCATGATGATTAAACTCTCTTTATATATACAAAGAGTAATAATAGATCCTCCTCATGTCAAAAATAAAAAATAAATAATAAATCCTACTGAAAATTCCCTTAAACAACCTTATAACTACTAAATGGAGAAAAAAAATAGATACAATTAATGTTTAAATTTTGATGTATTATGTAAAAAAAATTATGGGAATAGTGGGATTCATACATGACATAAATAATGAAAAAATTAATGGTAAAATATTACACATAATTTTATCATGTGAAAAATATACATAAGAGAATCTATTTCATGATTTTACACAATCATCATGTGAGACTTTTGAGATAATGAACGTGAGAATTAATTACTTTTATTAATGTTATTAGAGTTAATTTTTATGCCCTAAGTATAAAATAATTTTATAGTATCATGATTAATGTCACATGAATAATAATAACTATTTTAAGGAAAAAAATTAAAATGACTTATATTTATAAGAACAAAATATATTTAATAAAAAAATATTATATAATCATTTATTTATGTTTAGCCATGTTTACTGCATTAATTTCAAAATTTATGTAAAAGAATAAAATTTAATAAATTTTTTTTATTTTGGTACATGGTGGGTGACATTAAGATTTAAATCTGTTACTTTATGCATGCTATTTAAATTCTTTGTCATTAAACCATTTTTAGTGGCTACAAGATTTAAATAGTTGATAATGTAAACAATTTACAACAATGTTATATCAAAATTAATCTAAAAAAAGCAATAGTTATCCATGACAACAATAAAAAACCTGATTGTCGCTAGGTTTTTTTATGCTGGTTTATTTATTTTTTTTAAGTGGTTTAGCTAATTTGCTGTTGTAGCTATCCTTTTGCTATTTTCTATGGGGGAAAAAATAAAAAGAATAAAATGAGTGGCTTTCTATTTGGCCCATTCAATATTCATACAACAGCGAAGTGTTCATCAAAGATGGCCTCTCATCATGTTGTCATGTGCTCTGTCTCTTATTGAATGAAATGGCTACGTGCTTCCCTTAAATAATGTCTTATTATATCATGACAGTTGTGTTACCAAATACATGTCTAAACTCTAAACTGTGGTGTGTCATGGACTCGTCAACTTTCCACTTTAAACCCAAAGTCATTCAAATACACAGAGAAAGACAAATGATTGGCAAGCTTAGGAGGGTCTAACTACGGTAAAGAAGACAGGCGCTATCTATCCTATTACCTATCTATATATCTATCTATTCTATTAAGAAGTTTAGATTATGTTTGAGAATTTTATTGATAATGTACAAAAGGGTGGCTAATGGCTAATAATAAAAGGAAAGAGGAGTGAAGGCCAAAATATGGTCTAAATTATATTGTTTTTTTATTTGAATGTTTAATGAGAAAAGGGAAGAGAAATGTACACATTCTCTCCTTGATGTCCCAATTTAATTGGTGACAAAATAAAAAATTTTTGGTGATAAGGGAGGAATAAAGTGACCTCCTTCCTTCCTTCTTTTTTTTTTTTTTTCCTGGTCTGATCTGTTTCCTCTTATGTGCTTTCAAACGAGGGTTTAAGTTTAATACAAGAAGAGCCTAAGTTGAAAAAAAAAATAATTAAGCCCAAATACAATCCAACTATCACATATGATCCAAGATCCAACAATTAAGCATAAATTAAGATACAATCACTTAATTTTAAGATTAAAATCGATGTCAAAAACACATTTATCAGTATCCTCAATCAAATTAATTAACCACAATAATAACTTATAGGATAAGGTGTAGCTTGGATCGTCTCTCAAAGAACCTTAAATGCTATTAACAATTTTTTTTCTATTGTTAAGAGTACAAAAGGGGGGATTTTTGTAGCTTGTCATATCCTATATCCTTTATATATATTATAAATTAATGCAATTAGTATATATTGTTGCTTATGTGTCATTATTTCCTTTAACTCAATATTAATCCTATTATTAATTAATTAAATTAAATACAATAAATACAAAATACATATCAGATCAATATATACTAGGGGTGTTCATGGGCCGGGTTTACCTTTACCTGAACCCGACCCTATATTTAGATCAGGTTAATTTTGAGAACTCGAACCAGACCCTAAACCCGATAGACCCAATCATTTTTTAACCGAGTTAAAACCCGAGTTTGGATTGGACCAATAACGAGCCAAAACGGGCCAAAATTATCTTAAACTTCAAAATAAAAAATAACATTCACTAAAAAATAAAGTTGAAAAAATTGCAAACTAAACATTATATTTTCTAACTAAATACTCATTAATTTCAAACACTACAACAAAATGACATAAAATTTATAATCTTAGCATTCTCATTCAAACTTCCATAGTTTTAGTGAAACATAAACAACAAAAAAATAATAAGTGCATTACAATAGATTTTTACACTCCGAAGTAGACATGGTTAACTACAATAGACATCAAAATAGACATGGTTTAAGAAATAGACACCAAAATAGACATGATTTAACTGCAATAGACACCAAAATAGACATGGGCTATAGGATGGGAAGGAAAGAAAATAAGAAATGCATAGTATAGTAGTGTATGCGGGCTGGGCCCGGTGACCCGAGACTAAACTTGAACCCGATATGAATTAAAATCCAGTTTTTTTAGAGTTGTTTAAAATCGGGTTTAATTAAAATCAGGTCAGTCCGGGTTAGCGGGCTGGACCGGGTTATGAACACCCCTAATATATGCGTTCATAAATGTTCCCTAGTTAATTTTTATTGATAAAAAAATGTCATTATAACACCAATTAAATCATTATTATATATTAGTTGCTATAGATAAAAATTGAACTTAACCTAATTTTTATATTGATGAGAAAACGTGTCACAGTTTAGTCATTGACACACGTATTTAATTTCCTATATATTCTCTAACTTTTCTTTGAATTTTTTTGTTTTTCATTGTTTTATTGTAAACAGGTAAACCTAGCCACTCATCACATTCCTATTCTAGACTTTATTCGTTTCTCTATTTCTTTTTCTCTATTTTCTCGTACTGTTGCTTCTTTTTTATCTTTTAACAGTTGTTGAATGGAACTAACTATAAGGACTAGGTTGAGTCTGGAAAGTTGTTTCATGCAATTTCTTATGTTGATGTTGCTCTCATTAAGGATGATTCGGATAAGCCTACAGATGGATCTTTTGCTAATGAAAAGGCAAAATATGATAAAAGGACTCCTTCCAATAAAACTTTCCCAATGACTATGAAGCACACCATGGACAAGACTATCAAGGATATTATCCCTGAAATCACTAATGCTAAACAGTTTCTAAAGGATGCTGGGAAAAGGTTTCAAAAGTTTGACATGACAGAGAAGCCATATTATCTTAGTTTGTTGATAAAGTCTAAATATTATGGCGTCGGTATGTTGATGAGTTGATCTCCATCCTTTTCTAAGAGGAGCGAACTATAAAGTAGGGTAAGGGGCATGTGGTTCAATTTGCTTCCCACAAGAATCATGATAAGAAGAATTTTTAAAAGGTAAAAATAAATAATTTTAAATTTAAGAATGAGTTACCAAAGAGAGACATGAGTTTACAACCAACTAAAGTTAGGGATTCACTTATGAGTGGGTCTAAGAGAGAGGGTTCCTCACGTTAAGGGTATGAGAAATAAAGGTTAAATGAATATTCCAACATACCCCTACCTAAGCCTTACATTACAAGCATAGAAAAGTCTTTTTTTTAATCTTTAGTCTAATGTCAACTTGAGTAGAAGCACAAAAGAAAAAGAACCCAGTTATAGGGTCCTATCTCTATCTAAACACTTGCACAATTTTGATATGATTTAGACTTGGTTTACCATAATACACACACACACTTGCTGAGTTCTCTTAGGCATGATTTATATGTACATATTGGTGGTTTAGACATTTGATTTCTTTTAATTGTTGTAGTTGACAGTTTGTAGCAATATTGAGGGGTGTAGCCCCAATTGTCTGTACCTGAGTCTTTCATAGGGACCAAAATGTTTTTATTATTTTTTGTAGTTGACTTTTTGAGTCGACTTCAGTACTTCCGCAAGTTTTTTGGCTTTGTAGGGGAATGTTTATAGTATCGTTGCAACAAAAAGATTTTCATTTTTGTTTTAGTTTTTTTTTAATCTAATTGGATAATTATTTTCTTTTCTTTTTCATATTCTTTGCTTAGGGACAAGCAAACGTCTCAAGTTGGGGGTTGTAATAACTCTCCAATTAGAGTTCTTTTTTCTTAGCAATTCATATAGTTTTTAGGAATTTTAGTTGCATATTAGGTTGCATTTGCATGCATTCATATATACATTATTTTAGGTTGCATAAACTAACCTTTGAGCAAGTTTAGGTAGAAATAGGAAAATTTGGGTGTTTTTCAGATTCTAAGTGACTATTGGAGGAAGTCATGAAGAATTAGAAAGCTTTGGAGCCAAGAAGAGTTCAGAAATATGAAGATTTATGGTTCCAGGAGCACTCAAGTGCAGCCTACAGTGCTCCAGCGCACAATGAGCACAATTTGGGGTCTTGAAATTTTAAAAGGGTCACTCGAGCAATGTGTTTATGTTGTTCGAACGAGCGGACTTTGCTGAAGAAAAAAAAAATAAGGACTTCAAAACCCTCATAAACTCGTCTATAAATAGAATCTCCAGTGCTGCACCCCAAAATGGAGTATAACTGTGATTTTGAGATTAGAGGCAACCCTGGGAGAGTTAGAAGACCCAAGGAAACTTGTTTGATCTCTTCAATCAATAATGAGCTCCTCCGGTTAATATTCTCTGATGTATCTTTTCTCTATTATCTCTATGTGTGTATTCCTTTCTCCTTTCATGAACTAAACTCTTTCTATTTAGGGCATAGACAAAAGTTCTCTGTCGACTATGTTGTAACAATATTATGCTATCCAATTGAGTTTTTATTATATTAACATTTGTTTTTTTTTTTGTATTACCTCATGAGAGGTGTCTATCTGAATTACCACATTTCAGATAATCTTTCAATTTTTATTTTGACAAAAATATTATTAACATAAACAACCCCTCTCTCTCTCCATGAGCTACCATCACCACCCACAACCACTACCACCACCTGCCACTCTCATCATCACTCTCGCCACCACTAACATATACCACAAACTACCATCGCACCACCACCGCCACCATCACCACCACCACAACCACCATATCACTTCAGTCGTCGCCTCCACATGCCAACACCACCTACCACTCCTACCACTACTGTGCCACCGTCACCATCATCATCTCCTCCACAACCACCATTGTTGTCGCTGCCACCACCATCACCATTCTTATCGCCACAACCACCACCACCACTACCATTACCTACCACTGCTGTCACCACCACCATTATAATCTTTATCGTCGCCACAACCACCCCCATTACAACTACACACCACCGCCACTACCACCCATTGCCCTTGCCACTACCAGTACCACTACCGCTATTTCCACTACCCACCATCGCCGCCTCTACTACCACGACCATAATCTTCGCCACTGCCACCACATCCATCAGTGACACCTCTACCATGACCCACCTCCACTACCATACTTGTTGTCATCACCACCACAACCACTTATTTTCACCACTACAACCGCCACCATTACCACTACCCATCACCACCATTACCACTACCACCGTTGTTATCGCCTTTACCACCATCACCACCACTGCAATACATCAACCAATTTTTATTATTTTTATTTTATTGTTATTATGATTATTTTTATTTTATTGTTATTTATTGCTATATTATTATTTTAATTTTATTTATTATTTAGAGGGCATTATGGTAAAATATATTTATTATCTAGAAATCTTTTTAATATATCAAATGTGGTAATGTAAATTGTCAGTTACATTACTTATGCATACTAAACACTACAATGTAACATTATCAATAAATTAAAAGTTGATAATATTTTTAAAAAGTAATTAAGATTATCGATAATCTTAATAAGTAATATGTCAAACTACCTCTTTGAGTATTGAAACAAGTTTTTAACGCATTGAGCGGTCCATTTTAACTTGCCCCGCCTTTTTGGTAAGGGTCGAATGTTTTTGGTAAGGATTTTTTACTTACCCCTTTTCTATTTGCCTGCTAACATTGTGTTTTTGTCGAATTTCTCACTTACTAAAACACCAGCCGTGCAACCCAGTTTTTATTTTTATTTTTTAGAAGTGCGTAGCCCACTTTGTTAGTGTTCTATGATGTTGGGCCTGTCTTTTTTTTTTGTCTTTATTTCCGTGATATTGACTAAAAAATATCCCAGGACCGCAAATATTAAATCACACAAATATATATCTATATATATATATATATGTGAAATTCAAAAAACATAAATATATTTAATTAGTATTTAAAAATAATTTTACACATGCTTTTATATATATACAAGGTTAAATAAATTTTTGTCCTTAATAAGTCACGAATTTTAATTTTGCATCTTACCAAACAAAAAATTGGTTTGAACCCTTAATAAATTTTTTTGTTTGATTTTTGTTCTTAACATTAAATTAAATAGTTAAAAAATGACACAATAGATGAAAAATAAATGAATTTCATTGTAATTTGGTAAAAAATGATCAAATCAAGTTTTAACCATTGTCAAACCTGTCAAGCATGGTCAAATTAGCTTGAACCATGAATCAATTTGACCATGATTTAATCCAATTTGACCAGTTTAATGACGATTAAAAATTGGTTTGACTATATTTCATTAATTTATAATGAAATCTACCTAACTTTTATTTGTCACATCATTTTTCAATGATTCAGCTGAATACCAGAGACTAAAATCTAACAAAATAGTTTATCAATAGATACGAAAAAACATAAAAATAATAGACAAAACTAAAAATTAGCTAAATGATATCATTGTGTACTTTTAAAAACTTTTTGATCCTGCACCTAAACAAAATGTAGTAGATCTTTCTTGATACTTTTAAGGCTTAAATATGTTTTGGATTTTCGACAAATTTAAAATATTTGATTGAAGTGTCTAATTTTTGTTGGGTTAAATATATTTTTAATCATTTATAAATTTTGAATTTTGTGTTTTATCCCTCATGAATTTTTTGCTAAAAATCATTTATCATAATTTTTTTAAGGTTTTAGTTTTTACCATCATGTCAAGTTATTAATTGTTAATTTAGCAATTAACTTGGTCACGTGACGAATGTGAGGGAGAGAAGCGTGTGAGGGTACTTGGGTGAGGTCATTTTGCTAGCAGTGACGGAGGTATCAACTCACACAGCTATAACGAAGAAGAAAAAGACAGCAATCGTACGCTGAGAGGAGTACAAGAGTAAGTAGATGAAATAATTGTTGGGTTAATAATGTCAGCAATTAACGACTTAACATGATTGCAGACACTAAAATCTTACAATTTTTTTAAAGAGGAATGATTTTTAACAAACAAATTTATGAGGGACAAAACACAAAATTTAAAACTTAAGAGGAGGTAAAAACAGATTTAACCCATTTTTTTTTATAAAGAATTTGATACAAACATATTGTAAATTACATGATTTTAAATCTTGCAGTTAGTGAGGCTCTATAATCATAGTTTTTGCCGTTAGTGAAGTTCTATTAATTATTAACATAAGTAATAGAGTGTCTCTTATCTAATGTCATGCGAGCAAAATAAATTCACATAATTAACTCATAACCGATCCAAACCTGACTTATAATGATGTTATTTGATCCAATTTTGGTGGTGGACAAATCGTGATTTTGAGACAATATTGAGATCAAATAGCAAGTTATGAACTAAGTTATAAATTGAATTATTTATTTTGTTGACATAACTAATATTTAGTTATGTAAGCAGTTGGCTGAATTCTACTATCAGGTCAAAATTTGTTTTTAAGCCTAAACTTCAACTGCAGTACTTTTTTTTTGGTAATATCTCTTTTTTTTTTTTTTTTGGTAATGACCAACTGCGGTATAAAAATTTGATTATAAAATCTTACATAAGCTAAAATTGACATGGCAAAGTGATGGAATACAACAAAGCTATATCTAGATTCTTTTTCCACTCAACGCGGGCTTATTTCCCTTTCTTTAGCTATTTGTCTAAAAAGATATCTAAACAGAATCGAATGCCTTCAGGGCCGCAGCCTGTAAAGTCGGCTTCCAAAGATTAAATAATCTTCGCTATCTGTGGGTTTGGTTCTTTCAAACAGATTTCTATTCTATCTCTTTTTTTCATCATACTCTGTTTTTACGTGGTTATTTTTTTCTTTTAAAATATCATAAAACTAAAAATATTATACGTAACTACAACAACTTATTTTTATAATTTTATGACATATATACACCATTGCATCGCACCCACACTCATGCCCGCGTGTTCCCTCCCGCATCAAACCCAAGCTTCAAAAAATCGGCTCAACTGGTTCAACCCTAAAAACCAGGCACACTTCGTGAAACTACCTTATTTTTGTATTAGACATTGATATACAGAGACATTTATTTGACATATATGTTATATAGATTTAAAAATGTTAAAATAAAAATTTATAATTACTCGTATTTAAACATGTTTAAACTATGTTCAAAATTTTTTTTGAGTCATATCCATATCGTATTAGAGTAAAAAATATTTTAAATATTAAATAATATAAAATAATACAAACCACTAAAAAATTATCAAATATTAATACATAAAAATATCTTAAATATTTTAAATATTTAAAAAAAGTTTACAAAATATTAAAAATAAATAATTTAATATCAATAAAAATATAAATAAATATATTATTATAAATATTTAATTTTATATTATGTTTTAAAATTTTAAAATTAATGTGTTAATGCCTATGTTACGGTGTCATGTGTTTGCGTCGATGTCCACTATTCTTAGGTGCTATCTCCCGTTTTCATTTTTATTTTTATCTTTTATTTTTTGGTTATTTCTAATTATTTGGGGGTACATGGTGTGATCTGATTTTTATTGCAATTTGCAACTTTGGTACAACAAATCTCACTTCATTATATAGCATTTCACACCTTCTTCGCCCTCACTTGCTCTTCCCACGCTCTCTCCGTCTCTAGATTCTGTCTCCTCAATCCTCTATTTCTTTTCCTTCTCTCTCCTGAAACCGTGCGGCGGAATCTCTCGTCGGGCTTCGCGGCGGCGGCGGCAATGGCGGACCTGCCGGATCATCGACGGCGTTCGTCTTCCAGTTCGTCCAGCTCGAGCGATCTCTCGGTCAGAGTGGAGCGCGAACCAGGTGCTGAAAACGGAAACGGAAGCACTATAAAGGAGGTGAAGGATGGTGAAAGTGTTGTTAACAATGGAGGCTCCGTCGGTAACGGTAGTAGCAGCTCTTCAGCCTCAGGTTAGCACGATTCTCTTCCGCGATCGACCGATTCGGTCGATTCTTCTCTTTTCTTCTTCTGTTGACCTTCTGATTTTTTATTTTTTTGGTTGTTGGCTATGTAATCTCTCTCCTTAAACTGAGGAAGAGAAGTTGAGCAAACAAGAATTTGAAACTAATTGAGAAAGAAGAAAATTGAGTCGTGGAGTTTTAATTGTTATGAAAGCGGAATCGCGAGATTGTTTTTCTGTTTCATGGTGGAATTGTTTTTATTAGCTTTTAACTTTTTTTTTTTTGGTTGTGCGTTGTTAGTTTGCTTAATTTTTTTTTTTTAAATTTCTGTTTATGGGAAATTGGGTGAACTGAAAATATGGGAGGGAAAAAACAAATCCTTGCAATTTGGACTTTGGGTAGTAATGTGCAATTTGAACGCAAAAGTTGCGTACATACCGTAGCGTGCAAGTTAATAAAAGATACGAGAAGTGGACATGATGTGGCTAATAATTGAGGTTTAGTTTAGGGAAGGTGGTGAATAAACGAAATTATGCTGTTTAGAGGTGTAAATCATAGGAAAAGATGTAGGTTCATACCATAAAATGATAGTGGCTTCCTATTCAGGCGTCTGCGACCTTAGCGGGAAAGTAGGTTACAGTGGGTTGCGAGTAATCACCACTCATTTTATTAAAAAGAAAAAGAACTTCACTTCAATACTTCAACTCCCTCTCTATCTCCTTGTTGAAAGGATCATACTCCCATTCATGATGTTGTTAACCTAAGCAAATCGTTTTTCCTGAATTTCTTAAGTTATATTTGTCATTATTTTCTGATTGTGCTTCTTGATCTTATGGTTTCTTTCTACCTTCTTCCTAAAACTTCCTATTAGTTTTATATGCTCGTGAGCCATACTATGAAATTATGAGAAAGAGTAATTGAACGAAAATTGTGATAGGAGACCCACATCACAGAAAATCAGTTTGGCTTTATGGCTGCGAGGTCTACCATGGAGGCAATCTACCTATTGCGGAGATTGATAGAGAGATATCAGAAGGATCAAAGAGGTTTACATATGGTTTTCATTGAATTGGAGAAAGCGTACAATAAGGTGCCAAGAGAGATTTTATTGAAGGTTCTGGAGAAGAAAAGAGTTCAGATTGTTTACATACAAACAATCAAATATATGTATGACAGAGTCACAACTAGCGTAAGAACGCAAGGTGGAATGACAGAGGAATTCCCCATCACCATTAGTTTACATCAAGGGTCAACTCTGATTCCCTATCTTTTCACACTTGTCTTGGATGCTCTTCTTGAACACATTCAAGGCCTAGTACCCCAATGCATGCTTTTCGTGGATGACATTGTTTTGGTGGGAGAGTCGAAAGAAGAGTTAAATGGAACGTTAGAATTATGGAGATAAGCGTTGGAAACACACAGTCTTCGTGTAAATAGAAGTAAGACCGAATAAGTAGAAGTAAGACCGAATATATGGAATTTAGGTTTAGTAAGAGCCATACAAATCCAAACGTAGAGGTGAAAATTAGAGATGATCCTATACCACACGTCACAAGGTTCAAGTACCTTGACTCCATTACCCAAAATGATGGAGAGATACAGAAAATGATGTTAATCATAGGATCCAAGCTAGGTGGATGAAATGGAGGAGTGTATAGGGAACTTTGTGTGATAGAAAAGTGCCACTCAAGCTTAAGGGAAAATTTTACTGCCAAGTTGTAAGACCAACAATGTTGTGCGGGACTAAGTTCTAACTCTTCGTAATGTGCACAGGGCTCAATGAAGTGGAAATACTTGAACTTCTCACCATCTTATCTTAGTCAATGGTAGTGGCATATATAGATATGCTGTATCTGGAATACATCTCAAAGAAATCTTCTGTCTTGTATGGAAATACAACTTTTTCCTTGTCAGAAAGTGATTTTATATTCTTTTAGTGATAGGGGGTAAGACTACATACACCAACCCTCCCTTGATCCCGCTAGGTGGGAGCCTCGTGCACTAGGCTGCCCCTTAGTTAAATTAGATTCATTCCAAAATGTGCACTCCTCTGATCTTGACAGTTCTTCTGTGACAAAACCTGATTACTGATATCTTACTCATTCATGTTATCCGTCTCACTCTCTCTCTCAGAGAAAGAATTTCATTAGAGAAGAGAAAAGAAAGAGGTAGTAGGGAAGAGGTCCAATATCCTTCTAAGAAGCCAATGAATACTGAAACAAATATACAAAAAAATGAGCCAAACTTGTCAATATCTCTGTATATTCGTGGAATTAACCCTCGTAACTTCATTATGTTGACTGTGCCGGGGATGTCTTAGCATTTTTGATATAGCACATCTCTTTTCTCTGAACATTCTATTTGATACCTTCATTTGTTCAATTTTATTGCTCATTTTTGTGCTTTAAGATAGTCTTGTTTTCTATCCATATTCAGGCATTGCTGGCAGGGGGTTGTCTAAAGTGACCAGACTGCCAGTAGACATATCACATGGAGATAAATTTGAGTCAAGTTCAAGTAAGTTTAAATTGGAGAGGGCAAAAACAGAGAGGCAGAGACATCTGAGGCCTGAAGATGCAGCTCAAATTTTTGATGATAAAGTTCCTGTCCAAGAGAAGGTATACTATTGTGATCTATGGTACTTTTTCCCCTTTCCTTTTCTCCCCCTATGACAGGGGGTTCGATAGATATTTTTTTGTGTGAGGGCAATAATGAAATGTTTGAAATCTGCCCCCCCATAAGAAAGAACTCTTTCTTCTATAACTTTGACCTCATGCAGGGGCTGTAAGTGTATATACAGCACATGTGTAATTACTATCAAACTGAAAAATTAAGTAATTATTAGTAAAGTTCAGCAAGTTTTGAACTCTATATTACTTGACATCATTTTCATCCTGAATCAAGGAATTATAGGTTTAAAGGCTTTTGTCATGTGAAAGTTCAATAATACCATTTATTCCTCATAGGAATAATATAGGTTCTTTTCGTTTGTTGTTTTTGTTCAACATTTTTTTCTCTCCTTTTAACTGCGCCTCCTGTCATGCGGGCTTTGCTCCTGGGTAATCTTCCTGTGATCTTACCATCCATCAAGAAATAGAAACAGTGATAAAAAGGAAAATATTTTAAGGCAAAGATGCTAAATGAATCTGAATGTTGAACAATGAGTGTCTACCAAGCTGTTCTTCCTTCTTTACTTGGAAAAGAACAAGCCCAATGAGTATGGGTTCATTATATAGGATTTGATCATAGCTCCTGTGCTACGTTCATCCATGCCTTCTTTTCTTCATAAGCATCTTCTGATTGCTGCTGCCCTCATTATCATATATTGCTGGAACTTCAGTTGGTTTTTACAACTGTGCAGCTTAAATTGTTAAACAGAATAGCTACTGTAAAAGATGATGGAACTGTAGAATTTGAAGTTCCAATAGATGTTGAACCTGAAGCTCTTCATGCACGATCTAAACATGTACATAATGTTGTTGATGATTCACATGATGCAACGGACCTTCATTACATTCCACCATTGAATATAGTGATGCTTATTGTTGGTACACGAGGAGATGTACAGCCATTTGTTGCAATAGGAAAACGCTTGCAGGTATTGAGGCATTTTCTATATCTCAGTTACATATGTATGTGTGTGTATGCGTGCACGCATGTGTGCGTGCAGCCATTTATTGAAGTATGTAGATGTTTCTAGGTATATGCAACAATTTCCGCCTCTTATGTATGTATATGTGTGTGTGTGTTTCCTCCTTTTCCCTCATAAACAAATATTCTCAAAAGAACAATACAGATGAAGAGATTGGAGATATTACATGCTCCCCATTTCTTGCTCAGACAAAAGTTTTACTTGTGGAACCATTCTAACTTCTGTTGAAAATATCATTGAATAATACATTGTTCTGATTGGTTTTCTTAGGAGGAAGAATATATGAAATGATTCTTATGATGTTGATAATTTTTGTTTAAATTATTATCGAGTACAAAACTGAGGATTTTTTAAATACACATTTGTGGGCAGGATTATGGCCATCGTGTTAGATTAGCAACTCATTCAAATTTTAAGGAGTTTGTTTTGACAGCTGGTTTGGAGTTTTATCCATTAGGAGGCGATCCAAAAGTCCTAGCTGGCTGTAAGTACTATCTACCCATGTGCAAATTTTGTCTATTGTCTGAGTGGCTTTATACATGATTTTCTTAGTTTCTTCTGTCCTATATAATCTCTTCCAATTTGTTTTTGTTTGGCATGTTCTTCCCAGTCATTGTTTGATGTCTGGTTATTGCCCAACGACGTTTGAAACCAGAAATAAGTGTTTCCTCGTAACTTCATCCTAAAAATATAGCATACTGGTTTGATGTGTGTCATGGATGAAGTATTTACCAAGTTTGTATCACGAGTTTTTATAACTATCCTCTTTACAGTTGCGATCTTCTACTATTTTACTTTACTCGTTTAAATTCTTTCTGAGCAGATATGGTTAAAAATAAGGGCTTTCTGCCATCTGGACCTTCTGAGATACCTGCACAACGAAATCAGATGAAAGAAATTATTAACTCTTTGCTTTCAGCTTGTAAAGATCCTGATATGGATTCTGGTGTTCCCTTTAAAGCAGATGCAATCATTGCCAATCCCCCAGCATATGGTATGCTTCCTTGTTATACTTAGAGGATATGATTGATTGAACTTGAACATTAATATTTGCTTTTCAAGTCAGTATGATGACTTTCTCATTTATGAAATAATGTTGGATCAGTATTGTCTGGTGTATGTCAGCAAGCTCAAAAAGGCCATACATGGTGTGTTTGGCTAAGAGCTATCAATTAGGAAATCATAATTAGCTATAGAATTGAAGACTTATGTAAGCTAGAAGCCTAGAACTCCTCCCATTGTCTTCATCCTTGAAATCGTCAGCCCTGTCATTGCTTTTGTTATAATCATCATAATCAGTAACCATGAAATGTTGGGATCCAATTGCAAGGTATGGGACTTGAGTCCCACATCAGAAGTGTGGGATTCTTGTTTGGGGTTTATATGCCCTTGAGCTCTCCAACTATAATGACTAGCTTTTGTGGTGTAATTCTCCCAAGCTTCGTATTTGTATGCTAGAGATATAAAACCATTCTTAGGTGTTCTCCGAACAGATGACGACAAGCTGGGAGTGCTAGTTTTTAAGTGTCAAATTACTTTTGCTTCTAAATTTTGGATTATTGTTTCTGATCCTTCTTGCTATTCAATCCTTCTTTTTCTTCTTTTCTTATGAGATAAGAACATTCTACTGTTTGATGCATTTTATTGTAATTTCCCAATGACATTGTAATGTACATCTTTAGGGCATACACATGTGGCAGAGGCTCTGAAAATTCCAATTCATATTTTTTTCACAATGCCGTGGACGTAAGTTTCATCTTGGTAATGTAATCTTACTGCTTCATATTATGCTTAGAGTAAACCTGTATTTTAGACTTTTATTCCTTCAAAGATACAAGAGTCATCGCTTTAATGATTTTTGATATCAATTTAGAATGTGACATCAAAGTTTTCCTTTCATGTATGGACCACAAGATTGAGGGAAGTTGATATTGTTTTCTATGATTAAGGGACTATATTGATGATTCCTTTTTGGTTGAGGAGCTAAGATGATATCAGTTCCTATGATTGAGGACTGAATTGATGTTAATTGTTCTTTTTATTTGTTTGTTTTGTTTTTTTTTTTTTTGGATTTTTTTTTTTGGTATCTTGCTTTTGAGGACCAAATTTGTCTCATTTTCTATGATTGAAGGACGGAAGTGATGTCAACTTTTTTGGGGGACAAAAGTAATATCACGTTCATCTTTTGGAGAATAATATTTGTGTCTACTCTTTCCCCTTTTTGCTTTCTCATTCTTGTATACTATTTTTCCTTTTAGTTCTTTAAAAACTGGTTGTGTTAATCTTCGTTTTTCTGCGGATTGAAGTCTGCATTTTATGTGCTTTGTCTTTTTCCTTACAGGCCAACTAGTGAATTTCCTCATCCTTTGTCCCGTGTAAAGCAACAAGCTGGTTATCGGGTGAGCTTGTCAATTACTGCTGGTTCTTATCTTCCCTTTGAATTGTTGCCTCCATGTTTAACTAAATGTTGATTTTTTAAACTCCAGCTTTCGTATCAAATTGTTGATTCATTGATTTGGCTGGGAATACGAGACATGATTAATGATCTTAGGAAGAAAAAGTTGAAGCTACGACCAGTCACATATTTAAGTGGTTCACAAGGCTCTGACACTGATATTCCACATGCATATATATGGAGTCCTCACCTTGTTCCTAAACCAAAAGGTCCCTTCTGATCCTAATCTTAAACATTTTGTATTTGTATTCATTGCTACTGGCATTTCACTTAGTGCTGTTTCAATAATATAGTGGATAACTGTTCCTTAGTCTTTATAATTTGTGCTTTGTCCCGTAGTGCATACCCTTATGATTAAGAGCTGTCTGTTGTTATCTATACTCATTTTATATTGGTCTTAGTGACTAATGAAATAAACAATAAACTGTTTCATAATAAGAAGATAAAAGTTTTTGGATAAAAAGGCTCAAATATAATTTGAGTCTAAACAAATATAGGTTATATTTTAGTCCCTCTAATTTTCTTTTTGGGTTTTTGGTCTCTCTTTTCTCTTATTTAGTTTTTGGTCCTTGTCCATTAGAGCCGGTGGTTAAATGTGATATCTATAAGGACCAAAAGAAGATTTTAAAATATTTATACGGACTACGAACAAAATTTTCAGTATTTGAAAGGGCTGAACACATTCTATAGGGACCAAAGTCTAAAACGACAAGGATCAAAAGCAAAATAAAAGAAAAAAGAGGGACCAACAGACAAAAAAAAAATTCCTTAGAGAGACTAAAACAAAAAAACCTATATTTATGCGGACTAAAACTATATTTAAGCTAAAAGAAATATCAGTTCTTGAACAAGGTTCCCCTCTCCCTTTGGTGGAATAAGTCTTCTAACTTGGTAATTGCTACTTGCTAGTGCTCTTGCTACAAGCTTAAGTTCCCTTTCTTCAAATTCTTTTTGGATTGTTAACTGTTATATAATGTATCTGTAGTGCTTAAAAAACCACCTACGAGGTCTTCTATTACTTGATTCTTGGTTGACGTATCCATGTATCCAACCTGTTATGTTTTTGCTTTGCAGATTGGGGACCAAAGATTGATGTTGTAGGGTTTTGCTTCCTTGATCTTGCATCAAACTATGAACCTCCAGAGTCCCTTGTAAAATGGCTTTCAGATGGTGACAAACCTATTTACATTGGATTTGGTAGCCTGGTGAGTGTATTTATTTCCATCGTATGTGTATTTTATTCATATATTATTTGTTTGTACTAAGCTAGCTGTAGGATATTTCCTGTGTCTCCTTGTCCTGCCAATTTTAAGTTGGGTATCTTAATGATTGTTGATGACTTGGTAACTGCTGCATGAAGCATTTGTTTTATCTAATTTCCATCTTTCGTGGTTTATATGGAGATTCTACAAGATTTGCCTTTCCCATTTGCAAAATATGAAAGACTTCTAAATCATAATATAAATGAGAATCAAGTAGTCTGGTTAGTTCATAATTTTGTTTCTTTGCTGTGTCAAGTGAAGCTCTTCTGAGGCTATGATCATAAGGCTAATGGGAGCATACAATTTGCTTGTGCCTTTTTTGTTAGTATTCCAATCTATGAAGCACAGGCAGAGAGACACCTAATTCAAAACACTACAGGACACAAACGCGACCTGCGCGCGTGCACACACATATACCTATATATAAAGAGGATTCCCCTCAAGTAACTGCTTTTGGTCTCTATTAATTAGATTGGAATTGGTTTTCATGTTCATAAACCTATACTTATTATCCATAAAAAATTGTGTGACAAAGTAAAATGCGGAATGACTATACCACTTCAGCACTTTTTTAAACCACGACACCCACTATCTAAGCAAGCAGATATTCCTTTTCAAGTTGTCCATTTTGTGACCAGTTTCACATGAACTCTCATTAGGCCCCCCACCCCCTCCCCCTCCCCCTCTCCCACAAAAAAAAAAAAAAAANTACCTTCTAGACTAAAAAAAAAAAAAATGAACTCTCATAAGGCACACCCAATCTCACTATATACAATCACACCTGTGTACAATTTAATTTAATACTTGACAGGCACATAGTGTTTGTCAACACCACTGGTATATGTGTGTGTATTATATTAATTGTTGGTGTGAAGCGACTGTTAGTGTCTCATCTTCAGTTTGCTAATGATACGATTTTCTTCTTGGAGCCAGATGCCGACTCTTTTGTTAACACTTCCTCTATTCTAGGTTTCTTTGAGGTCACCTTGGGTCTTAAAATAAACCTTATCGAAATTGGTTTAGCAGGTATCAATGTGGACTTTAGATCTCATAATTCTTTTGCTTCTTTGTCAGAATGTTTGAAGTTAAATGATGAGGAAAACTTGCTTGATGCCAATGAGTTATGAATGATACACTTGTTGTTTGACAGCACCAGGGGTGCTAGCCTCACCATGAGAATGGTAGGCAATGTATGAGAAGCACAACAAGGAATACCTCCTGCGTCTGCTTCTGAATGGTAATGGCTTTGGTCAAGACATGTTGAAAGGGCTACGCCCAATGAGATTTTCCCTGATATATTTTATGCACGCGGAATAAGCTCATGTCCACCTTGGAAGTCATAATTACGGGTTTCTTGGTGTAGCTGAGTGTAAATATGGAATGTCGAGCCTGGTTTCTCGGCATGGCCGAGTGTAAATATGGATCCATGGGCTTCTAAGTAAGCACGTGCTAATGATAAGACTTTCAGGTAAAAGCAAAGACAATTGCACGAGTGTAGAATTGATGGTTAACATATTCAGTTATATCTTGATTATACTTGTACTGTTGCTCTAGTGGTGGTAGTATGCTAAGTGTATGTTACAAGAAACCCGCTTCGTGAATTACTTTTCAAAACCTAAAATTGAACCTTCACTTGTGTTTACATCACCTCTTTTAGAATAGCGAAGGATCTTCTTTTAGTTGTCCAATGTGTCAGACATGCGAGCATGCCGCTAAGGAGTTGTATTCGTGCATCATACATTCCCATTTGTTATGTCTCTTATCAGCATTTTGGTAGGGTTGGCTCAAAGGATTGAGAGGAGCCAAAGGGACCTTTTGTGGTCGGAGTGTGGGAGTTCTAGAGTGGTTTATTTCATTTGTTTGGAGGCTTGTGGTAAGATGATGGAATTATGATTAGGCTTTGAGAAATCTTGTTTGTATACACTCATAGTGCAATAGGAAGTGAATAGTGCAATAGGAAGTGAATACAACTTACTTTACTAGAACAATAATAGCTAGCTATTTGGTGTATTTGGTTAGTGCATAACTCGCACATTTTTAACGACAGATATTGGACAAGCAGGTCCTTTGGGATAAGGTTAGACGTTTGACCTACCTATTTTTCAAAGGATCTCTCTCTAAGATATGTTGAGAGATTGGAGTGCTCTGTATTTTTTTTCATGTTCTTCTGTGTGTTACCTTTTGATGTTCTTCTCTTTGTTAGGATTAATCTAATGCTTGGATGCATGCTATTAGGCTTTATAAGGCTCCTTTGCCATTAATGTGTAGTCAATGCTCTAAAATCAATACCCATCTCTTATTGGTTTGTGAGGTTGGAAAGCACTTAGGGCGACATTGTTTGGGCTGTTTGCAGAGCATTTGATGTATCAGGTCATTCCACACCAAGCTTATACCAAGATGTTGGGAGTTCAAAAATGCGCCTTGCAATTCTCCTTTTCTCCCCCCCCCCTTTTTCCCCCCTTCTTTTAACGGTGTCTAGCTCATTTTAATGGAGCCAAATGCTGAAATTTTTACGTAGCTTCTCTGGGTTTTCAGCTCATGTTTATTTATTTTATTTATTTATTTATTTTTCAGTGAGTTCTTTTAGGGTTAATGCATAGGGATTGTGGTTTCAGCTAAGGTCAAATTGTTATCCTTTAGGAGGGTTGAAGTTGTAAGATATAGGTAGCCAAGGAGTACGGGAAAGAATAGAGGCCTGCAATATTATTCTATTAGATTTATGTGGTATGCTTTGATGTGTTGAAAATAACCATTAATCCTATTTATACTAAGACTACACTTGTAATTCTAATAAGGAAACAAACCAGGAAATATAAAAAAACGTAGGACATAGGGACTTTGAGGCGATCAACTAAGATACTCCATAATATTGTAGGATACAATAGACATATTATGAGATATTTCTAGATATTCTAACAAGGAGGATTCCTGATCCTGCATCTTTTTATTTGCTCTCTTAAACTAATTCTTTTTTTTTTTTTTTTCAAAACAAAAAAAATGTAGAAAAAAAAGAAAAACAGTAACAAAGGAGGTTAGATTTACATTTTGTTTTCATACTGTCATGAACCATCTCTTGAAAAGTTTGAGCTATTGGGTAGACACATGAACAAATTTTATATCTTAACACGCCTCCTCAACCTCCTCAAACAAGAGTTGTTTGGGCTTCGAAGCATTGACAGTGCACTGGCTTACTTACCTTGTGCCAAATTTTGACTTTTTATTTAAAGGAATGGAATCAATAAGGATTGAACTCTAGACCACTAGGTTCTAGAGGCTCTAATATCGTATCATGAACCACCTCTTTCAAAAACTTAAACTATTAGGTAGAGGCACATGAATGAATTTTATATCTTAATAGATACTAATTCTTGACAGCCAATGATGCTGTTTGGGTTATTTTTTGTCTTGCAGAGTCCTGACTTTTTTTCCTCACGTTTTTGTTTTCCATCTTCTGTTGTCATGGAGTTTCCTAAAAATCTAACATCTTAAAAATAAACTTATTAACGTGTTTTATTGTTTGCACAGAGAAATTATCTAGTTAAGTGTGTTTTAATTACCTTTTCGTTGGTTTTGTACTTTTGTATGGATTCCTAAAAGTATGATGATTGTACAGCTCTTGTGAACTTATGATGCAAATAATGGTTGGAAATCTGAAGTTTCATGTCAGACTTAATAATGAAAAAACGAAATCATCTTTTTTGTTAGCTGGCTAGTAATTAGTTTATTTCCTTTACCCTCAATCTTATAGCTTGTTCTCTCTCTCTCTCTCTCTCTCTCTCTCTCTTTCATATTCCTATTCCAGCCTGTTCAAGATCCAAAAAAGATGACACAAATAATTGTAGAAGCACTTGAGAAAACTGGACAGCGGGGTATCATCAATAAAGGATGGGGAGGTCTTGGAAATTGTAAGAATATTGCTTACTTTTGCTTTCCTGTTGTAATGCTTTATTATTTTTATGTTTTCTTAACTGAACATGTTTCTCCCCAGTGGCAGAACCGAAGGAAACTATATACCTATTGGATAATATCCCTCATGACTGGCTCTTCTTACAATGCAAGGCTGTGGTAAGATCATCTCATTCAATACTCCTAGTTCAGCAGATTCTAAAATTTAACCATGACATTGAAAAATACTATAAATGGTCACATTTCTGTAAAGTTTAAATGCTGCAAGTATGTTGAAGTTGTGGCCATGTAGGCCTTCCTGGTATTACTTGCTGGTTCAAACATGGCAGAATATGTTGGGATGTGGCTCAAAAACCCTTGTCATTACTGGAATATATTATGGGCCAATATCATGCTTCAGGTGTTCTTGCAGAGTTATTTATATGCTTAATATTCCTTCAGTTTTTGTTCATATACTGATATACGTCGTTTGCAACTGTCCCCATCAAGTCTTCCCATTTATTGAGATTCTTTTGACTTGCTAATCAGCAGTTTCATAAACTCACCCCATGATACAAACCTGGGAGTTGGGGGAGAACCACATAAACCTCACATGTGAATCTTGTACTTCCAGTGTGGGACTTGAGTTGCATACCTCTCAATTGGGTCTTTCCACCATTCTCTGCGTCCCTAGTGCTCATGCTGACTGGCTATGCAATGAGCACCATTCACATTGCTCATTTTGCAACTGAGACACATGGGACGATGCAAAATTTGGCCATTGTTTTGGGAGAGTCCAAAGCCATATAAATCCAACATCAAAATTCTGTACTTCTGATGTGGGACTCACGTCCCATACCTTGTGGTTTGGTCCTGACACTCTGTATTCCATAATCTCAGAATTTGCGTAATTCCATGTGTTTCTGCAGGGTTTAATCCATGTTTGACATGTACAAGTTAAAGTTCGAATAGACTAGTTTTTGTTCAGAACTAACCTGAGTTGGTTTCCGAGCCAAAACATGAGTTTAACTACCATGTTCCTAATGACATCTTTGGATAATTTGCATGAAACATATATGCTAGCAAATGAAGAATGCGGTAATCAGAAGTAGAGATTGTGGTGGTTAAGTTTGACATGAACTAAATATGACAATTCAAATAAATATCTTCAGCATGGGTAATCTGTTTACTACTTTTTTTGTTCTTGATATAGAAAAATTATGCATAAGATAAAATTGTTTGTTGGGAGGTACATGCATTTGTGTACTATTTTAAGATTTTGAGTTTGGAATCTCCACATTTCCAATAAAGGTAGTTTTGGGTTGATGAGTTAAATTAGGTCAAAGTTAATGGCATAGAAAAAGTTCATAAAGTTTGCAATGCCAGACAAAAAGTTTACTTTAGTTACATTATACTGGATGGTGAGACTTTTTGCCATGCTTTGAGGCCATGATATGGGTACTCCCATGCGAAGGTATGGCATTGGCATGTCATCATTAGGTTATAAACCAAGCTCCATCAATTTATTAATTTGAACAATGCATGTTGGATCTATAATGGCATAAATAGGAATAAACCTAATTTACAAAGGAGCTTATTTAATTTGTTATGGTCATAAAGTTGTTCAATGGGAGAGTTCCTTTTACTGAACAGGTGGGTGGATTAGGATTCCATTAGCAGTCTTGTGATTTTTGGATAATGTGAGAGATATTTCAAGTACTTCCTTATTTGAGGTTTGGCATTTCAATTATCTATCATTTGCAAACTTTTATTACTGTTGTTTTCCAGGTGCATCATGGAGGTGCAGGAACAACAGCTGCTGGGCTGAAAGCTGCTGTAAGGAATTAATAGTTTTTTTAATCCTTAATAATTATGCTATCATCAGGTTCTGCTTTTAATAGTTGGTGTATTTCAGTGTCCAACTACCATCGTTCCATTTTTTGGTGATCAACCATTTTGGGGTGAGAGAGTAAATGCTAGAGGAGTTGGTCCTCCACCTATCCCAGTTGACGAGTTTTCACTTCCCAAGTTGGTTGATGCAATAAATTTTATGCTAGACCCAAAGGTAACAATAATTTTCCTGGAATATGTATCTAATTACTATGTAAAAGCTAGCTTATTGGAGCTTGCTTCTTTTGGAAGTTAATACTGAAATAGATTCTTTATGCATTGTCAATATGGCTTGCAAAACTGCAAAATATTGTTGCATCTTATTAGCATCTTATTAAATATATTGAATGTTGTCCTAAAGCTTAGCTTATGAGAGTCATACACAACTGTTATCTTACATAAACCTTGGAGTAATTTTTACACCTGAAAAACATGTTTTACAGGGAACTGACTGTTGAACAATGTATTTTTCATCACAATAGCAATATTATACTAGTAGGGGATTGAACCTGCATCCCTACCTTACCACTGTGCCACAGATCAAGTGATGACACTTGTTCAGGTTACCTTAAATAAAGCCTCCTTTATAGGTCATGGAGGATGATGTCACTCTGATACCATGTTGAGACTAGGTGCTTTAGATAGGAAAGGAAGAGGAGAGAATAAAGACACTGCCTAATATGGAAATATATTGATACGATATGCAATGTGATACAAAATACAAAGCACTAATTCCTATTTATAATCCGTAGTTATAATAATACTGGAATTCTAAATTAATTAAAGAAATAAATCATGGAATATTCATAAATATCTAAACCAATCCTAAGAGATCTTCTTGATAACTCTTTAATGTTCTAAGATATGATGCAATATATTATATTATATTCAAGATATTAGAGATATTATTAGATATTTTCTTTATTTCTAACTATTGTCAGTTGATATTCTTTATTAGTATCCTCTCGGTGTGCATTTTTATCCCATATTAGCCAACCTTCTCACAATGACTCTGAGAAGTATTATTATGATCAGAACCTCGGATATAAAATAAAAGAAAACCAATTAGCAGCGCATTGAAGTCCCTTAGGCATGACAGATATACCCAGTTGTATTTGCTGTCCTAAGTTTTTTTTATCAGTAAGCTTTTTTACCAGACAGTCACTCTTAGGGAAAGTATGGGGTGTGATACATAGAGATGCATGATTCCCTGTTACCCTGGGATTTCAATAAAAATTGTTTCAGAGACCTGTTGAATTGAAGCTGCTATGTATTGGACTGCTTTTGAAAAATTTGTAGTTATATGTTCAAGCTGAACTTCGTTTTGGTTTATGTTTATTGGGTGGACTGATGGGGAAGTAGGCTAAATACTCTTCATGTCAAGAGCTAGCCCCCAGCTGAGGTTAACTTAACTATGTTGCTAATGTTTTGTATGTTGTGCGTAGTAATCTAATGGTGGTAGAATCTTTATAGTTCTGTTTGGTTCATTCTAGCTGAACATAACCCACTACATTTAATTGCGTAATGCAATGCCAGGTAAAGGAGCGTGCAGTTGAACTTGCTAAGGCCATGGAAAATGAGGATGGAGTAACAGGAGCTGTGAAAGCATTTTTTAAGCAGCTTCCTCGGAAAAAACCCGAGTCTGATTCAGAGCCACTGCCATCGAGTATTTTCTCGATTAGTAGATGTTTCGGTTGTTCTTGATTCCGTTCAAGTAGGTCAAACCCCACCTTTTGTTAATCTATAGTGTAAATCGCAATATTGTTACTGCATCTATGATATGCTCTTGACTTATCACCCTGTCCATATGGTTGTATTTTTCGTGCTTGCTTCTATTCAACATCTGCTTCAATACATGCAATGAACGAGTGTCTCCTTCACAACGTGTAAATTTTCTGTGGTGTTCAATTGACACTCAGTGACCATGACCATTGACTTCCATATATTTGGTCGACATTCTGTATTGAATAAATAGTTAACCTATACGTAATTGTCATTTGTTTTTATGCTAACATGTAATTGTCATTTAATTCAACTTATTTAATCAATCATTTGTTAAATAATATTCTTAAATTACTCCATAAAATATCATTAAACTATTTCAAATGGATAATGCATTAACTACCAAAAAATAAAATGGATAATGCATTAAAGTTTAAGAGCCCTACTTCTTAGTCAGAAGATGAAGATTTTTATCGACGATAAATTTAACTTCTTTGTTAAAAAAGATTTTTTTGGATTATTGGCAATCGTTTAAAGCCTATAGCTTTGCTTTTATTTTATTTTTAATTAAAAGCAAACAGTTTTACTAATAGCATTTTTTATCGGCTACATTGTCTTTTTTTTCCCATCAAAAACTATTTTTGGTTATATGCACATTCTATACCCTGTAATATTCTATTTTTCATTAAAAAAATACTTTTTTTGTATTACAGATCAACTTTTATAGTTAATAATTTTTTTTTATTAATGATCATATTTCATAGGCTATAGCCTTCTCTTGTGCTTTAAAAACAAACTTTTTTTTATTAATGAATGTTTTTCATAAGTTATAACCTTGTGTTTTTCCTCAAAAATGGTTTTGGTAGTATACGCTTTCCATAACTTAAAAGTTTCCTTTTTTATTAAAAATAATTTTTTTAGAATACAAACCATCTTTTCTAGGCTATAACTTTGTTTTTTTTTTTTGTTAAAAGCAAACCTTTTTTTTAATTAACATGCATTTTTCATTTGCTCATAAATAAATTTCGGTAATATGCATATTTCATAAATATGACTTTTTTGGATTATTGGTCATCAGCTTTGTTTGTTCGTTAAAAAGCAAACCTTTTTAATAACAACCATTTTTCTTGGGCTATAACATTTTTTTTTTATTCTCAAAAACGGTTTTTGGTTATATGCACATTCCATAGTCTGTATCATTATCTTTTTCATTAAAAAAGACCTTTTTTTTTATTATTGGTCTTCTTTCATAGGTTATAACTTTGTTTTGTTTGTTTGTTTGTTTTTATCAAAAGTAAACATTTTTATGCCTTGCGTTTTTGAGCAAAAATAATTTTTGGTAATATGCACTTTCCATGACCAATAGCCTTCTATTTTGTATTAAAAATGACTTCATTGGATTAATGACCAAATTTCATAGGCTATAGCTTTGTTTTTTGCGTTAAAAGCAAACTTTTCACTAATGAGCATTCTTATAGGCCATAGCCTTATGTTTTTCCTCAAAAACGATTTTCGGTAGTATGCATTCTCTATAACCTATACCCTTATATTTTTTTTTCCCTCTAAAAATAACTCTTTAGAATATTGATCATCTTTCATGGGCTAGCTTTTTTCTTCCTATTAAAAGCAAACATTTTTATTAACAGACATTTTTATAGGCTATATAGCCTTACTGCCCTTACATTTTTCCTCAAAAATAATTTTTGGTAGTATGCACTTTATACCTATAGATTTTTCCTTTTAATAAAAAGTGACTTTGTTTGATTAATGGGCATATTTCATAGGCTATAACATTTTCTTTTTTCGTTAAAAGCAAACTTTTTTATTAATGAAAATTTTTCATGGCTATAGCCTTGCGTTTTTGCTTAAAAATAATTTTTGGTACTATGTACATTTCATAGCCTGTGGCCTTTTGTTTTTCATAAGAAATGAATTTGTTTGATTAATGACCATATTTCATTTGCTACAACCATGTCTTTTTTGTTAAAAGAAAACCTTTTATTAATGAGATTTTTCATAGGCTATATGACCTTGTGTTTTTTTTTCTCAAAAATAGTTTTTAGTAATATGCACTACCTTTAGCATTCTCTTTTTCGTTAAAAATGATTTTTTTTTCCGGATTATTGACAATTTTTCATAGGCTCTAGTTTTTTTTAATTAAAAGCAAACTTTTTAATTAATGAGCATTTTTCATAAGCTATATATAACCTTGTGTTTTTCCTCAAAAACGGTTTTCTGCAGTATGTACTTTCTATGACTTGTAGTCTTCTTTTTTTCATTAAAAAGGATTTTTTTGGATTACTGACCATCTTTCAAAAGCTATAACTTTGATTTTTTTTCCCCATAAAAGGTAAACCTTTTAATTAATGATCATTTTTCATTAGTTATAGCCTTGTGTTTTTGTTCAATAAGCAATTTTCGATCATATGCACTTTCCATTGTCTGTAGCCTTCATTTTTTTTAAAATTGACTTTTTTGGCTACAACCTTGTCTTTTTCATGAAAAGCAAACCTTTTTTTTATTAATGAGAATTTTTCACAGACTATTGCATTGTGTTTTTCTCAAAAACTATTTTTGGTAATATGCATTTTTACAATTTTTTTTTTCTGAATTGACTCTAAGTAGGGACAAAGATTTTTTAATGTGTTATCTTAACACTTCATTTTATCACTTAGTATAATTTATTTATTTATTTATCTTTCATCATTATTATTTCATATTTATTTATTTTTTACATGTTTCAATTACACTTTAACCCCCAACCTACATATTCTTACACCTATTTTACACAAAATCTTATCATTCATCATCCATTATATTTTTATTTATTTACTACTACTACTACTACTACTACTACTGCTATTACTGCTACTGCTACTATTGTTATTACTATTATTATTTACTTATTTATTTATTTTTGGAAAAGACATGATTTTTCTAGGATGGCTCTAGATCGAAACAAAGACATTTAGGGTGCTTGGAATGACATATGAATTGTCACCAACACATCCCTTGGGTATTTAAGCACGAATATGAGGTTACTAAGTTCATTGATTGGCCAACGTGGCTCACCAGGGATTACCTGACCACCGGAGGCTCAGGGAAATGTTTTTCCCTTTTTCGTAAACACCCGGTTGCTCACTATAATTACTTGAAGGAGTCTCTCAAGGTACAATTTTTGATAACATGAGATGTGTTGAGAGAATTTATAAATGTTTCTTGATTTAGTGGACTTTCGTTCCAATGCCAAGAAAATTGAGGCGCAAGTTTTCGGATGCGTGGGTATCACTGAATAAAAGAAAAGTAAGAAAATTGTTGTTTCATTTATTATGGAGACTATGGCCTTATACGTGTTTTCTCTTAAATCTCTCGTTTTCGAGAGAAGTGGAGTTTGTCCACACGATGTGGTGAAGAAGCGATGATGATATGTCACACACATAGATTCATTTCACAATTTGGAAAGGAAGGAAAGAGTTTCCCTTGGGAATTTTCTTCAGAAGCAAGAAATGATATTGAAACAAGAAATATGTGTACGTCATGAGGTATGTCTTTTTGATGAGAGAGCGAGGGACAGATGGTGAATCTGTTGATGGAGTTTTGGAGGTGCCAGTGAGGGCAGTAAAGAATCCCCTTAGAGAAATTGGCTTGTGGGAGACATAGGGAAAAGTTTCCTATTTAGTTCAGTAAGACTTAGAGAATTATTTCTCTATGGATCTTTGTGCAATTGTAACACAGAATGATGAAAAGAAGTGAACAGAGTAGTGATTTGTAGGTGTTGGCTAAAGAAGGAACAAGAAGGTTTTGGAGGAAACGGCTTGGAAACCTCAAGAATTCTCAAAGAAAAGTTTAAAAGGAAATGTTTTCACTTCCATATTAATTGGCCTTGTATGGCCGTGTTTGGAGCTTCTAATTTGCAAGAAAACTGCAATGTATCGGAGGGAACTTACAGAGACAATTCCCCCAAGTCGCGTCCTATCATTAAACTTCGATGGGTTTTTCTTTTATGGAGGCGGGAGAGAATTAATGCATGAATGGAAAAAAGGAAAAGAATCCTTTGAATCCCTGAATGAAAGGGTTTTAACTTTCCAAGTGAAATATGGAAAATTACGAGGCAAATGGCATGATTACTCTTTTAAAGGAGATGGTGACACACACACATGGTCGAATGACCAAGTGTCCTGGGGAAAAAAGGTATTTTGAGACAGTGCTCAGAATAGCGAAAAAGTGGGGTGTTAGAGAATTACTTTTCCCAAAATAGTTGAAAATCACATTTGCTTGAGTCATTCGAATGACCTTATCTCTGAAGTCAACAACGGCTAGTTCTACCAATCTAAACTAAGTGCAATAATTGGGCAACAACTAGAATCACTTAGAACTCTATAAATATCCATCTAAATCAATGTTTCAAGGCATAACACTTGCCCATATACTTCCACCTTTTATTCTATCATTAGAGCAATCAATTGAGCCATTTTCTGGAGCAAAAGAGAGATACTGCTTATACATCTATAAAGCTTCAAGTTTTATTATCCACTCTTTGAGAGAGCTTCTTTTTCTACACACAAATTGCATACACTTGTAAAGAAGATGAGGTATCCCTCTACTTGGTTAGGGTGTGGTATCCCTAAGGTGAATTACTTAAGGCTCAAGCACAAGGTGTGAAGAGTGCTCTTGGTTGTAAAGATTTGTCTAGAACCTAAGTTCTTGAAGATAATGCAACAATCTTGAGCAAATTGCTTAGAGATTGGACATAAATCACAAGGGTGGTTGAACAAGGATAAATAGTTTGCAATCTCTCTATCTCTTAACTCTTTAATTTCCATATTGCTCTTGATATTGATTGCTTGAATTGTTGTGTTTTTGTTATGTTCAAAATATTTGTGAAAGAATTCTAGCATATTAGTTATTCCAATATCTACTTGTTAAAAGATTAAAGAAAAGTTTGCATACGCCCATTCACCCCCTCTTTCGTATTTGAAGCCACTTGGTAACACTACTAACTGACATAAGATAAACTGATTAAACATAAACTACCCTAAACTAACTTCACTACGAAGCGAAACTTACCAAAAGACTGTTGACTACTAGAGGAGAAAAACTGTATCTAAGTCCTCGGTGCGATCTACAACTGAAACAAATGGATATGCAAGCGTTAGTCGTCATCTTAGTGAGTGGGTTCATGACTACATGGGATAGTCCATAAATACGGCACAGACAAGGCAACACATAATACACACACACACACACACACACACACACGTTAAAAACATAATAATACTTTATAATAAAATACATAATTGAATATTGAAACATAAATGCTTAAATCAAGGAAGATATCTAGATAGATGGATCCTGAGCATTATCGTCTAGCTTTAACTGACTACCCAAGTACGTAGGTGTCAATAGCTAATGATAGTTGGATCTATCTGAGTCCCTAGATCCCTAAACTTACTCTAACTACAATGTTATATCAAGGGTCAACATAGGTTGTCGCTAACTTATAGTTCTATTCTAGATATCGCTTCCTTAAATACATTTCTAAAACATAATAATTGATAGTTGAACTAACGTCTTTCCTCCTAGGGTTTCATGCAACATACATATACATCATGCTTAATTTATGCATAAATAAAAATAAAATGGTCTCATGCCTTTCTAAAATAATTTTAATGAGTTCTAAAATAGTTTCATAAATATTTTCTATAAATAAAAGACATAAAATAATTTCTATAATTAAAAGACATAAATAACTAGTCATAAAAACTAACTGAAATTTTAAAACATGCATAAAAATATTTTTTCATAAATAATACTAATGGAAAGTATCACTCACTTGAAACGACCGACGATTGAGGAGTACTGACAGATCTCCTAACACCCTACGTGGAAGCAAGAGCAGAGAGAAAGTCCACACTAATGCAGAACCGTCAAAAGTTCTTTGAGTGAATTAGCAACTAGAAACACTCAAGAAATGATTTTATTTATAGGAGGACAAAATTTTCCCCTCAAGTCACAACAATTGATGTGGGGACTTAATTGTCAAACAGCTGCAACGCTCTTTAATCGTTGCAGTCCACTATCCTTGCTGAACCGCTACAGTGGATCACTGATCCTTTTTTGCTCTTTTTTGAAAAGGAAGGGTCATTACACAGATTACACTCACTCTTGTCTCTTGGCTGATTATCATATCTAGGAACATGAATCTCCAAATAGTAACATGAATCTTGGTAGATTGGTCAGTTGGGAGTGGCCAAGTGCTAGTTTGGTTAAGCTCAATGTCAACAACAGTTCCTTTGGCAACCTGGGACTAGTGGGATTTGATGGTGTCTTTAGAAGTGATGATGGACGTTGGATTCATGGTTTTGCAGGTGCTATTGGGTGGCAAGGAACCTTGAGGCTGAAATCATGGCTATCTTGGTTGGTCTGTGTAAAGCTTGGGCTCGTAGATTTTGCAAGGTCATCTCTTCCATTCCATCCTTACCAGGCTGCTCTTTTGGAGATTTGAGAATGGCATATATAATAGGAATTGGGATGTTTATGTGTCTCATATTTTTCATGAGGTTAATTTCTGTGCCGATTTTATGGCCAAGGCTAGGGTTAATTGCAGGAGCTCTCTTGTTTTTGAGTTGCTGCCCTTGGGGAGGATCATATGGTTGCCTCCATTTGAGGCTATAGTTTTCTTGTCTTTATTCCCTCTGATAAATAAAAAAAAATGTTTCAAATGATTAAAATGTAATCAATTTTACTTCATTTTGTGGTCATGGAGATATGTAGGACAATCTAATAGGAGAATAAATCATTTTTTGAGGGCAGCGTGGCAACTATTTCTTGAGGGCGGCATCCATTACGGAGCAGATGCGTGAAGAAAATAATTATATTAGTCTATGGGATTAGTTTTGTAGCTTTAAGTAATTTATTTCTCATACACGCTTTAGGGTGGAGAGTTTTGTTTTGGAAATAAGGAGAGGAAAAGAAATGTGTGGGGAGTTTTAGTTATGATTTTGATATATAAAACACATAATTAAGTTCACAAAACCTTTTTTTTTTCTTTCTCTTCCAAATAAAATTCATGAAGACAGAATTTAGTCCCTATCAAATTTATAGGATTCACTTACAATGTCGTAGGGTTTAAGTCTTTAAGTCCCCATTTGAGGAGGACATTATCTAATTACCATTCCCATACATGAGAAATCTTAATATTAAAAATGACTAATTACTTTAGTAGGGTAGCCGCCTACCATGATGGTGACGAGTGAAGATTTTGGACAAATAGGGTTCGATTTGGGAGAAGGAGTATGAGAAACGATTATCATCTTCATAAAAGGTAGTATGCATGCAAATTACTTACTTTTGACACGGAAAGGCAGTGACAAACTGACAATAAATAATAATATTGGGTTTAGTGAATACAATTTTTAATTTGGTTAAACGGAGTACAATCTAAATCTCTTAACGACGATCAATTTTTAACTTAGTTTCAATTAAAATTATTAGTATGTCAATTTGGCCCTAACAAAAATAAGGTTCAAGTAAGTAATCCTACTCATTTTCAAACACAGGTCAAGTTATTCTTGGTTTGATAATGTTGTAACTTTTTGAAAGCTGCTCTCAAGTCATAACAATATTGTTTGGTAAATTTTTTTAAAAAAATAGCTTATAATAAGCAGAAGTTATAAGAGTATGTTTGGTAAATGTATTTTAAATGTGATATTTATATCTAAAAATACCATAACATAAATATTAAGAAGGATAATAATGACCATTAAAATAGAAAGATATATATTAGTACTTTACCATTTGGAAAGCACAAGTCAACTATGAAAAACTACTCATGATACAACTCTCAAAAACTCCCACTAACTTTTGAAAGCCAATAACAAAAGCTCATCTATTTTTATTTACCGAATACAAAAGACTGATTTATGCTTTTTGAGAGCAAGAACACCCTCTCAAAAAACCTTATCAGAATTAAATAAGCATTAGTCTCATTGGACTTAGTCACACTTCACAAATGCAGCTAAATACATTTTTAAAATTGCAATTAAACACATCAAGTATTTAACCGCATTTAAAAATCTCTGTTTTTTTTTTTTTTTTTTTTTTACATGCTGAACCTCATAGTAGCAAGTTCTAAAGAAGGGGGGAAAAAACTAACGTACCATAGCAATTGCAAAATAAAGAAAACTAAATATTTAGTGGGTAAATTATATGGTGTGATGGGTTGCAGATAAAATCCAACTAATTTTGTTAAACCCAAGAAATGAAAATCAACATGCATAGTAAAAACACAAATAGTGAGCAGAGTGCACATGAAACGGCTAAATTGTCAGAGACAAGTGGGAACTATCCTCAAAGACAAAGGGTCTTGTGCATGTTTAGATGAAATCATCAGTGATTGGTTAGAGGAAATGTTTCTGAGTTGGAAAATGGAATATCTTCTTCCTCTTATCTCTTCTGTTCCCAGCCCCATACACCTCTCTTTATCATGTTGTTATTATGCAACATGCACTATATTTAAATGATTCTACTCTGAGAACCCTTCACAATTTCCAATTCTTGTTTGTAACTTGGCTTCTGAACTCTCTTTTCACAACTCTTTGATCACATCAAAAGCCAAGATCACAAATCATATAAATATCTTCCTCCCACTCTTTCCTCTCCAACATGTTAATTTGTTCTGATATCCCACTGGTAATCCATCAAGGTCATAGTCTTATATTGCCATATGGTTTGCGCCATCAAAATTTCATAAACTCTATTCTTTTCTAACCTCTTTGTTTCATTTTAATCCCTTACTGGGTTTCAGAATATGGAGATGGAAGATAAGAAAAAAGCAACCAAAGTTGTAGAGAACCAAAGAGAATTAGATGCAAAATCAAGAACTTTTCCATGCGTATTCTGTTCAAGAAAGTTTTACAGTTCTCAAGCTTTGGGAGGACACCAAAATGCTCACAAGAAAGAGAGAACAGCAGCAAGAAAGGCTCAGAGGCCTTCTGAATACTCATCTATTCCCTTCGCTTCACCACTGCCAACAACTACAATCCCCATGGCTTATGCTCCAACAACTCATCATCAACTTGGAAGCTTGAATCCTCCAATGTCAATCACTGCCCATGCTGCAAATCTCGGTTATTTACAGAACCATCAAATACCAGACCAATTTGGATCAAATTGTGCACCTCGATTTGCGAATTCTAAGTTTTTCGAGGGAAGTTATTCTTCAAACAACGGATTGAGTGATGATGATTATGTGGAAGGCTATGCTAATTGGCAAAGGAGCATAAGAAGCAGTAACTTCAGCAGGGTTGACACATCTCAACATTTACCATTGAAAAGTAGTAACAATCAAAACCTTGGAATTATGAGAGAGAAAGAACAAAAGCTTGATTTGTCACTTCATTTGTAGATTTTGTAGTATAGAAATGTTATAGCGAAATTCTTTGTCTGGCTTGGAGCATCACACAAAATATGTTCTAGATCACACAATGTCACAAATTTGAAAAGTAAGGAGACCAATATCTTAGTTTCTTAGGGTGATGACTAATAGTGTCTGACATGGTTTGAAGTTATAATTTCATTTTTGGGATTAATATTTACAATTTGTTTCCGCGGCGAAAAGCAAATTTGGATCTATTAAGTGACTTTGATTCTATATTACATTACATTGTAGACTTTGTTTTGCTTTATGAATTTTGCTAGAAGTATCATAAGAAAAAGGAATCAAGAGAAGAAAATTTTTCATCGAAATGATACAATTTTTAAAATTTCAATACATGGAATACATTAATCGTTTTAAACATTTCCATTCTTGACTTCTTAATAGATGCTAAAGGCACTTCCTTACTTCCTTGTTTTATTGGGATTTACAAAGAAGAATGATCCAAAACATTTTCTTCCCCTTCTAAACTCAACTCCACTACCGCTCAAACCACCATCGCCCCCACTTCATACCATTTCCAAACCACAACATTCAAACCATAAACATAGTGGTAGCAAAGATGAGGGCCAAACCCAAATCAATACACATATAGAGAATCAAAACCTCTCACAAGTGCACACACGAAAGCGGAAGCAGGGATGGAGGTTGAGCATGCCAATGACAAGGTGGAGGTTATGACATCGTTGATGACGTCAATTACATCATGGGGCAATAGCCATGCTAGAAGCTTAGCAACTGAAAAGGACAGAGATCCAATTGAGTGGAAGTGGCCAATGGGTGATGCGATAGTGATTATGGATAACATTGTGGTTGAAATGGGCGAGTTGCGACAAGGTTGAGGCCTTGAAGGGCGTGCACAGCCGCCATGGAAGATGGGTCTTACAAGTTTATGGAAAGATCATTGTAATTTGTCCTTCTTATTGTACCACTTGAGTGTGATGAAATTTTCGCTTTTAACTTTTCACATGTCTAAATGTTATTTTTTTTTGAGCGAGTGTCCAGCTTGCCCATTCACCATTCCCCGTCTTTTGAGGAAACAAAATAATCTCTCATTATTTGAAAGGACACATTAGTCTATCACTATATAAAAAAAAAAGAAAAGTCTTTCAATTAACTCACAATCGTATAATCTGTCCAAAATGCACACGCAGTTGGTGAACTTATTGAGCTGATTTTGTTAACTCGATCAAAATATAAAATGGTGTTATTTTAATGCACTTCTATACCTATTTCTATGTCTTTGTGGTTCATGTGTCTATGAAATTTGCACAACTTCGTTTTCTATGCCAAAGTCAAATTTTGAGTTAGGGTTACAACAAAACGGCACAATTTTATGTCAGTGTAGAGTTAATGAGATCAGCTCAACGAGTTAACTGTCCATTTCAATGGTGAGTGACTATTTTGTTCCCTCAAAAATGGCGAGGGGGCAAACATTGTGTTCATTCCCTATTTTTTTAAGAGCAAATAACATTTTATCCCCTTGTACTATTACTATTGTGTACTTAATCACCTAACATTTAAAAATTGACATTTCACCACCTTAAGGTTTTTTAATTATTCGAGAAAGACATTCTTTTACTTTTATGGACAAAATTGTCATTTTCTTAAAAAAGATCTCTTACATCCTCACCCATCTTTCCTCATTGTCCATCTCCTTCTTTTCTCACCACAACTACTATCACAGGGAAGTTCAATCCTAACTAGAGCCCGTGCCAGCCAACAACTGCCTCTTTAACCATTGTGTTGGCGTTGGCCACATTGTCTTCTTGTGGTAAGCGCTAATCTAGCTCACAACGGAGAAGGGCTACATCTTTTCCTTCACAAGATTGATTTATGCCCATGGCTATTAAACTCTTGAGTTAACTCGTAAACTTTTATTACACAAAACGAGTTAACATCATATAAACTCTGTTTTGATAAATAAACTCTCGATTCTGCTAGTGAGTTTACGAGTCAAAATCTACCTACGAGTTTACCTCAAAATATATCAATCTAGCAACTTTGTTAAATACTTTTTTTTGTCTTGATTGAACCACTGGCATCCAGACCTATTATCAAGAACCTGACTAACCCGACCCGACCTAACTGAAGGTCCTTAAAAGGGTCAAAAGCCTCGTAGTAAAGATTTTTTCCATTGCCAAGACTCAAACTCGAAACTTCTGATTAAGGAGTTAAGGTATCTGCCACCTTGACTAACCCTACATTGGTCATTGTTAGAGACTTAGTTGACTTTGTTTATGTGAAACAATATCTTCTGAGTTCATTAAGATAATTTTTATATATTTATCATAATTGTGCTATATATTATTGAACTATAAAGTAATATAGTACAGAATAAAGTATGACATAACAACTAAATGTCACGTATTTAGGTATATTTATGATACTTCTTTCATTTATTTTATATTAAAGTTAACATTATTCAATGTCAATTATAAATACATTATTTAATCATGTTTAATTGCTAATAATATTACTTGCAACATATGTTTTATGTATATAAATTCTTACGAGTTTATAATTCAAGTTTATTAAAGTTTCATGCGTTTCCTTAAACTTTTGAGTTTGACAATCTTGTTTGTGCTTGCCTCGGGAAGACAATGTGGCTGATGCCATCACACTAGTTAGAAAGGCAATCACTGGCCAGCACCGGCTTCTGCAGGAATGAACTAGCCAACAATAGTGGGAGAAAAAAAGGAGACAGTCAATAACGGAGGATGTGTGAGGATGAAGGACAATTTTTTATTTTATTTTAAGAAAATGACAATTTTATCCATAAAAGTAAAAGGTCTTTCTTGAGTAATTAGGAAACCTTAGGGTAGAGAAATGCACATTTTTAAACGTTAGGAGTTTAAGCGCCACAAAAATAATAATACAAGGGAGTAAAGTGTTATTTACCATTTTTCTATTAGATCGAAACAACTGTCATGTGCTCATAAAGCTTCAGATATTGAATGTAGACATGTTATTATAGACGTTAACCATTCCTTCACACGAATAATAATTCAACAAATGCCCCTTAGAATAAAACATAAAACTATTTGCCCAACTTCACTTCCTTTACCATGGACAATGAAACCTCAAACCTGTATATCATTCTAGATCGCCTCTTTCTTTGCTAATGCTATCATACGACTTTGCACAACAAAACTTAGCGTTGGAATGAGATAGAATAGGAGCCAGTGTTTGGATCTTTGACAGCTTTAAAGTTGTCGACGCTCATCCCAAAGCGACCCAATACTGAATTTCCCATTTCTTTCAGTTTTGCTGCAACAAGAAACAATTTAATGAATAAGAAAGATAGGATAGTAAAGAATATGCTTAGAATCACTTAAAATTATCAATAAATGCATATAGAAGCACTATTAGATAATATTCACAATTCAGGATGAGACTTTGCTTTTATAAAACAGATAATAGGCCATAATGTTCAGAAAAATTGTATTTTGTATTTGTATAGATTAGACACTTAAATTGACATGTAGTGACTACACTTCATGTGGATTTTAGTCATGTGAGTGTTGAACACGACGTTAACCGAGAATGAACCTGCAGTTAGTGAAGACAAAAATGTCAATTTTAAACTTACATAACTAAATTTCACACTTGATTTGGGTGTCTAGCTATCTATGTACAAATAATGGGACTGGAATGTTAATGAGTGGTTCATCACCCCAGATTCATCAAAGAACCCAACTCATCAAGTCTGCCAAGTTTATTAATCAGACCATCCAAAAGTTTCTCTCCCACAATCCCTAGTAAACAAATCCCTAACCTACATCCACCACAAAGAAAACAAACATCGTGCCATCCGAAGCACTTGAGAACAAGTTAATGTTATTTAATGTACACAAAACAACTGGTTTTGAGAAATACAGTCTTCAAGTCCTTGTACACAACTTACTGCATTAACTTATATAAATAGGGCAGTAAACCTGAGCAACTAAGAGAGGATTTTCTCCCTGTCATCTTGCCATCTTCGTTTTGGGGGCAGTGAGAGTGGAAGGACGAGGACATATTAAAGGAAGTTATTTACAGAAGGCATATGTGAAGTACGTAGGTAATGCAATGAATACATGCGGACACCCCCACAGTGCAAAAAGTAGTAGCATATGTAAAAGAAAATAGAAAGAATGAAACACCCAAGATAATGTGAACAAGACTTACCAATCATTTCTTCCTGCATCTTTTGGCGCTTCTCTGCAGCAAGAGGCTCCAGTCGGCGAATGGTTTTCCTAGCTTGACCATTTGAGGGATCAATTTCTATGATCTTTTTCATATCTGCCATTTTTTTAGGAAAAAAAAAATGTTGAAATGACAAAGGAGGGATGTGAATGAACAAGGAAAACCCTAAAAAATGTGAATGCTATATACAAGGGTGCAAAACATGCATTATTATTGAGAACAACAATAACAACTAAGCCTTATCCCACTACGTGGAGTCGCTTACATGGATCAAGCGATGCCATAGTGCCTTATAAAGGACCATGTTTTCATGCAGATCATTAACCTCTAAATCTATGCATTATTATTGAGAGCCAAAGAAAAAAAAAATTGTGACCAAGGACAGCACTATACAATCAAAGGCAGTTAAATAAAATTTGAACTCACCAGCAATGGCCTCTTCAAAATGATCAAGCTTTTCATGTGCCTCTCCTCTTCTTACCAAAGCTTTTACATATATAGGATTCAGTTCTAATGCTTTTGTGCATTCTTTGATTGTGTTTTCATATTTTCCCTGAAGGTATATATGCCAGATGTTAAACTAAAATCCTCATGAAATATTTTATAGGAAAATCAAATCAATAATTACAAACATAACAATAGGGACACAAAGATGCAGTTAGATCTCCAGGCAGCTTTATCTGGATTAAAAAATCTGCATAAAATGCCTAGCCTAAAATATGGGCACAAGAAAAATAATATAAAAGAGATTGCAGTTGAAAGGACCATCTCTAGTTAGGCAAAAAAAAAGAAAAAAGATGCAGTTCTATATTATGCACAAGGTATTTAGTCTTGATCCTTACTGCCTCTCACTAAAACAGATACCTTGATTGAAGTACAATTGGGATCAAATTTTATTTAGACTTAATATGTTATGAATTAATAACTATGTAAATACTGAGTCTATCTTATAGTATTGCTTAGAAATTAGTAGCTAATATTCCACACGTTAAAAATTTCAAGTGAGTGGGACAAGCAGCTAATGAGCTAAATATAAGCCATTAGTCTTCTTTTGAAGACATAAACTAGCTTGTGTTGGATCATAATGCTTCAAACTTCAAAGGCATGTCCCTTTGCCAATGTCATGATATACGATCAAGTTTGCAGCTTCTCTTTCCTGTTCTGTTCATGGCTGTTTGCCTGTTTCTGTGGAGTTCCCATTTCTGGCATCAAATCCAAGTAACTTTGCTGAATTTTGAAAATTTTTGAAAAAAGTGTTTAATACAAAAATAATTATAATTTCAATTAAATAAAGAATACTTAATTTCGATCCTTATAGACAGGTATGTAACAGAAAATCCAGATGACGTGGGAACAAAACAATTTGAACCCATAGTTCTGAGCTCCAGAGTGAATTCAACCATTGCGAAGTCAAAAACCAGCATATACCACTAAGCATAAGCTGTCTAGCGATAAAATTGAGATAATTATGTCTTATTAACATGTTTAAAAGAGCATACATAAATGCACTAAAAATTTATTTTCTCATTAATGGGACTAAAGAAGGGCATACCAGTTTCAGGAAGCACACACCACGGTTAGCATGGCATATTGAAAGTATTTCCACAGAGGAAGGCATGTCTGGTGCAACCTGCAAAGCAAGTTCATACCGTGCCAATGCCTCCTCATATTTGCCATCTACAAAAAGTTTATTCCCTTCTAACTTCGCTTCATTTGCCTGAGCTACCGCTTTCTGTTACAAAAACCAGTAGCACTCAATCACTTTATTCTCCTCAGAAAGACACTTTTTTTCTTTTTTTTTCACTTTAAAACCAGAAATCAAGCCAATACTTATCACCAAGTGCTTGCTTCAAAAAACACACTAAATGTTGCAAAAACTCCATAAAGTTTTGAATCCCTTTCTTTTATATGTAACAAAGGAAGTAAGGAACTTAATCATATGCACATAATTTCGGCAGTAGCTCCATAAATCTAAGCATTGGTTTTCTTTTTAAAAAGTTTATACTCATGCAGCTTTGATAAATTAACTTCAAACCGAAGTTTTTACTTCTTACAATGAAAGAAATAGCATTCCATTGACAAGCAAATTCTTGGACGGAAATTGTTTGAAATCATCATATTAGCTAATGAGTTCAATTTCTCAAATCAATGTTCGAGCAACATTCCATGAAAATCTTTTCAATACCAACAAAAATAAAGAAATTAACAAAAACGCAACTTGGAGCAATCACAAACGCTTCAAAAATAAAATAAAAAATCAATCGACAAAATCATGAACAGCCAAACAGAACCTGTTCCAATTCCTCACTACTCAACACATCGTTGGAAGAATCGCGATCCTTCTCTTGCTCTTGCTCTTGCTCTTGCTGACGCGGCTGTTCATCACGAGCATCTTCTCCACCGCCAGAGGCGCCGTCGTCGTCCTCGCCGCCGAGCTCGGTGTCGCTGGCGGTTTCGAAGCCGTCAGAAATGTCCTTGCTGGCGTCAGCGTCGACGGCAGCGGCGTTTGGAAAAATCGTGGAGTGCTCCTCCTTCGCCTCAGTCTCTTGCTGTTGTTCTATCAACACCATATTTTCTCGACGCAACGAAAAGCGCTTCTAAGCCAGGGATTGTTTGGACGCGCAGAAATTGGAGAAAGGGATTTTCGGTGGCTGAGAACTGAGCAGCTGAGAATTGAATCCGTTCGATCGAGGCGAGAGAATTTTTTTTGGAGAAGACCAGACAAACCTCCAACGACATCGTTTCGGCTTTTCTGAGTTTGTGCGGTAGGTTTTTTTTTTGGGTTAATTAAGTTTTTCATCCCTGTAATTTGGGAAAGTTTGGTTTTGGTCCCTCTGTGTAACTTTTAGTCCCTGTAAAATTTGAAAATTTGGTTTTAGTCCCTGGAGTGGGGTGAGGGTTGACTGGGCTGACGTGGCGCTGACGCGGCGCGCCACGTGGGATGCCATGTGGCATAACCCAAAACCCAACCCAAACCCGACCCGACCCGAAATTAATTGAAAAATTAAAAAAAAAAAAAAA
>QANU01005934.1:55160-128819 GCA_003254905.1 Nissolia schottii
TTTTTTTTTTTTTTTTAATTTTTCAATTAATTTCGGGTCGGGTCGGGTTTGGGTTGGGTTTTGGGTTATGCCACATGGCATCCCACGTGGCGCGCCGCGTCAGCGCCGCGTCAGCGCCACGTCAGCCCAGTCAACCCTCACCCCACTCCAGGGACTAAAACCAAATTTTCAAATTTTACAGGGACTAAAAGTTACACAGAGGGACCAAAACCAAACTTTCCCAAATTACAGGGATGAAAAACTTAATTAACCCTTTTTTTTTTTTTCTTTTTCTGCAGTAAACCGTTAAATTCCTCCCTAACACTAGCCATTTTTATTAAGTTTGTGCTTAAATGATAGATATTATCAAATTTATTTTTAAATTTATCGAAAATCAATCAATTAATTTTTGACAACTTTAAGGATGAATTTGACATTCATTATTTAGGGAACAAACTTAGTATACCGTTAACTTTAGTAACAAACTCAACGATTTACTTTTTTTTTTGGTGTTGAGCGATGGTAAATATTATATTAGAGTAGAACAATATTTTAAGTAAAAAAATCATGATTTAACTCTCTTGAAAATTTTAATTCCTAATTTTTAAAAAGATGAAAATTGACCCTTATAACTACTTATAATAATGCAAATCGATTCTAAAATAACCAAATTACACTTGTCTTCTTTACCTTTCTCTTCCCCTCTTCCTTAATTAACATGAGGGTAATTTTGCTACATAGAGAGGTCAATATGCATTGTTACGAATATTTAGAGTTAATGAATGTTTTGCCACGTACAAGGAAATGCTTGCAGAGCAAGCATACTTCCAATAGTTGTAGAGCATACTATCGAGGAAATGCTTGTTGATCCACCAACTAAAAGACTTAGACTTAATGTAATTACGAGGAATGTTGAAAATATGAGTGTTGTATGGTGATTTGTTAGATATTTTTAAACCAAGCTAAAATAGTCAAAAATTGTTTCATTCCTTATCTAATGAAGTTAAAAATTGTCGCATGATTATTAATTTATTAGCCACCAATAATTATCTCATCTTATTACAACTAAGCATGTTCTCATTAAGAAAAAGCTCGTGGCTCAAAAATTGCAACACTAATAGTTGAGTCAAAACATTGTGACATCTAAATAAGATTTACAACCCATGCTTAGATAGGTTGATAAGGTTTATCAACTTTAAGTGATAAAGTTTATGTAGATGATTTGTACACAGTACATATAATTATTCTATAGAGTTATAGAATGCCTATATAAAGGCAATGGCTATGTGCAAATGAAGCATATGAGTTCAAGTGAGTTATGTATAGAATTGTCTATGCATTCTAGTAATGGTGCAAGAGTTTATGAATGAAAAGTCTTTTGTTGAAAAATTTTTCTTCCTCCATATTATGTGAGTGTTGCACCTTTTAGGTGTTAGTGAATTTGAGTGAAAAACACTTGAGTGAGTTATTATCTTGTGGGTTTTGATATCATCATTTAATGCAATTGATTAGTGAGAGTTAATATTTATGTAATGTTTATTACATTGAACTTATGTAAGTTTTATTACATTATACTTATGTGTTAAGGTTTCATAACTTGAGCACCTATTAATATTAGGAATGCAAAGTGAACAAATAAACTAGACAAACATATGGTCAATTAGAAAAGGAAAAAAAAAAGTCTTGCCATTCTCTTTCTCCGTCATTATTTTTGGAGCATTTTCTTTAACTCACTTTTCATTTTTCTTCTCTCTCATTTATTGTAAAAAAAAAATAACTCTATTAAAAAAAGGAAATCAACTTCATTGAAAAAAAACCAACATTGTTAAACAAATAAATGAATTTGATTTTTGAACCATGGTATGTTGCTCTCCTGATCATGAAGTTCTAACAAATCCATGACACGCTTGAGCTCTGCATCATGCGCTCGAATTTCCGCTGCCATTGTGGTGAGACGAGTGCTCTCAACCATCAACCATGATAGTCAATGAAAAGTGTCAATGAAAGGAACTCTCATATATATAAAGGAAAAACAGACTAACTCAATACAATAAAGATACAACAAAATATGGACAGCTTAAGGTTGGCCACCAATAAATCAAATTATGGAAGTAACTTTACCCCTTGATAGAAAACAGAATGAGAGAATTTGTGTATTCATTACTTGAGCCAAAATGCAGGCTCAGTTGCAATATATATACATAGTATGGAAACTTGCGGAGTAAGCAAGTTGAGCACATGTGCTGTGGTAAATTAACTAACAAACGTATAACTGACTATAACTTCCTAACAGAATTAGTTAACAAAGTGTCCCCTATTACCCCCCCTCAAACGTGGCATGTTGTGATTGAAAAATGTTCAACAAGCCAAGTTTGGAATGAAGACTTTGAAAAACTGCAGGGGCCACGGGTTTAGTCATTAAATCTGCCAGTTGTAACTTGGAAGTGATGGGAAGCAACCGAATGAGACCCTGTTGAACCTTTTCACGGACAATGTGGCAGTCAAGCTCAATGTGCTTGGTGCGTTCATGGAACGTGGGATTGTGAGCAATCTGGACTGCGGACTGATTGTCGCAAAAGATCACTGCAGAGTGTGTTGGCTGAATGTGAAAATCCTTCAACAAGTATGAGATCCATTGTAGTTCACAGGAGACAGCCGCCAAGGCTCGATATTCGGCCTCACAAGATGATCTAGAGACAATAGACTGCTTCTTAGATTTCCAGCTCAACAAGGAATCCCCAAGGAACACGCAGAATCCGGTGGTTGAGCGACGAGTATCCGGGCATCCTGCCCAATCGGCATCACAAATGCTTTGAGCTGCAAGGGGGATGAAGAAGGAAAGAATAACCCTGTCCCTGGACTAGATTTGATAAATCGAAGAACTCTATGTGCAGCAGATAGATGAACATCAGTTGGATTAGACATAAACTGAGCAAGGTGATTAACAGAGAAAGACAAATCAGGTCTTGTAGTTGTAAGGTAAATAAGTCTACCAATTAACCTTCTGTAAGCAGCCGGGTCTGTAAGGGCAGTGCCCATGTCCTTGGACAACCTTTGTGAAGCTACCATGGGTGTGGTCAGTGGCTTACAGCCCAACATCCCTGCATCTGAAAGGATCTCCAATGCATACTTTCTCTGAGAGACTGAAATTCCTTTGCTTGTGCGAGCCACTTCAAGCCCAAGAAAGAACTTTAAGTCTCCCAGGTCTTTGATACGAAATTGGTTATCCAAGAATTGCTTGATGGACTGAATTTCAGTAATAGAATCCCCAGCTAAAATGATATCATCAACATAAACTAAGAGCGCTGTGAATGAAATGTCAGAAACTTTCAAAAATAAAGAGTGGTCAGATTGGCATTGGGTGAAACCAAGGGATAAAAGGGCTTGGGACAATTTAGAGAACCATTGTCTACTTGCTTGTTTCAATCCATACAAGGATTTGAGTAGCAAGCAAGCCTGGTTTGGTTTGGAGCATTTAAACCCTTGTGGAAGCTTCATATATACCTCCTCATTCAAATCACCATGGAGGAATGCATTATTAACATCCAACTGTTGTAGGTGCCACCCTTTAATTGCAGCCAAGCTCAATAACAATCTCACTGTTGTCATCTTAGCAACTGGACTGAAAGTGTCCATATAATCAATCCCATGTGTTTGGCTGTAACCCTTTGCAACCAGCCTTGCTTTGTACCTCTCTATGGATCCATCAGCTTTCAGCTTTATTTTATAGACCCATTTGCATCCAATTGGAATTTTCCCTTCAGGCAAATTAACCAGTTTCCATGTAGAATTCTGTTCCAAAGCTGCAATCTCAGCATCCATAGCATCTCTCCAACACTGTTCTTTAACTGCCTCACAATACTTTGTTGGTTCAACCTGTGTGCTTATGGCAAGAGCATATGACTTGTGAGCAGTTGATAGATTGGCATAAGACAGAACAACCTGCAAAGGATGATTAGTGGAAGTAGTGGTAATTCCTGTAGAATTACTATGCTGAACCTCGGTTAGATTGCAGTCATAGTCCTGGAGATAAGAGGGAGCATGCCTAGGTCGTGTGGACTTTCTGGCAGGAACCTGAGAAGGAACAGTTGTGTCTATAGTAGCAGGTTCAGTAAGGATAGTGGCAGAATGATCGAGTGCAGCAGCACTAGGATGATTTATTTCAGAATCAGTGGGCAAAGAGGGAATTTCAGCAGGGAAAACAAATTCCTGGGATGAGTGTGTTGGAAAACAAGCATCCAAGTGAAAAGGGAAAAAATGTTCATAAAAGAAAAAATTTCTACTAACAAAAATTTCCCTAGTATTCAGGTCATAAAGCTGAAACCCTTTGATGCCACTCTTGTAGCCTAAAAAGACACATTTTCTTGCCCTTGGATCGAGCTTGGTTCTATTCCTATGCAAAGAATTAGCATATGCAAGACATCCAAATACTTTCAAGAAACTCAAATCAGGTAGTTTATTATGCAGAATGCTAAAGGGAGATTGATTGGCAGAACCTTTGCTGGGAATTCTGTTGATTAAGAAGCAGGCATGGGCTGCTGCAAAGGACCAAAATGATGGGGGCAAATTTGCTTGAAACAGAAGAGCTCTTGTCATGTTCAAGAGATGTTGGTGTTTTCTTTCTACAACAGCATTCTGCTGTGGAGTTTCCACACAGCTGAGTTGGTGTATGATCCCTTTTGATGCATAAAAATCTTTCAAACAAAACTCAGGCCCATTGTCTGACCTTATTTTCTTAACAGCCAAGCCAAATTGAGTTTGTATCTGGATAACAAAGCTTTTGACAGCATGGGAAGCTTCAGCCTTTGTCTTAATCATATAGAGCCAAGTGTGTCGACTATGATCATCAACAATTGTTACAAAGTATCTATAACCTTGAATTGAAACTGCTGGGACAGGTCCCCAAATATCAATGTGTAACAGATCAAAGATAGAATCAGAAACAGTCTTGCTATTATTAAATGGAATTGCCCTTTGCTTTGAAAAATGACATATGTCACAGGGTTTTGCAGACTTACAAGAAGGGATAAAATTGTACAAATCATGAATTGAATTCATTTTCTCTGAGCCTAAGTGTCCCAATCTAAAATGCCAAAGGTCAAACTTTCTTTCAGAAATAGAATTTACAGCAGCTGAAACATTATTGGATAAGGGACATGGTAAAGGGTTATCTAGAATATAGAGACCATCCTTGGCCCTAGCAATTCCAATCAGGCTCGAGTTGTGAGTGTCCTGAATCAGGCAAGTAGTAGATGAAAAAATAAGTTTGCAATCTAAGTCATGACACAGTTTTGTAATTGCAATGAGGTTGTACTGAAAGTTAGGTAAAAATAGCACATTTGAGAGGCAATGAGATGAGGAAAAGGGAATTGTGCCAGCATATCTTGAGTATAGTACCTCACCATTAGGAAGGTTTATAGCAATTGGTGGTGACAATTCTTGGTAAGTCTGAAAATAGTCTAAAGAGCAACAAATATGATGAGATGCACCAGAATCTAGAAGCCATATGTTACCTGAAGAAGGCAAACCAGAACTGGAGACATTGGCCATATGAACTTGTGCCTGAGGGGTGGATGGCTTCTGAATCAAAGCAAGAATGTTCTGATATTGCTCAGCAGTGAAATGGAATGCACCATGGGAAGACAATTGAGAAGAATTCTCATCAGCAACATCAGTGACAGAAGCAGTGACAGCATTGGCATTGGCTCTGCGTGGCTTGTACCCTGGAGGGTAGCCATGCTTCTTGTGACATTCCTCTACTGTGTGCCCACGAAACCCGCAGAAGGAACATTTCTTGCCACTGAATTTTCCTTTGCCGTTATCAAGAAACTGTTTCTTGGGAGCCTCAGACATCACTGCTTTGGCGGCATAATTCAGGCTTATCTTAGCATCATTGGCTTCATAAGATAATTGCCTCTCATGTTGCAAGACCAAAGCAAAAATCCTGTTCAGAGGAGGAAGGGTGTCCATCAGGAGGACCTGTGATCGCACCGTGTTGAACGATTCATTGAGGCCTTTGAGGAACTTAATAGCACGATCTGCATTCAACCGTGTCTTCAACTCAGGAAATGCACCACAAGCGCATTTTACAGAGCACTTGCAAATAGGCATAGGCCTGAACACATCAATCTCGTCCCATAGCACCTTCAAATCGGTGAAAAACTTTGTCACAGTTGAGTCACCTTGGCGCAAAGCGGCAATTTCTTCATGCAAATCAGCAATACTTAAAAGATCGCCCCGAGAAAAGCGTTCTTTGAGCTCGGACCAGACCTCATATGCCTTGTCAATCCAAAGAATACTCTGAGCTATGGCCGGATCGACTGAACGAATTATCCAAGAAATCACCATGTGATTGCAGCATTCCCAAGAGCCAAAGAGAGGAGAATCAGCACCGGGCACAAGAATGGAGCCGTCGACGAACTTGATCTTGTTCTTGGAAAGCAAAGCCATGCGCATTGCTCTAGCCCAACTGTGGTAATTAGAACCAGAAAGAAGAGAAGTAACAAGAATCAGGGACGGATTCTCATTCGGATGGAGATAGTATGGGGACGATGGATCAGACACTGGATCAGCAACAGCATCGGCAGCCATGGAAGTAGCAGAGAAAAGGCAAGAAAGTGAAGAGAAAGTGAAGAGAAAATGCAAGAAAGTGACGAGAAATCACTGAGTGCGGAAGCGATGAAAGTATCCTACTGATACCATGATAGAAAACAGAATGAGAGAATTTGTGTATTCATTACTTGAGCCAAAATGCAGGCTCAGTTGCAATATATATACATAGTATGGAAACTTGCGGAGTAAGCAAGTTGAGCACATGTGCTGTGGTAAATTAACTAACAAACGTATAACTGACTATAACTTCCTAACAGAATTAGTTAACAAAGTGTCCCCTATTACCCCTTTTCATGTAGAGGTCTTTTACAGATTGCATCAACCGTAAGATGCTTCAAACCTTCCTTTTTCAATTTGCTGTACCACATCTTTCCTTTATTTCCTACGAGAGGCGTAACTGAATTTACCATAATTCTTTCTTATATCTTTATTATATTAAGGCTAGTATGAGCTCTATAGGATCCAATCCAAACCTTCTTAATTCATGACAAGCTTGTGGTAAGTCTGAATTCAGTGGATTTAATTCAATGGAACAATCTAACAGTACCAATGGTAATGACAAGTCTGAATGTAAATGGAAATGTGGAATAAGGACAAGTAAAGAGGAAAAGTAATTATCAAGTATGGGTTGATGAGCTCGCGGCAAGTATTGCAAATGCAGACTTGCTATTAACAAGGACGAATCAATAAAAAATAATGGAGTAAAGTTTTTTAACAATAATTTTTCTTTTAATCTACAATACTTGAAGTCAAGACTTATCCTAAGGAGAACAAGTATTGAATTACTTAAACTAACCAAATGCGGGTGCAAGCTACTTATTTAGTATAAAGTATAAACATGTCCAAAGCCACAAAGAAACCAAAAAGAAAAAAAATTGTTTTCAACAAGCAAAATTGGAGTTTTCTCTTTTTGTGTGGGGGGGGGGGGGGGTTGGGGTTCTTCTAGAACCAAAGCTGGTTTCGTCCTAGCAGGCCTATTTGTTGTGGCCCAATTTTTATTTGGGTCACCGTAGTAGTAATTTGATTTTGATAAATTATCTAAAGATATACATCCAAAAAAAATACTAAAATATCCAAAATATTCAATCCAAAGAAAAGAGAAGAGTCCAGAAACAAAAACGGTCAGTCGGTCAACCAGGGCTACAATAAAACTATTTTTGTATTGACCCAAATAAAAAAGAAGAAAAGAAACAATCATGGGTATTGGTACGACAAGTCCATCCTAACATGGCTGCAACTATAGTTCCAATTTTCGTATTCAGAGGCGGCTTGTCAATCAGGTTTTAAAATTGGACCATACATGATATCAATTCAAGAAATTTCAGTTAAGAAACTTCTTAATTGATATATCCCTATTATTGAGTTAATGAAATGAATGTTGTTTCCGCAAATTTCTTTTTTCTTTCAAAATTCACATTACTACAAATGTTTAGATATTTCAATGATTTTATATTGTTAATTAGTTATATTTGTAATTTTTGAAATAAAACTTTAGAAGTCAAACAATATTGATAATATCAAAATAAATACTGTAAATTTGTATCTTTTTATGCCAATAGTTCATCAAAGCTAAATCTCTACTTAAATTAACAATAGGTTGAAGAAAATATGCGTGAGGTTCTAAGTTAAATTTTACTATGACTAATGTAATTTTTAAAGTATATAAAAAAAATTAGTTGAAAATTATGTTATACTAGCTCATAAATTTTGGCTTTGGTCTAAACCAGGATAACAATACTCGATTTGACAAGAAAATAGTCCATCAATTATTCCGTCATATGCAGATATACATACACACATATATGTATGTATAACATAGTTAGTTATGGCTATATATATAGTCTTTAATATTATGAAACTTCCATATTATTTGCTTGCTACAGCGAATCCTCAAAATCAAACCTTCAAATCCACATTATCCATTGTACTTGAACTTTGGCTACGTAGTTATACACAAGTCTTTTTTTATTTTTTTATTTAATGAGATATATAATGTACGAGTAGGTAGCATGAACAATTGTGTTAATAATGTACTTGTGGTCGGTTTAGGAATAAGAAGCCAGATAGGTGTACAAGCACAAGTCAGCTAACACTTTATTGAACCACATGGGGGGTCCTCTTGCGTATGAAAAGTTCTTATAAAACACAAGTAATTAATTAATTAATTATATGTTTTTTCTTTCTCTTAAGGATGCATGTTATTGAATTCAATCAAACATGAGCTTTTTCGTAAATGGATAACACAATCTTGTTGGCCAGTGGCCACTATATATAAGCAATCTGACACGTATGTACATGATCTGCTGGCAATAAGGTGTCACTTATTCCTTCAATAATATTATTCTGCCCCATTGAGAAAGATATTTACAAGAGAGAAAGAAAAGGCTCTCTTTTGCTCTGGTGGGAAGTGGATCCAGGCAATTGAATTAATTGTTTTGCAAGATTAAATATAATTTTTTCCTATTAATCAAGGAAGTGAGTTAGATTCATTCATAACATAAGTAATAAAAATTTTATGATAAAAAATCATAGTTAATTATAAAATTCAATCAAGATAATATAATTTTGAGAAGCAATATATATATATATATATATATATATATATATATATATATAAAATATGATTTTGTGGCAAGCTAAAAACAGAGTAGTGGTATTGAAACCTTTTTCAAAATTATAGACACGTTTGTACACTTACTCATAAAAGTGTAGAATTTATAATGTGTTTTGTGTTATGGTTTAAATGGGGAGATAAAGTCTTACATTTATTAAATTTAAACAAAGCTAAGAGGATTCATAGATCTAATGACTTAAATTTTTAAAATTAATACATAACTTTTAATTATGTATACAATTTTTTACTTAACTCATTAGTGTTGATTAACGTTCCCATGGAATGCCTCACACTTAAGGGCAATTTAATTTTTTCGATTTTGAGCTCCCCTTCCGCACTGTGCACCCGCGCCCTCTTCCCCTTTTCTCTCTTTCTTTCCTTGAAGAAACAAGAAGAAACGTTTTCGATTCAAATTCTAAAGTGTTGCTTGATTTCATTAAGCCGTACATTACATGTCTAATAATATATTTTCATTGTTTTATTGTATATAATACATTATCATATATACAACGTACAAATTCATATTCTTAATTCCCAGGAAGAAAAATAAAGGAGGGGAATCCTGGACTCTTTTTGTTCAGAAACTGCCTCACTTTTGGACAAATAGAAGGGGATGGCTCTGGTGAATAATATACACATTGTCCAAGATAATTTATTTTATGCATTTTCTCTGTGAGATACAATTGATGTAAATGACAAGAAGAATCCTTGTTATTTAACTATAATTATCTGTCATTTATCATTTGTTTGTGACCAGACCATAATTTTCGGAGCGAAGCACGCAGGTATATTCATCAAGCTATCAAGCAAAGATTTTAGGTTTTTATTTATTTATTTATTATATTGTTTATGCCGGGGCAATACAAGGATGTCATGCGTACGATTGTTTCTTTTATCGATGAGCTTTTATCGATTTTTTTTTTTGTTAATTAGCATGGCTACTTCCATTAGAAAAATGAACCCAAATTGTTTAAAAATTCGTATGGTAACATCGGTTGCCTTTGTAGATTAGGTTATGAGTTTATATAGTATATATTAGTTTATAGAGTAACCAACAGGATTGAATCCGAATGATAAGCGGCTTAGTATTGTTCAAGGCTTAGATTAGTCAATGCAAAGCCTTGAAACCGAACGGACAACTAAAAAAAATAGTTTATAGAGTTTAATTATACAATTATTTATTTTAGTAAAAACGTTTTGCATTAGTTTATAAGATTATAATTATCATTCAATTCAATATGAAGTCATCTCGTGTTGAGAAAGTTATCATTTGTGTACAAAATATGAAAATAATAATAATAATAAATGATAATTTTTTATTTTATTTTAGACAAAGGTGGATCTAATTTCATTGCAAAACTAAGTTTTACAACAGAAGAAAAAGTTGATTCAAAAGGACAACAACAAATGATCAAAGCGAGATTTCCCATAACAAAAATGTTTTTTCACCATGTAAATTGGGTCTCATACACATCATGGAGTCCTAGTTAATATCACATGCACCACCTTCCCATCAACTAATATAGCATCAAACTAAAACCACTAGAGGAGAGAAAGGTTCATGTTGTGTCTCTTGTACTCTTCTACTAATATGAGGGCAATAAAGTATGTTTCGTGTGGATGGGGTGGACTTATTCTCAAAGATCTTGTCATTCCTAGCCACCCAAATTCTATATAGAATAATGACAATCACCTCTGAGGCAACTTAAGAGTAATTGGCTTACTTTTCTGCTTCCACTAATCCACTCTACCAATGCCAAAAGGGGGGTAGATGACTAGCTAGCTTCATAAATTCCCAATCGATTCTAGACTTAAATAGTGCGTGAGGACCCTATTCATGTGATTTATTACCTTTCTATTTGTTTGGGACTAAATATTAGGGCCTGAAATGGTCTCTTCATTAAGGTTAATTGTTAGGCCAAGAGACTTTGTTTGAATTAGGCTTAAGGGCGTCCCTTGGAGGGCTAGCGTGAGTTGATGACGCTGCGTAGCCCATTACGCCTGGGGAAGGAGTTGGGTCTGAAGAGAGAACTATGCAGGTATGTGAATTGGCGGCTTTGAAAAACATGATGCCTCAAGGAGCGAGAATTGCTCTAAACGAGGACACCAGAAAGGCTTGCCAGACAAAGTCTATCACTGTAGCAACATGCAGATGCCGCACCGTTAGGCAGTGTTTGGTAAGCTTATCGGGACAGAAATTATGGAGACAATGGGGACAGAAACATGTTTGGAGAAGAAGACGAAAACATAAAACTTAAAATTGTCTTTATCTTAGGATAACTTTTTAACTAATTTTTATACATTTAAAAAAAGAAAATACAAAAGAGATGTATAGAACACAAGGAATGTGTCTTTGTCGTACCTCCAAAATGGAAGAACACAAGATACACGTCTCTGCTGTCCCTATATCTCTATATTTTTTGTCTCAGAACGCTTACCAAACGTTGTCTGAGCAACATGTCAGCTAAGGGAGTTAGCACCATAAATAAATTGACTTGTCTTCATGCTGGAATTTCTCAAGACATGAGAATAAATTTACTTGACACATACATGAGAATAAAACATTTCTAAGTATTCATTTTTGGAAATACATACATACACACCTCGAAACGAACGTTATGCTATAGTTAAGGAAATTAAGCGTAAAGTTGACTTTAATGGAAATATTTTGCTAGCAAATACTCTCTCCCTTTTTTTTTCATGTTTCCACTGATATATTTTTACATATATTTGTCAACTTTTTAAATTTGGACAACATTAACCATTTCTCCCTCTAATATATTCTTATTATATAAGCACTTTCTCTATAGGTTAATACACTAATAATAATTCTAACCACTCACATTATCTCTACATTAAATAACAGTAATTGTGTTAAGTACTATCAATTTTTTTTTTTTTTACTTTCGGATCTTTCAGTCATTTCCTTAATATCCCAGCATAACTCAAAGTAAACAATTAAATTAAAAGTTAAAAAAAAATGGAAGGATTAACAAAGAGGGATATTTTACTAAACTTAGGCAAATTAAGCACAAACTTGAGTGCGGTTGTAACCAAATCGTGAAGTCACGGCATATGGTACCAAGAGTGACTATAGTCAGTTCCTGCTCTAGAAGACTATGATTATTATATATGGTATTTCTAATAATGTCCCTTTCCACGACCGTGAGCTCTAATCACTATCAATATGTTATTAATAATTTTGCCAAACGCTAATTTAATCTTGAAGTCATTACCGTCACCCATTTGTTGTTCTTTGAAATTAAGTTGATGCAAAGTGGAAGAATGTGGTTGAGAAAAGATGAAATTAACCCATTGTGAGCTCTGCCAAAGTCAAGATGTGACAATCACAAAGTTCATTTTCCACAGTTCATTTTGCTCCCAATTAATGTTTGAGTCACACATGCATTCACTATAATTTAGTGGGATGAGGCAAAAACTTAACAATGCTTTGACCAATATATTTTAAACCACAAATCATACCAACTAAAAATGGCTAACTTTGCCAATTTCATTACACCATTTACCCACTGATGCCTCCACTTACCTATAACTACTACCACCATAAGATCACACTAGCAAATTCAATTTTCCACATTATATTAATTGCATGTTGAACGTAATCTTTTTGCCATTGTGTTACCTATATAGTATGAAGTATATAGTATATCCTTAATGTAGCGATTGGCTTATTAGATAGGAAGGCATGTTCCAACATATGTCATACAAAAAAGATGGAAATATAAAAGTTTATAAAAAAAAATTTAAAGCGATTAATATGTATGCCTGAAGTTCACTTGGACATAAACGCCAATCATGGGGAGGCATAAACAGAGGTTAAGTATGAGAATCAACCTGTTTTTCATTTCCTTGATTGGCGTTGTGCATCCCCATGTGATTTTTTCTTTGTCATAAGGTGGGAACCCTTACCTAAACCGATTCTTAAAATTCTTGGAATTAATTTTAGGGTTTAGCTTATAAGTGCCTTAAAATACTTGTTAAAGAACTTTAAGTAGAATGTTTTAAGATCTTCAATACCTTAATTGCATTGGAGACTTACAATTTTTATTTTTTAAATAAAATCTTACCACTTAATTTAAATTTTTTAACAAGTGTCCTAAGGACAATTACTAATAAAACACTTAATTTTAAACATAGAAATCATTTTATGGGGAATGGGGTTGTTTATACAATTTTATGGGGAATGGGTCATTACTTTAATTATAATTAATTTGCACTACATTATAGTATACGGAGTAGCTATTAATTAGCCATGTCTTAAGGAAGAAGAAGGCAACGAGCCACGTTATTGTGTGCTCCAACAATGATTTAGTCAAGAATGGTCAACTTGTTCGTTATTTTAACATGAATTTTTTCAATTAAAATGCTTGTGAATAATTTAAGTCTAGTTATATTCAGTGAAATGTCAACCTCCTCCATGTGAATTCGAAAGACCTATAAATATGAAAAAAAAGAAAAGAAAAAAAAAACAAACATAAAAAAGGTATAAATGCGTGTTATAAGTTTGTATGTAATAAATGATTGTTGACTTAATTGATAAGTGAATAATGTTAATTGAACTTAATAAAATATAATAATTTTAATTAAAAGACCAACACTTGGTTAGTTCGAGTGATTTGATGCTTATAAATTTTTTTAAATAAGATTTCGAGTTTAAGTCTTGTTAATAAAAAGAATTACTGTTAGAAGAGATTTACTCCATAATAAAGCGACCCAACTCAAATTTGATTAAGTGAAACTCAATTAACTTTAGATACTAATAATTTTAATAAAAAAAGTGTCAATTAGAAGTCTTAAGTTTTCTCCCTAAGAATGGTCTTTGCTCAATAGGTATAGCTGAGGGCAGAGCTAAGTTCGGGTTTGGCAACCCCAAAGCTTTCGAAAATTTGATTGACAAAGTTTTAGTCTCTCTTTTTGATCTTATAATTATATTTAAATAATTATTTTGGTTCAATATTTTTAAAGTGTTTAATTTTGTCATTTATTTCTTAAAGTGAGTCGGAATGACCTTTTTTACATTTAGCCGTATTTTTAAATATAGACAATGTCACTATTTAAATGTAATTAAATGTAAAAAGATCAAACTGACTTATTTTTATATATAGATGACCAAATTGAACATTTTTAAAATGATTATTTAAATATAACTATTAGTAATTAAATTTACAATTGAGAAATTATAAGAAGTTGAAACTTTCTCGGAACATGGTTATATGTAACCTGATGCATATATGGGGCGAGGTCCATTTTCATAGCGGTGGTATGTGGTTCGTTCTGTGATTCCGAATGAGTGTTGGTTGCGAGAATATTATACTTTTGAGTTCAATGCTTCCATTCCATGTGCACAGGGCAGGGCATCCTTTGGAACAATAGTTTGCTAGCGACTTATTTTGTTTGGTCTTAATCAATTTTGTCATGTCTCACTCTCGACGTACGGCTTTAGGTTGCAGCATTCCATTTAGAAATAATGTTCTTGAAGAATTCTAGAGAAGCTTTTAATATACATGAACAAGACTTTCAAATTATTTGAAACAAGCAAACATGCAAGAGCTGGAATGATGAGCTGTATGCCCAAAAAGGGTGAGCCTTATCAAAGCCTAACCATGCGTAAATTGGATTTTTTTACAAGTATATTCCCCAAGTATAACAAATCTTTGTAATATGCATATGATACAAGATTTATAATTGTATGGGCGACGATACTAAAATTGCTAAGGGGGTGGCATTTTCAACCCCCTCTTTCTTTTCTTTTCTATTTTAAAATTTTGAAATCGTCTTACATTATGATGATTTCAATTTTTTGACCCCTACATTTGTAAAATTCGTATTTAACTCGAGCAACAATTATGTCCTAACCTATAGAAAAGTTAATGCCCGCATATATTGCCTTAGCTGATCACATTTCTGAATGTCATCAATGTACTCTTGAAATTGCTTGGCGAGCTGGAAAACGAGTTACATCTAATAGACCCAATTGTACCAAATTACGTACTACTGACTCCAAAATGGAGAAAATGAATAAATGTATGTGTAATTAGCTAGTATTGGAAATGGGAGTGTAACCCCAAAAAAAGTGTTTGAAAAAAAAAAAAAGGTAACGAATTTTATGCCTACATTGCACTAACGAATTTGAAATAAAAAAATGCATCAGAAACATGTATTTTGGACTGACCCAAGAAAAATTCTCAAAATTAGAGAGGAAAATGTATTTCGTTGGTATCTGTTAGTTTTTTTTTTTTTTTTAATTATCATACAGAAGGTTCAAACCACCCATGGGTGGGAAGCAGAGAAGCAAAATACAAAATTGAGTTCTAGTTATATATAGTTGATGCAAGCAAATTACAATTCCTGAATATGCAACTACTAGAGTTTTTAGGTTCCCTGCTTGGTTCCCCCTAGTTCCCGCAGACGAAGCACAGGCCAATTTACAAACCAAATTAAGTTACAAACTAGATATCTGCAATGCAATGTAGTCGAAGTGCTCTGATATGATAGGAAAAGAAAGGAAAAAAAAAGTAGATAGACTTTGGATTTCAGTCCCCTAATTATTGTACCTATAATTTCCATTCCTTTACCATTCCATTGCCCCCACAGCCTTTTTCTTCGACATGGCCATCAAGAAGAAGGGAGAGCGGGGATATTGAGGAAGATGTCCTTGTTCTGGAACCATACCTCAGCCATTATATTATATTTACAGTGATCTTCTTTTAGCTATCTGCGTCGGAGAACTCTATTCCCTCCCAGCTCTTACTTGATCAAGGTTAATGATGAATCACACCATGCTTTGCTCCAATAGCCTAGCCTTTGGAGGTGGATGATTTTTCATTTTCCCAGTCAGGTTTGTGACTTTCTAAATTTTTAAGACATTAAATGCATCTAATTTTTGTTATCTCATTAAATAATTTAAAGAGATTAATTAAGAGGATGAATTAGGAAATGTAAATATTATTAATAACTCTTTTGAGGCTGTTGTGTGGTTACTTGGTTGCAACCTTCCTGTTTTATCTGATGTTTTGTACCACTCCCCCTCTGTCTTTTTTTAAAAAACAATATATAATAAAAGAGTTTAATTTCTCCGGCTAACAAATAAAATAGGTGGCTCTCAAATTCGTTATTTAAAAATGAAATTACTTTTATTGATATAGCAACGTATAATTAAATAATAATATAAAATTCTTTTATATTAACAAGGTAAAATATTACATTTGTTACTTTTATTTTTTTTTAATAATTTAAAAGCGCTTAAAAACTCTAAAAAAAAACGAGAGGAACACAAATTCCTCCTACTACTACTAGGAACACAAATGCTTTCCAATTCTAAATCTTTACATTAATGAATGCGTGCATAATTTACTTACATTTGTATTGTTTCGCAATATTCTTCTTCCAGTCAGCTTCTTATACATGGTGATTCGGCATTGCATTATGGTCAAGTGTGTTCTTGATTATGATAAGGTGATGGGGCTCTTTGACTGGAGGCAAATATAGTCACGTCTATAACTCATGATCAATGGTCAACGTGTACCAAAAGGATTCTTTTTGGCTTTGTGTGCCTGATACATGTATATGTTCTGTTCAAATCTTGATATCATCGGAGTAAACCATGCTAGAATTTGGAATAAATTGGAAGTATCTTAAAATTAGCATTATCTACTAATCATTATTCACGGTTTCCTTAGTGAATAGCATGGGTAATGGGAAGCGACTAAGTAAATCCGTGAGAACAAATTAATTATATACAATGTATGCGAATTGATAAGGTTGTTGAAAATATATAAAAGATGAGCTAACATTTTGGTCAAATTTGGAACTAGATTTTTTATGAGAATTTGCAATTCTCCAATAATCAGACTAAAACCTACAAAATATATATATATATATATATATATAGTACAGGAAACGGGAAGCGACTGCATACAATGGGTAATACAATGCATGTGTTATGATATGGTTGTTGAAAATAGGAAATAAACTAAATATTTGGGTCACATTGAAGTTAGACATTATTAAATCATGCTATTATGACAATTATTTTAGACATCTTTTAAACAATTATAATTATAAATAAATATGTGGGGTCTATGAAAAACTTTATCATAATAAGTTTTACACCTTTATGAGTGTAGTTGTCAAATATTGTCTAAAATAATTGTTATCATTTCTCATGTTATTATGAGACAACAACTTTCAAAATATTTCTACATTATTGGGAAAAAGGGGCTTTAAAAATTAGAAGTTGGATACGACAAGGGAAGTAGGGAACACTATCAATTTTTCCTTGGTACATTTTCTATATGTTGAATAATGCCTAAATTTGAAAATTTACCCTTTGAGTGGATTTCTTAAACTACAGTACTACCAGAATTTGCGTGATCTGAGGCAGCAGATCTTGAATTTTGAGCATTCACATAGAAACCAAATGAAAGAGATATATGGCATAATAAAGATGTGACTTCGATTCTCATTGGCAATGTGAGTGTCACTTTAGGGTCTAACACAATTAGATTGTATCAAAATTAAAGTCTAAAGACTAAAAGTTTTGTCATCAGCAAATTAGGGGGGGGGGAGAAAAGCCTGTCTCTAAAGACCAACATTTTCTTTCAGTTGTATTTTGTTGCTGTCTCTCAAGATAACTATCGGCAGAAGTAGTTAATAACCATTTCATGTACTAGAGACCCATTTAAAGGGTAAACGCTGTCGTAGGCTTTTTTATTTGTATTTAGAAGCAATTAATTCTTTAAAAATGATTGGGGTGCACCTAAAATCTGCCACCCGTACTGTCACCAGCTTTAATATATGAAAAACACGGGAAAAAAACGTGTATCTCAGACCAAAACCGAAAACGCGACTAAACGGAAAAACGCGATTTGAGTTTTCAGTCGCTCCAACTCTTTTCTTCTTCAATTTTTCACGCAATCCTCTTCTTCACCGTTCTTCATTTTTTTTTACAAAATCATCATCACGCATTGTTATATGTTCTTCGTTTTTAATGTTCATCATGTTAATGTCTGTGCGCTTACATTGTTAAAGTTTGTGCACTATTGTTTTAGAAGTGTGTCCACTAAAATTATTCACATGATAATATGTGTTTTTCACGGTGTTATATTTGTGCACCTATTTGTTAATGCTTGTGCACGTACAATTAAAGTTTGTGTACTGTTGCATGTTTTATAAGTTTGTGTACTGAAATTGTTCATAGGATAATATGTGTTTTTATTGTTGTTAATGTTTGTGCACTTACATTGTTAAAGTTTGTGCATTGTTGTTTTAGAAGTGTGTGCACTAAAATTGTTCACAAGATAACATGTGGTTTTCATGTTAATGCTTGTGCACCCATAATGTTAATGTTTGTGCAGATACACTGTTAAAATTTGTATACTGAAATTGTTCACAGGATAATATGTGTTTTTTCACGTTGTTAATGTTTGTTCACTCATGTTGTTAATGTTTACGTTGTTAAAGTTTGTGTACTGAAATTGTTCATAGGATAATATGTGTTTCCACGTTGTTAATGTTTGTGCACCAATGTTGTTAATGTTTGTGCACCTGCATTGTTAAAGTTTGTGTACTGTTGTTTTAAAAGTTTGTGTACTGAAATTGTTCACGTGATAATATATGTGTTAAACATCTTAAATAAACGGCTAAAGAGGGACACGATAAAGACTAGAGAGAGGTTACAGAGAATAGAGAAATATTGTATTATCATAATTGTGTCCTTTGAGTACAAGAGAGACATCTATTTAAAGGCTAGAAAGATAATCATAACTTAATGACAGAATAATGTCAGAATTATGTAATATCAAACTAAATCGGAATTAAATCAATCTAATATATTCTAAATATAATATTATTCTTAACACTCTCCCTCAAGCTAAAGCTCCTTGAGCTTTAAGCTTGTTACAAATCAGTGGAGGTTATCGAAGAAGCACGATCGACAACAAAGAGTCTTGTATGGAAACAAGGACTTGTACGAAAACAAAAGGGTTGGATGGAACCAACAGGCTATGCGTAACTAGCAAAATGCAACATCGAGATTGCACAGAGGCAGATTAAGTCAACATCAAGACTATGCGGAGACGGTTAAGGGGAAAAAAAAGGGAGAAAATATGATTTTATGAGTAATGAAATCAATAATGACAACTTAAAAACTGAGAATTTAATCTCAAAATTGATGGAAGCTAGAATATGGGTTCAAGGTGGAAACCATGACTCTGATACCATATTAAACATTGTGGAAAAATAGATAAATGAGACACTGAAAAATATAGGAGAAATATAGAGAAAAGAGGAATAATGATTGTATTATTAGAGTTGTGCAATGGATACAATAAAGTAGTATCAATTTATAGGCCTACAACAGAATCAACACATAATGAGAGAATAATTCTAAATCAAATTAAATCAACACATAATCAAACCTAAATCAATCTATGATATCATATAGATATTATATTATTTTGTTTTAATTCTAACACCCTCCCTCAAGCTAAAGCTCCTTGATCTTTAAGCTTGTCACATTTCAATGGAGGTTGTTAGAGAAAATCTAGAGCCGGTGAAACCAGCAAATGCAACAACAATAGGCAACAATCGAGACTGCGCAGAGGCAGCAATGAGCAACATCATGGCTGCACGGAAGCAGCAAAGTTAACATCGCAGCTACGTAGAGGCAACAAAGGAGGGTGGGAAACCGGAGCCAGCATAAATAGGAGAGATATGGAATGCGTAGGGGATTGCGTCGAGGTGTGGTGGTGCTTAGGCAACAAGGCTAGTCATTGTGGAAAATGGAATGCGATGAAATAAACAGAGATGACAGCGGAATTTTTTGTTTTTTTAAGAGAGCCTAATGGAAAGGCTCTAAGGCAACAAAATTGGGTTAAGAGTTCAAGAAGGGAACCATGGCTATAATACCATGTTAAGCATCTTGACTAAACGACTAAAGGGGGACACGACAAAGACTGGAGAGAGCTTACAGAGAATAGAGAAATATTGTATTATCATAGTTGTGTCCTTTAAGTACAAGAGGAGCCTCTATTTAAAGGCTAGAAAGAGAATCATAACTTAATGACAGAATAATGTCAAAATCATGCAATATCAAACTAAATTGGAATTAAATCAATCTAATATATATTATAAATATAATATTATTCTTAACAATGTGTTTTTCATGTTGTTAATATTTATACACGCATGTTGTTAATGTTTGTGTACCTACATTGTTAAAGTTTGTGCACTGAAATTGTATTTCCTTTGTGAATAGTAGTGTCAATGTTNAGCACTATCGATAATTAATTGATAGTTTACAAAAAATTTATTGATATTTGAAACTTTACATGTAAGCACATTGCCACCACCAATGGGTAAATAAGAAGTTATAAATAAAAATGTTGCAACTAATTGAGGAACGACTGAAGAGTAATTTCAGACTGGAATGGAAGCTATCAGAGTAAATTGGAGAATATTTTTGATCGATAAGCATGGGTCCTCATTATGGTCTTTTTGGCCCCTGCATGTGTTTACTCATACTTCTGGCTAGCTGTCACTCCTTTATTGAAGTGAGTTTGTAGTGATCATTGAGATCAGATCATAGTTTTTTTAGCAGCTTCTGTGTCAATAAAGGTTTCATCCAAAATAATTTCTTTTGGGTGTTTCTTATTATATTTTTTATTTTCTATCACCAATCAAACTCTTTTTGAAGTTTGAATCTAATCATACAGTTGATTCTAGAAGTATATAAAATTAAATAGGAAATCAAGAAAAAGGGTATATTCATGTGTTTTGTATGCAAATGATTCTTGTTCAATATCAATTGATTGACTTCAACTTTTCGTTAAATTAAGTTAACCAATTAACATTATTATGAATTTTAAAGCCTTTTAAGTTATTTGTTTTTGATACATTAGAAAAAGAAAAATGAATGGCTACGTCTTAAGGAAGACATTGCACATGTATAATCTGCACGTAACAAATCAAGTAGCACTTGAGGCAGATGTAAAGAAATCTGCACATGCATTGGCCACTCAAACAACATGAGTGATTTGAAATTGTCATTCTTTCACCAATCACTATCTAATATCAGTAATCACATCATTAAAAAAGATGAGACTCCTCATGCATGTGGTAAATCAAATGGACCGCCACCAACCACTGCAAGAAAAAAAATGTGAATTGGCAATGAAATTTAGTGAGCAAATTTTTTTCTCATTAATCCCTTGTTGATTAGTGAGGATCAACGAGTAAAATATAGATTTGTAGCAAAAAATTAAAAAATGAGGGAACAAAAAAATCAGCAAGAAATTAGTGACGGATTAACGAGGACATTATCCTTCACAACATATAATTCGTAGCAAAAGTGTTTAACAAGAGAAAAATATTTTGTTACTCCCTCGCAAACGATTAAAGTACGTGCAATGAGAGACGATTTCCTTGAAAATTCTCAACATCATTTGGTGAAAAAAATTTGTCGCTAATCTATAATTAATATCTTCAATTAAATTAAACCATTTCCTCTCCCTTTTAGCAAGGAATTAATCCTTCGTCGATCCCTCGTTAAACTTTTAACCTTTGACTTTACTTTTTAGTGAGGGATGGGTCCCTCATGAATCCCTCGCAAACTCTCAACATAATTTAGCAAGAGAATATTCCTTACCTAATCCCTCACGAATCTCTTCATCTAAATTAAAGCAATCCCTCCCCTTTTAGTGAGAGATAAATCTCTTAGTAAACATTAAGGTTAAAAAAAAACTAAACTGGACATCGAACGGATTAAGACACTAGTTCAAAGGTTCACTAATTCAATCATTTTAACTGAGTTCAACTGGAGTGTAATAAAATAGGTATATTTTACATAAATATACATACATATAATAAATATAGTAAATATATGATAAAACATTATAATTTAATATAAATTTGTATACTTATCATTGATTAAGGCTTGGTTTGGTCATGTTAGTGACTTTCTAAAAGTGGTTGAACTCTCTATGTTCTTTAAAATTTGTTATTGAAAAGCTACATTAATATTAGTTGGTAAAATAATGTAAAAACAACTCTCAAATTGGACAATATCATTTTATTACTAATGTTTGATAAATCAATATCATTTCCTTCTCATCAATCTCTGTTGTTTAAAAATGTCTCCTTACTTGCTTACATTCTATATCTTCTCAATTTATTATCTACATTTGTGTAAACATATTTTTAGATTAAGACCTCGAAAATATGAAGAATTAAAGACCCATTTAATAGTCTATTGGGAGGTTGGCTAAAACAATGATAAAAAATATAAAAATGCATGGCAAAACAACCTTTTTGTGTTCAAGTGCAACTCTTAGTCCCACTAAAAGGAGCTACGTTCTACTTTTCAACATGTGAATTGCTTATGCACTTAAATTAAAATTTGAAACCAAATATTGTTTTGGGTATGTGCAACATAAATGTTCTGAACCAACGGGGGTTGGTCCAAGTGGTAAGCGGCTTGGTATCGCTTAAGCAAGGTCCCGAGTTCGAGACCTTGTGTACGCAGTTATCTCCGCTGGGAGACTCACCCGCCATAGCTAGGTGCGCGACCCGGGTCGACCCAGATTAGTCAAGGCTAAGCCTTGAATACTGGGCAGGCAACCTAAAAAAAAAAACATAAATGTTCTGCTTTACTAATTTGCTCTGTTAATTGATTTTCTTTATTAATTTATTAATAATGAATTAATTTATAAAAAAATTATTAATTTGTAAAAAGAAGTTAATTTATTAATTCAATTACCAAGGAACTAGTGTTAGATTGGGGACAAAATTCCTTTTGACATTTCTCATAAAATTCACATTGAATTAGTTACGAATTAGCGAAGAATTTACAAGGGATGAGCTACGACTCAAATCTTTGTAAATTTATGACAATTTAAGAAATCATTTGCATCATAAAATAACCTTAGATTAATGACAGAATAATGACCAATAAATTTGACTCTAAAATAAACTAGATATAGATTAACGGCCGAATTTTTTTTCAAGCACTTAAAAATAACAATGACAAAAATAGTCGTTAATCCCTATTTAATTCATTTACTAAGGGATTGGAGATGGATTAACAGTCAATTTTGTCATCGCTAATCCGCAAAATTCTTGTAATGAGTCGCTCTCACACCAAAGGTCTATAACCCCGCTCCCACGCAATAGAGCTTAAACCCGATGGCCATAAGCTCAGCATTATTATACCAATACTCCTCATAAAACCTGTGGTCCAAATACCATCACCCCCCGCAAAAGTCTCCCAAAGCTAACGAAACCTGAATTGTCATGAGAGCTATCATCAACATTAAGCTTAACCACACCTTGATTTGTCGAAGCCCACTAACCTCAAAATAGTAACGGAACATGTAGCATCTACAAGTTCCAACCGAAAGCTAGGAAGGTCTTGCAAAATAAAACGAGTCACCACATCAACGGGCCAACTAATAGCACTGATAACTTCAGGGTAGTGGTGACGCCAAATCCACCATAGAGTTAAGAAGAAAAGTGTACCATCATCACAAAGAACCAGAAACCGAAGCCAAGAAGTCACATTACCACGGCCAAAAAAATTCAGTAGATATAATCCCCATTCGGGGAAAACTATTTTAGCTTTTATGCGCTTGTGGGAGTATTATTGTAAGTTTGTAACCATTTTGTTATGAAAGATTTTCATAGTTTTCAAATACGGTTAGTGTTATGTTCTCACCTAAAGTCTTGTCTCTAGTAAGCCCTCATGCTTTCCAAGTTCTTCCTTGCCTCTTCCAAACTCCTCGTGCCTTGGTGCGTTGAGGAGGTGGATTTGCGCAAGGGATTCCGATTCTCATGGATCAAGACCAGTATTAAGGAAGTGTTAAGATCTTGTCTTGAAATAGAAAGGATGGAGAAAATGGGACATAGACACACGTCTCCCGCATCCTTTTTTTTAGAGGTACAAAAATTAATTTAAAAATTATTCTAAGACAAGGACAATTTTAAGTTATTTGTCTTTGTCTCATTTTTTAAACGTGTTTATATCTTTAATGTCTTTGTCTCCTTTATCTCTTAATAGAAACCAAAATGCTACTAAGTCTATTGTTTTGTAGGACTTGTTGCATACTTATATACACAATGGAGATTCCCCAAATATATCTTAAGGATTATGGTTTAGCTATATATGCCACTGTGTAGCCCTTCTATTCCTCCAAGGATCCCCATCTGTACCATATCAGTAGGAATCTTCCTTAGTGCAGGAGTAAATCAGGTAACTACCAAGGGCGCTAGCTGATGCGTCTAGGTTTGCCCGTGAGTGTTAATCGCAAACCTCTCACTAGCTCCCAAGCCTCTGGCCAAAGGAATCAAGGTCTTTGTCCAATAATTTAGTCCACTTTACAGCCCCTAAGGTCCGTTGTCGTCCAAGGTAATTTTGGAAACTCATTTATTTTCTTATTTATTATTCCCTTCGTTTCGTTATATCTGTCCATTTTTTAACCTTTTAGAGTTTTATAATTTTTGTCTATTTTCAATATTTAGGTAGCGTTATATTTTCTATTTATGCCTCTAATTATAATGAGACATTTATTAGTATAGGTAGATTTGGGGAGATTAATAGTATTAGTGGAAATAGAAATTTACCTTTTTATAGAGGGATGACTTTGTCAACTCATATCATTTTATACATTTACCAAAACACACACACATATTTGTCTTATTATGTGTTGTTTGGTTTTGGACATATGTATTGAAATGAAGGGAGTAGTACATTTTTCTCTTCTACTACTTACATTTACTAAGTGTATATTAGGAAAAGAGATATAATTAATGTTTTCTGGATTTAAAAACAATTATATTGCTACAACATTCCTTCTCTGGATACTAAGTGAAAAGAATTTCAATTATTTTTTTGAAGTATTTCATATACTTCAAAAAGTGGATTTCAATTTCCTTTTCTTCATAAAGAATTCTAAATTCTCTTCATCTCTACTCATTGAGTTGACTCTCTCATACTCAAACTCAACCACCATTCATCACCTATTACTCATTATTCATCATCAGTTGACCATCAATGATCGCTAGCAATCACCGCTTATTGGCCATCGCCAACCAGCCACCCGCGACCGTTGGGCGGCAACCCTTGATAATTGACTACCCACCCCTAGTTGCCGACCAACCACTCTAGATTGCCATACGGCTGCCCTAAACCGCAACCTCCAGTTGACCACCCCCGGGCACCGGCCGAACACCCCTGATCATCGGTTGAACACCCCCGGTCGCCGGTCCAACCTTCTTTGGTGGGACCTCGTTAACAACTAGACCCTACCTAAAGCAAACAATACAATTTCATTAATTATCCAAACAAAGTATTTTGTAAATGATGTAATATAATTATCTTATTCAAACTAAAATTTAAAATGAAGGGATTTTTTTTTTTTTGTGAAGTGGAAAGAAAGGAACAAAGAAACAATTAAGCTCTAAGAACAATGACACCTAAACTATTCACCATGAGACAAAGTAGCAAAACCGGAGGCAAAGTAGGCTAACACTAAAATGATTCCTAACGGTCTGCACCAAGTTTGACCATTGCATCCACATACATTGGTTTCACAAAATGTATGAGTAATCTTGAATTTTCATTTTCGACTAAAAAGGGGTCACAATATCCGTAATCACAGCACCGTAAACATAGAAAATCGAGATTACTCACACTAAAGATGTCTCACACTAAACTCAACGAAAATCGAGATCCCAAGCAAGAAAAAGACTCATCCTGATGCTCATTTAAAATGAAAGGAATTTAGTTAAATGTTTCAAATTTTTTTACATTTTATATTTCTTTAAATTTAAAAATATCTCATAAAAACACGTATTTTTTTTTTGGGTGTCTCAAGGTTTTGACGTATTTGTTGAAACTTAATTTCCTTTCTCATTAGTATTTTTAATTATTTTTTTTAAAGTAAATGTACATTGCCAATGATCTTTATTTTTCAATTGGTTTTATATTATAGACATCTACCGGAAGAATCGGTGATCCAACCAATTTCAAACTTAACCACCAATTGCACCATGCTTCCTGGAAGGACACCTGCCAGTGGCCTATTTATTCTATTTTGTGATAATTCAGTCACCTATTTATTAGCCTTTTGTCTGTGTATTTTTTGAGCATAAAAAAAGAACATGACAGGTTGTTCTAAAATAAGACGATTCGTACTGATATCTCAGCGCCACATTCTTCTCTTGCGCTTCACCCACGTGGCTCGCTAACAGCGCAGTAGCATCGCCACCGCGGTGTATCCTCCAACAGTACGGACACCGCATCCACGCTAGAAAATAAATTATTTTATTAAACAAATATTGGCTTCAAGTTTTGCAAAACCTTTATTACAAACTAGAGAATGGGGTGTCTTAAGAGGCAACAGAAAAATAAGAATGAGATTAAAAAATTCAAAAACTGAAAACAAATAGTTATAATTTTAAGCATGAAATGGGTATAATGGTCTAAAATTGTGACAAGGGATAGTTATTTTGTTTCAGTCACTTTATTTGAATTTGTCAACATATAAATGGACAAAGGAAATATATTTTCTTAAAGAAAAAAGAGAAAAGAAAAAATATATAAAAATTAAAACCATTTAAAATTATTATTGCATAAATGTGTATCGAAACTCACCTAATTCACAAACTCAACATAGTGTTGTAGAAGATAAAGATAACTTTATTTTTTGTGAAAAGAGCGCGTGGATTTGATAAGCTTATGGAGATGTATGGGGGTGGAGAAGGCCATGGTGTGCTGATGAAGAAAGGAGGTGATGGAGGTTTTCTTTGAAAGCTTTAGGAGAGAGAAGAGAGGATTTTGGAGTTTTTAACTTTTGCCTCATGAAAGTGTTTGAAAAGAAAATGAGGAAATGGAAATGAAATAGAAGGGAATGAGGGAGAGAGGGCGAACACTTCCGAAAGGAAAGAAAAAGTGGGGAGGCGACTTGTGTAAGTAGATAATGTCATAGAAAGGACGGTGCACGATGCGAGGCGTGTTAGAAAAAGTAAAAAGTACTTTTTCACTTTTCTAAGTAGTACATAGACTAAAATATTCAATTATTTTCAAAACACTGAAGGAGTGGGTCCCCATGGGTCTCCGATCTCTAGGGGACCTCAGGCAGAGATAGAGTGAGCCCCACAGATTAATAGGTCTGATCCTAACTTCTAAATCGTAACTCCGATTGATGAACTGTCAGAAGTTCTAGAATTAACGCAGAACAAGGATGACCATACCCTAGACACACTAAAGATATGAGAATTGGACCTGAGACTCCTCTTTGGGTTTCTAGTCTAAGGGTTGACTCAACAAAATTGGTAGTTAGTTGCTAGACTGACTGGTCTTTAACACCGATTGTTATTTTGTTCTACTAGCTAACTAAACTATATTTTTTTCTTATTAGCTTACAACCTGTTTGGAATTAATTTTGTAGATAGAAAATAATTCAATTCATGATGGAATTGAATTCAATTCTAATGTTTGGAATAAACTAGGAAAGTAAATAATTGAATTGAAAGAATTTATATGAAATTTTCAACCTACCCTCACTACTCACACACCTTACCTCATCTCTATCTCCTCATCTATTTCTCTACCCGGTGCTCTATGTCACAAAAAACAAAGGAGGTATTCTAATTGTGCTTGTCAACCTCAACCTTGTGTTTGTCACAAAAAAAAAACTAGCTAATGCTCTCTATCATAAAAAAACCAAAGGAAGTATTACTTTTTTTGAATGACTTGGACAATAGTTAGGAGGTTGGGAGAGAGGAGGAGGTGGAAGGAGAAGGGCTCGACGGAGAGGAGGAGGGAGGAGGTCAGCAAGGATGAGGACGAGGTGAGAAGTTGCTTTTGACGAGAAGGGTTCAGTGAAGAAGAAAAGAGGAATAAATGATTAAGGGCATTTTTTATTTTTCTTTTCTTTATGTTGAAGTTCAAGTCTTCAAATGAAATTCTCACATTAGCCCAAAAATACAATGTTTTACTTTGGGCTTCTTTTTAGGAATTGAATTTTCATTAGAATTGAATTTATTGTCATTATTGTGTTCCAAATCATGGAATTGAATTCAATTCCCGAGTGAATCAATTCTACGGGATTTCTAAACAGGTTATTACCGAAATATCAGATTGTATTATTCGGTTGTATATTTTAAACATATGTCTATTTAACAATACAATGCTAATCTCTGTTTATTGTATTCAGGGCCGTCAAATGAGCCTGACTCGCGAATCCGGTTAAATGGACGGACTTTACATGCAAAAAATAGATCCGTGAAAATTTGAAAAAAAATGGCATGACCCATTTAGGCCTGCGAGCTAAACGGGCCAGCCTGGCAGTTTCACGGCTAGCCCGTGAGTCCGTGAATTTTTCTTTTTATAAAAAAATACCAAAATTTTAATAATGTCATTTTGGACTCTAAATTTTATTTTGGAGTTTAAGAGTTTAGAGTTTAACTATTTGGACTTATAATTGAGCATGTTTAACTATTTGTTATGATTAACTACTTAACTATTTTATATTGCTATACAGCTGAAGTGTTAATGACATAAATATTGATAAATTTTATATTCTATTCCTTCAATGAATGTCTACGCCCTCAATTTGATATATACTTTCAAACCTTGTTTATTATTGATTAATCTACAAGGAAAAGTTCCAATTGTGTTTTTGATCAATAACATAACAGTACTCACATCAATGTTATATAATATCATTTAATTAATGAAAGTTATATTAATTCATGAATATTTCAAATAGAATTTGATAGCATTTGATATCTTTTAAGCAAGATAGTTGAAGGAACAAAAAAGATAATATAATCTCGCAATCAACCATTTAAACTATTTCTTTCCGATTAATTAATAGATAGACGATAAAAATAGCTAAAAATGACCGCTCATACTTATTCACAACTTTGTATTTAAAATCATAAAAAATAGACCAAAATTTAAATATTTTAAACGAGACAGGCCCTAAAAAGAGACATAGTTTTGGGCCGACCCGATTAAGCCGTGGCCTAAACAGGCCGGACCCAAACGGATCGGGCCTAAATGGGACGGCCCGACCCGTTTGACACCCCTAATTGTATTAAAAGACAATATTCCATAATACCAAAAAAAAAAAAGATGTTACAACTTAGGCCATTCGTCGTGAAATTTTATCATCTTGAACTGATAATGGAACTAAAATCCTTTCCAGGAATTAAACAAATTCATAATTATCATACACCCATTCGAGGTATTTGACCCCAAACCATATTACTATCAATGTCAATGCTTTGTTCCAAACTAACCAGAGTAATGGTCATTTTGATCCTTAAAAATATATGCTCAAGTCAATTTGATATTTGAAATTTAAAATTTGACTTTTTAATTTTTGAAATTATAAGTTGTGGATCAAATTAATCTAACAACTCATTATCATTACTGTATTGTCACATTTTTGTTGATTTATCACATTAAAAGGGATAATAACAACAATTGAGACTACAAATGAGCTGTAGCTATACTTGAAACTGCAAATGAGATCGTTAGAGCAGTTATGGTGGTAAATGAGGTCACTACCATAATTTTAGTCTTTAATGTTGTCACACAACCTCTATTGTTATCGCATTCTTATTTACTATAAAAAATTAATGAAAATATGACAATATAATAATCATAATGAATTGAGGGATTAATTTGACATGTAACTTATAATTTCAAGGATTAAAAAGTTAAATTTTAAAGACTAAAGTGATTGGTGCTTATGCTCTCACGAACCAAAATGAGCACTCCCTCAAAGCAGTTCGATTGAAGGTATTTATTTTGATTATTTATTTTAACTTGGGTGAATTATCACCTAACACTTTGTTCATTTCATTCAATCAGAATTCCTTCTCTTCATCATTCTCTAAATTTACACCTTGATGAAAATGAAAAAGAAATTAATTATAGTTTGTAATTTACAATCCAGCAAAAAACAAAAGTAAAGTTATAATGAGTAAACTTCAAAAATAATCTAATATATATATATATATATATATATATATATATATATTATTGAATAAATTCATTTGTGAAAAAAAAAAATTTAATAGATTTTAAAAGTGAGAAATATATCGATTAAATTAATTCTTGTTAAGAATTAATTTGTTTGATAATAATAATTTGTCTTTAAAAATTAATTTAATTTTCCTATTCTTAAGATATAAATATCTAATTACTATACTATAATATTTTTGTCAATAACTAATTAATAATATAAATATCTAAAAAAATTATTAAAATTAGTAGGTTTTCACATATACTTTATGCTTGTGAAGTATTAAAATATTACTGATGTGTTCAAACCGTTTTTTTTTTTTAATAATGAATATAACAAAATATAGGAAAAAATGTATTATCTAGAATTTTCATGTTAGAAAAAATATACAATACAATAAAAAACTGAGTAAGATGCATGATGGAAAGCAACATATAAAGAAAGGATTAGCAGATGTTAAACTTTTGATGGTGAAAGAGAAAGTTTCAAAACTTGTAATTAACCATGTGAAAGTGTGAAGTAGTGGATAATTTAAATTTAGAATTTACTTAATGTTTTTTTTAAATTAACTATTTTTAAGGGTTAAAATAGTTCACAGTATTGGACACCAAAAAGAAATTACTCCTTCTCATCTTTTTATATCAATGCATAGATATTACAGTATAGATAGATAAATAAGTGGTCTGTTGTAGGAGAGAGAAGAGCAGAGCCGGTGGTGTAAGAGGGCATGGCACGTGAGTGACCGACGATGAGCATGCCACATCGGAGAGAGAGAGAGAGAGGGGAAGTAAAAGCAGTTAATGACGGTTAGGAGAGGGGGTGATATATGATATGGTTAAACCCGGTTGTTGAAAAATGGGTTACTAACTTAACCATGGTTAAGGTCTCCGGGTTAGGCCCAGTGTACAAATTTTTTGTTTGGCAAGCCAGCGCAGACTTTAGTACCACCCATCGCCACGTTCTTCTCTCTCTCTCTCTCTCTCTCTCCTTTTTATTATATCATCGCTCTTCCGATTCTCTCATGCCATTCGCTATATAAACCCCCTGCATTCCCCTCCCTTCTCTCCCCCTAACTCCATTCCCTTCCCTTCCCTTCCTCTCCCTTTCTTCTAAAACACAACTGATAACTGCTACGTAGAGAGAGAGAGAGAGAGAGTAGACACAACCACCAATGGCGGTTTCTGAGAAAGGCTTCATGCTCTGTCTTTTGCTCATGGCGCTGCTCTCAGCTTGCGCCACCTCAATCAACGAGTCCGTGAATTTTCCCTCTTTTTATTTTTTTTCTTCAAGTTTTCGATTTTCCTGGTTTAATTTTGGTGTAAAAAACGGAAAATGTGTTTTTTTGTGAAATTCTGTGTCTCTGAATTTCGGTGATGCGGTGAACAGGGGCAATGTGGGAACGGGGAGCTTGCAGAGCTCGAAGAACTCGTCAATGGCGGAGAGGTTAGTGTCGTTTACTTAGTTGTTAACCGTTTCGAGCTGCTTTCCTCTGCTTTCGCGGTTTATTGGACGTCAAACGACGTCGTTGGATTTTTCGTCGTTGAGAACCGTTGGATTGGGACATGTTGGAGCTTGGGGGTTTGTAGGGAACATTGTGAGCCCTTGAGATCGGATCTTGACAAATCCTAACCGTTTATTGAGTTACATTAGCGTTCACATTGAGATCCCAAGCTTCTTTAAAAATATTCTATTCTCATCTTCTTTATTTTTTTAATTTTTAATTTTATTTTTTAATAACTCTATGATTTAAGTTGGAAAATTGAATTCAAAAACATTTTTTTCACGAAATTTTGCTTGCATCTGATGTCCTCTGCACGCAAGGAGGTTAATTCTGTCATTTCATCAGCTAAACGGTGTCGGTTTGATTCAAGCCGCTGATATGTTATATGCCTACGATTTGCAGATCAGGTGACACTCTGAATGAGCACGCTGTTAATAACCCCGAGGAGATAGCTTCTATGGTTGATATGTAATATTTCCTCACTCTCTTTGCATCTCAACACATATATAATAATTATATATAAACTATAATAAAAAAATTAATATATGAATGAACTATTATTAATATATAAACTGTAAGTTTATTTATTAGTTTTCCTTACTTTTCTAGTCATATCATTGGTTCCTATCCTTCACATCACACATATGCCATGTGCTTGGGCTATTAGTTTAATTTTGTCTTGGGCTTTGGGAAAAGAACTCACATGACCAATGTTCACTATCAACGTTTTCAGCACAGCAAAACCCACTTTTTGGTTTTAATTATTTGTTAAAAAATTTTAAATAGTATAATTTTATTAAAAAATAAAATTAATAAGTCTTAAATGTAATAAGAGATATTAATGTTCACAAAACATTTCATTTTAAATTGTTTAATTAGTATTTTTAGAACACTAGTTAGAAGAAAAAAACCCCTTTAATTATTTACAGAGGTCCAGCATCAGAAAATGAGGAAAATACCCCTCGATAGGAGACCTTGAATCCGGTTTTAGAATGTGCAATAAATGTCCCTTTTAATCCATTTTCTGTGGTCATATGCCTAGTGAATTGAAGGCCCAGTAAAGGTGGCCACTCCTAGTGTTTAAATGTTAACTGAAAGCAGCTATGCTTTTTTACCTTTGTTCAGCCTATATTGCTTTGTTATGAAGCTAGCTATCGACACGACTTTTTTACTGCCTGGGCTTAGCCTAAAAATATGCCTTGTTAGCATAAGTAAAGATACCACCGGTAAGTCACGCATAATTAAAACTAGGAATTAGAGCAAAGTTTTACAGGTCAGCAAATATACCTCGTTAAATAAAAAGACACTTCTGCCAATGAATTGCAGCTCAAATGACATATTCCCAATCTACAGCGGTTAGTTTTAAGGGTTTGTTTGATTGGCATAAAAGTAATTTAATGTAACTTCTATCCCAACCAATGACACCCATGTGAGATTGGATCCCTCACTTATTTATCTCTCTTTCATTTCCTCTTAGCCATGTTGACAGCTCATTTCTATATCCAAAAAAACAATCATTTGTACAATTAAATAAAGAAGATTTCTCAAAAAATAATTATCATTTTGGTGTCCAACATTTTTATTTCATTTTTATTCTTAATCAATTCTAATGTTCTTTTAATTTTTTTTAACAAAAAGTAATTATGCATTGTCCATCTCTCATTTCAACCGCTATTTCAATTACATTTAAATTATTAATAATAATAGCTCCCAAAATTTGTGCATCAAAATTCAAAAGGAGGACTCCCAAGACTTTGTAAGTAATAAATGATTAAAAAAAAAAATCCCTACTATAAGAATATTTAAGAATTTCTCAAATATTTAATACGCTGTGCATAAGATAGGAGTAGTACTATAGTGGTATTATTTTATTCCCTATTAAATGACCTTCAAACATAAGTAGGACTTCCATTCCTTTTCACCGACGGCACCATAAATCTTCAAAATTCTCACTTTCTTCTTTTTGTTTTTCTCCCTAAAATATAATGTAGTTCTTGCTTTAATTAGTTGTTTCACTTCATCAAGCTCCTTTTAATGGTTCTAATAAATCAACCACCATCTTGGTCGTATGCAGACTACGATCTCTTAGAAAAGTTGAATTCTCTATATTCTATTTGCCAGCTTCACCACATGCTAATGTCGCCAGATCCAGCCCTGTTGCTTATAATATATTTTGCTTCTTGATCTTAATTTCCCTTATCCGAATTTTGTTTCCAAGTATAAATACCCTTTCCTACCTTTGTTTAAATCTTTATTTTTTTTATGCATACTAACTATCTAACTTTCTCCTTAAATTTGTATCTCAGTGGTCCCTTCGTCTCTTCCCTACTCACATTCATTGGTCGACAGTAGGTGAAAGTTACTTTCTTCTAGGCCTAATAACAACTACTATAATAAAATGCAAAAATTGTAGTGATTTCAGTGGGGGTAAACGCAATAGAACAGAAACATGCATATCAAATTGCCCAACTGGCAGGGAATTCAAAGATTGATGGAAAATCAGTGAATACATTCAGTCTTTCAATACCAATGGATACAATAATTGTATCATCTGTTGCACATGATTTATTTGGTCCTACCAAATTATAAATCAGAAGAGAAAACTCTCGTGTGCTGCCTTTCCCCTACAGAACCAAATATAAATGTCCAATAATTCGATAATCGAATCAACCTTTGGAACTTATGCGATCTCCACATTATCCAACCGGGTGGGGTATGCCACATGAATGTGCTAGCTATCCTTCTCCAGCCTGTCCACATTCACAAGCTCCAAACTGCACCTCAGATCTGGTTCACCATAACATTTTTCTGCACATAGTCGTGTTTTTTGGCTGATCTAGCATCTTCTCTGTAATGTCTGACACAATAATATGTTATTCAATGAGACCTCCATGAGCTTATTAAATGACCAGGAAATTAACAATTAGGCCATTAACACCGACACACCCAAGTTCTAGGTAGAAATGAATAGCTCTTTTTTCACCTTGGTCCTTGGCATTTATTTGTTCAAGAGAAACAGAGGGAAGATGTCCACCCCCATTTTCCGTATAGACCGTAGCATTCTATCCGTATACGACTCATACATAATTGCAGACTCACATGGCCCACTAGTTCAGCTAAGGTCCGGAATTCACAATCAAAAGAATAATTAGTTCCACATGCTTTGCTTGTATAACATGCACATTATTATACTATTAATTTTTTCGTATGTTGCCAGATAATTCATTCATTTCAGAGCTCAATAATATCATTTTTATATAAAACGATGTTAGATCCTCTTTAATCATTCTCCTAATCTAATCATTTTCTTAACTATCAAAACGTAGATGCAACACTCAAAAAATAATCAAATTTTTCTTTCATTTAGTAATGCATTGCTATGTCCTCTTAATAATGCATTGCTATAGCTTTGATTGTTATTTTCAATAATCAATTTCTTATCAAATTGAATAGTAATGATGTAAAGTGCATACCAAAAATGAAACTTGAACAGAATGCAGTGCTAATAATTACTTTAATGATGCATTATTACAAAAACAGGACCATTCGCAATTACACAGCGAGAAGGAGCCTCAACTTCTTCACATCATGTGGGAGCGGGAACCCAATCGACGACTGCTGGCGCTGTGACCGGCGCTGGTACGCCCGCCGAAAGCACCTCGCCGACTGCGGCATCGGTTTCGGACGCAACGCCATCGGCGGCCGCGACGGGAAATACTACGTGGTGACCGACCCCGGCGATGACGACCCTGTGAACCCCAAACCGGGCACCCTCCGGCACGCCGTGATCCAAGACAGGCCACTGTGGATAGTGTTCAAAAGGGACATGGTGATCACGCTGAAGCAAGAGCTCATCATGAACAGCTTCAAGACCATCGATGGACGCGGCGTCAACGTGCACATTGCTTACGGCGCTTGCCTCACCCTACAGTTCATCACCAATGTCATCATCCATGGCCTGCACATCCACGACTGCAAGCCGACCGGAAACGCCATGGTTCGAAGCTCGCCGTCGCATTTTGGGTGGAGGACCATGGCTGATGGGGATGCCATCTCCATCTTCGGTTCGAGTCACATTTGGATTGACCACAACTCGCTGTCTAATTGCGCGGATGGACTCGTTGACGCTATTATGGGCTCGACTGCTATCACCATTTCCAACAACTACTTCACCCACCACAATGAGGTGAAACCATTATTCCCCATGCTCTAGTAGTGCCTAGTGCCTGTGGGTAATTAATTAATTTGGCCTTGGAACACTTTTTGACATTGATTTAAAACAATTTTAATTTCACATCAATTTTTGACATATATGAACGGAATTGATATCAATTTTTTTGTTTCAAGGCTCGTGCCACTCTTAAATTAAGGTAGTTTAAAATATATCAAGAAGCTAAGGCATCAAGCTCATTTTGATTTGGAAAAATTATACAGGTTATGCTACTGGGTCACAGTGACTCCTATGTCCGAGACAAACAGATGCAAGTAACCATTGCCTACAACCATTTTGGGGAGGGGCTTATGCAAAGAATGCCAAGGTGACATCTAACGTGCCATTGTTTCTTTTTCATGTGATCTAACATGCCACTGTTATGACCAATGAAAAATGCCGCCGTATTTATTAATGTTAGTTGTCATTTCAATTGATCTAACATGCGCGTTAGGCCTTATTATTATATGATTATTTAGGGTGGGCTTTCAATGGCCCACTAAGGATTTCTTTCTCCAGTTGGGAAATAAGAGGCCCATTATATTTATTGGGGGAAAAAGAGCATCTCAAATTGGTCTATTCCTTTCGACCAAAAACAAGTAATTTGTCCATATTCCTTGTCCAGCACATGTATATGGGTATTGGTGTCACTTCTGATCAGATCAAGAAAAAAATAAATGATCAAGATCCAACCAAAAAGAAAAAACAAAAAACAGAAATGAAAAAGATGTTATGGATACATGGATGCCAGAACTTCTTCTATTGGGTACTAACAAGTGAAGAGGGATTATTGATAATGCAGGTGCAGACATGGGTATTTCCATGTGGTTAACAATGACTACACTCACTGGGAGATGTATGCAATTGGTGGTAGTGCTGAGCCCACTATTAACAGCCAGGGCAACCGATACCTTGCCCCGCTGAACCCTTTTGCCAAGGAGGTAAACATCATCTATTCAAAGGTGTAAATGCTAGTAAAAGTAATCACAATCTGTGGTGATGAACTTTTGTATTTAAAAATGGGTAAATTGATGTGTGCAGGTGACAAAGAGGGTGGATACCGGGGAAGGTATATGGAAACAGTGGAATTGGAGGTCTGAGGGAGACCTCCTTCTGAATGGAGCCTTTTTCACTTCATCAGGAGCTGGAGCTGCATCAAGTTATGCCAGAGCCTCGAGTCTCGCGGCCAAATCCTCTTCTTTGGTTGGAACCATTACTTCTGGCGCCGGGGTTCTTAACTGCCGCAGGGGTACCCCGTGTTAACTACAAAGCAGTAAAAGAAAAAAAAAAAAAGAAAGGAAAAGGATAAAACCCAAGGAATACCAAGAGAAACAAAACGGAAAGAAAGAATATCATAAAAGCAAGGGGGAACAAAGAAAAGTTTTCATTCTTTCTCCCCTTATTATTTCTTTGTCGTCAGAGTCTAATAGATGTATTCGGTGAGTTTGCAGCAGCAGCAGCGTAATGTTGTTGCGTCTTGTCCCCAGTTAGAGATATTGGAAAAATTTGTACATGACTACATGTTGTCACATATGTCAACCGTTATCAAATTGATAACAGTGATTGATTGATTAGAAGAAGCCACTTCCCGTGCTGCAAGAGTATTCATTCCCCTTAATTTTCCAAGAGGAATAATTCTGCTCTCTTCTTCTGTAGCTTTCTTCTCGCATAGAGTCATAGACTTCCGGCTACCAGTGCCCTGTTTGTTATGCTTTTTATGATCTGTCCCTAACTGAATGGGCCAAATGGTGGGGAAAAGATTGTATTATTACTACAGTTGGTTGTGCATTTGTTTAAATCAGAATTTTATCCCTTTATAGTTTATACTGATGCCTTATTGTTTATAGTCACGCTTTGCCTTAAGGTGCACTTTTTGGAAGCACTGCCGCACTGGTGTTTCTCCGGCACTAAATTAGCATAAAAAATATTAATTTTATCATCCACGAAAACACACTTAAAAAGAGTGAATTAAGATAGGAAGTTATTATTATCAGCCTCAGTTCAAATCCAACAAAATCGACTATAGTCATCAACAATTGTGAAAAAAATAAAATAAAACTCTATGCCCATGAATTAAGGGAGTCCCAAAAGAGTGCCAAATATCAAAATGTTACCACATTGGTTACTGGCTGATATTAAAAGGAAATTATTTACTTGGTGAAAGAAGTCTCTTTTTGAAGAGATGCCCGAGTCTGTAATGTCACTCTAGTATGCATTAGGGAGGACTTTTCTTTGTGAAATTGGACACTCAGAGTCGAATGTGAAAGGAATTAATGGTGCATCCTTCTACAGACAAAACTAAGTGATAAAAGCCACCTATTTCCTTCACCCCAAATAATCATCTTGTTGGATTGCACTTCCTGAATATAACATTTACTATGTGAACATTTTAGTGTGCACTGTAAAGACTACGAAAGTTTAGAGATGGTAATTAAATTGACAGCGAATTCAGATAGATAAATAATATGTTTTAAGGACTAGAGACTGAGAAACAAGTATTAGATGCAAGTTTTGCTAAAACAGTATTATTATTTAGAAGTTTGACATGGATGGGTTTAGTTTGATAGTAGGAAGAAAAACGAATATATAGATGAACATAGATAATTAATATCCCCCTGAATCAAAGATTCATGACTGGCCAGAGGCAAAGCTCACCTGGGGGGGCGTTCGCATGGTTTGAATGTGCTGCTAAGTTTTGCAAGTATGATAGTTGAAGTAGAGCCATTGTCCTTAAATATTGCTCTTGAATGAAGACAAGACTTGGTCCATGACAAACTTCCTCTTTAGAGGCACTAGTGAGGAATATTGGCTAAAAGAGAATTCTTGTTGAATTTAGGGTGTTGAGGGAAGCCGCGCTTCCTAAAACGTGTATCAACCTTGTGTGCTACTTTCTCTAATATGTGTTGGCCACCCGAAGAAATCCACTAAAGGCACGCAAGAGAGAAAATGAATAACGCACAACAAAAGTGACAATGTCACACCAAGAACACCATGGTGATCGAAATCAACAATATCCCCGGTGACCCAGATGGGTTTGAGCTGGTTTCAAGATTCTGTTACAACAATGGAGAAATCCCAAATCACTGCGCCCAATGTTCTTGTCATCCATTGCTGTGCCCTCTACCTTGGAATGTCAGAGGAGGCCTTCGGCAACAACCACCTCTTGCAACAAATAGAAACATTTCTTGAGGGAATCTATCGCTGGAAATGGAATGATACTTGTAAGCCTTAAAAGCTTTGACTGTGACATGCTTTGTGCATACGCATATAGCTGTGGTCTATTAGAGAAGATCATGTGTGCAGCAGTCCTAGAAAAAGAACAGCATGGTTAAATAGTTGATCACCTAACTCCTAACAAATGTTCTGGAATCTTCAAGGATCCTAGTTATAACCGTTGCCATTCATGCAAAATAAATACAATTTCCAAATTCACAGAATTATCCTTATTTGTTTACAAGGATCTTAAAGAGTAATTCTATTTTCAACAGAACAATGTGTGCAATGGTAACCAACAATTCCAGTGCCAATCAAGTTTCTAACAAATACATGAACTATTGTGAGGTTAGTTTTACAGAGATATGCCAGTCTTGGCAAGTTATGTGCAAAAGGCAGTTGCATATTTAAGTAAGGCCAAGAGAAAGAAAGAAAGACATCTATCTTGAAGCATTGAAGGATGCCCTTTGATGTACAAATTCTAATAACTAAACACATCAATACACAGATTCTATTTTCAAAGACAACAACCAAGAGGTTTTAGTAACAGTTAGGAGTTAGGACAGTAAAAACTTTATAAACACCCACCAACAGTCAATTCTGTTGCCAAGGACCGACGAACTACCAGTAGTCCGTGCAGGAACATGAACCGTGCTCAAAATGGTGAAATCGCTTCCTGTCCCGAATGATTATCTTACGCTCATAAATTTTTGAGATTAATTTCATTGAGGAATGACAATCTTCACAAATTCGCAAGTTCTTAACAATCTGAAGTGGTGTCTTTGGTGATGTACTAATTAAGCCAAAGGCAACTGCAATCTTCTCACTGTGGTAGTGCAGCACACTCTCTTTATGTTTCTCATCCATCTTAAGTAAGATTTGTGTGGTATCTGGCCTATAACCTTCCAAATTTAACTTTTCGGAAATTTCCTCCAACATTGAATGTATTTCTTTGGCTCTAGGATGAGATTCATCTTCAACAAGAAACTCATGAATAATACCATCAATCTTAATCCAACTACATCCAGGGTCTTTCCTTATGTCCATGTCTTTCATCGTCAACCTCACCTCCGCAACTCCATCCCAATATCCTGATGCGGCATACATGTTCGAGAGAGCCACATATGCCCCACTATCATGTGGAGCCAGTTGCATCAGAACCTCCGCTGCGCGCCTTCCAATTTCAATATTTTTATGCATCTTACAAGCACCAAGCAAGGCTTTCCATATGACATCATCTGATCTAATTGGCATGTTCAATATAAGCTCTTCAGCTTCTTCTAGATAGCCAGCACGTCCCAATAGGTCAACCATGCATCCATAGTGTTCTATCCTAGGCTCAAATCCCATATTAACCATGTGATTGAAATATGATCTACCCTTGTCCACTAAACCTGCATGGCTACAAGCACTCAGGATGGCTATGTATGTGACATCACTAGGGGATACTCCACTTCTTTCCATCCTCGCAAAATAATCAAACACATCATTGGCTCTACCATGCATGGCTAGACCTCCAATTACGGCATTCCAGGTTATAACATTACTCTTAGGAAGCCTCTCAAAGACCTGAATCGCCTTCTCAATGCTCCCACACTTCGCATACATATCAACTAATGCAGAGCCGAGCACACCATCAATCCTGATCTTATTCCTCTCCGCATACAAATGCACCCATTTCCCCAACTCAAGTGCTCCGAGACGCGAAACTGCAGGCAGCACACTGACCAGGGTCACACGGTTCGGTGCTGCGTCTTCCATCTGCATCTTATGAAACAATTCTACGGCCTCCATGAAAAACCCATTTTGAGCATACCCAGATATCATCACATTCCAAGAAACCACACTCCTTTGATGCATCCTGTCGAACAATCCCCTAGCAGCATCAAGGTTCCCAGCTCTCACATACCCATCAACCATCACATTGCACAGAACCACATTACCCTCTTCCCTCCTGTTATCTCTCACCACTCTCCTCGCATGATCAACACTCCTACGAAACAAAACATGTGCATCCTCCACATTCCCACACATCACATACATCCTCAGCAGATTGCTCACCACAAACTCATCACCGCCAAAACCAAACTTAACAACCAAGCCATGAACCTGCTTCCCTTCCTCCAACCTGGCCAACACCGAGCAAGCCTTCAACACAGAAGGGAAGGTGAACCTGTTTGGTTCCACCATCCCATCACACAACATCTTGCAGAGAAGCAACAAGGAATGCAGTTGCCCATCATGGGTTTCAGCAAGTGCCCTTATCAGAGTGTTCCAGGCAAAGCAATTTGGTTCAGGCAATTGGTCGAACACCGAGAGGGCGTAACTCGTGTCACGGAAATCAGAGGTGGCACAGTGCTTCAGCAGCTCCGTTGCCAAAATGGGGTCATGGGTTTGTCCTGTTTTGATGAGGAAGGCGTGGACTTGCTTCAATTCCCGCATGCTTTTGCATGTCCTGATTTGTGGGAGGAGCAACTGCGGATGATGGGAAGGTGCCATGATAATAGTGTTGGGTTTCAACATGGGAAAGTTCATGTTTGTAGAAACGTGTGGATAATGTTAAGGCAGGAGGACTATAGAATATGGATGAACCATACTTGGCCTTTTCAGCTTGGATGTAGGCATGTAGCTTTACTCAGAGTGGGGACTCTCTTATCTTGAACATTCGAGATCAATTTTCTAATATGAATTACAATTATGATAATTCCTTCTTTATAGACTAACTACTAAATCCTATCTAATCCTACAATTTAAATCCTAAAACTATTTTTCCTAAAACTAGCTAATTACAAAAATAATCCATGGATCCCATTGTTTGGAATGTAAAAATTTGCAATGAAATGAGTGTGACCAAATAATTTCTTTAAAAAGAAATATGTCATTAGATCACTAGTAGGTTTCGGCATGAGTGCTTACAAGATTTGGTCTTGGCCCAATAGTTTTTGACACAAACTTAATTTTGGACTAGCCCCAAATTCTTTCTCCTCTAACAATAACCCTTGGATATGTAAATGCATGTATTATAAGTTTTGATGATGTCAAAAGGATTTCAATAAAATTGCAACGATAATGCCAAAAGGATATCAATGAGAGTGCAATTCAAAATTGGAGAATGACGCAAATGGAAACTTCAAGCAATGACAATGAACTTCATGAAAATGCTCATTTGGCAACGACAAATATACTCTTCATCAAATCCTCAATTGGTCAAGACTCAAAAAACAAAGTCTAAACACGCATTCGGTATTACTTTTTAAGACTTAGGTTCTTTTGTTAAAAGTTTTCTTTTGATAACTTTAATTGGCCATGATTTTGATTCAATCATTTAAAAACCCTTTAAAAAACTTCATGCTAAAAGGCATTATGCTAACCAAGTTTTTCATGAAGCATATAACTTGAATATAACATCACAAAGGGTTTTTAATCAAGGGTATATAGTGAAAAAATGGTAAAATATATTTTCAAAAGCCAAGTAATCGATTGCCGTGTTTAAGGAATCAATTACACGCTTCTGGATCATGCAATAATCGATTACATCAATGTGTAATTGATTACACATGAACTTTGAAGCATGTAATCAATTATAAGGTCATGTAATTGATTACAAATGTTTGTTATGCCAAAACGAGATGACTTTTCATCAAGCAATATGTATCTCCGAAAGTCAATCACTTTGCATGGATTTAAGGTATATAAATACTCTCTTTTGTGCAGTATTCCAGGCATGGAAAACCAAGTACAAACTACGCTCATAAAAGTTTTGGGCCAAAACGTGTTATCACTTGCAAAACTTCATAGTTCTTCAACTTGTATAATTTTCTCTAATGAGAGAGTGATTCTGATTATTCCTCATGTATTTCTGAATCATTGTAAGAGGGTGATGCATCCCTCAAGTGAATCAAGAAGTGAAAGCCAAGTGAAAGGGCTTGAACTTTAAGGGTGGGGGATCCCAAGAAGTGAAAACACTCAAGTGTTGTAAAGGTTTTCCAAACACTTGTAAGGATTGGAACTAGTGGAAAAACTCAAGAGGATTGCTTGGGGATTAGTCGTAGGCCACAAGGGGTGACCGAATTAGGATAAAGTTTTGAGTTTGCTTTTCTCTTCCCTCGCTCTTTACATTACTGCAAGTTTAATTTATTGTAGTTATTCTTAATGATTTTATCTTGGGTAGTTTGTTCCATTGCAAGTAATATTTAAATGCATGAAAATGCACAATTTCGTAAAGTTTGATTAAGTTTTCAAACACTTAATTCACCCCACGTCTTGGGTATTGGTTACCACATGGCTAACAAGATACACAACCTCAACAATGATAGTACTACTGCGTCACAAGTCATGGATGACCCGTTGTCGACCACCTTGCCATCCTTTGGTTTTCCTAATTTAGAATCAATTAGTGTTTCATCCTTGTTTGCCACATTTGTTGTTGCTAATTCCACATATGTTTCCTGTCTTCATTTTCTTCTTGACCTATTGATGAATCTGTTATTGCTGGTATTCTTGAATGAAAGATGATTGAGACCTAACTTATCAACTTACAAATCAATCTACTCACTCTTATGAATAACATTAGGGGTGTTCAAATACAATCCAATTCAATCAAAATCGCCAAACCGATCAAAAAAACCAAAAACCAATTGAAACTGCAAAAGTTTGGATTTGATTGGATCTTGTTTTTTAAAAACCACTTGAATTGGATTTGATTTTGGATTTGGTTTTCAAAACTAATTCAATCCAATCCAAACTGCAAATATCATATAATATAATTTTATGTTATCAAGTTTATACTTTTACTTATAATGCTTTTCTTTATCACATAATTTTATATTTTTATTGTCATTTTTACTTAAATATCATTTTATGCATATAAAAAATGAGTTATTTGGTTTTTATTGCTATATTTTTATTTTATTGGCTTAAGTTACGTATAAGTTAAAACATTCTAAACTTAAAATTTTCATTTATTAAAAACCGATTAAACCAATTAAATTCAAACCGCTTAATTTTGGATTCGATTGGATCAGACATATTATCTAATCTAAACTGATGCAATCCAAGCCGCCATAAATTATATTTTTGGATCGAATAGATTTTCACTCAAAACCGATCCAAACTGCACTGCAAACACTCCTAATTAAATAACACTTGGTATTTTTCTTCTTATTTTGTCCCTAAAAATACCAAGTGACATTCATAGGGGTGAGATCTTCTTGAATTATTGTTGCATCTTCTTCTTCCTTCTCCAGTTCCAAATCTAAAACTTCATTTTGAAAATTATTAGCAGAATGGGACTCATATCTGGTTGATAGCGATGGAGAAGCGCAACCTTCTAGGTCATCCAATTTGCAGTTTAATTACGCTGACTCCATAGCTGAAACCATTTTAGAGCTTGATCAATTAAGCCCCTTTCCTCCTCAAATAGTTTCTATTCATCCAGTGTACCTCTAGCATCCTAGTCTACTACAAATCATCACCAATAATCGTCGTTTCCATCAAACATATGGAATTGATGAGTTCCTTTTATGGTAGAAAGATCTCAACGAAAGCACCAATGATAGAACTATATTCAAGTCTAGTTCCCAAACTTCTCAAAACTTTTATTATACGAGTCATTTGATTATATAATTTTCAAATATGAATTACAATAATGATAATCACCTATTTATAGACTAACTACTAAATCCAATTTAATCATATCCTCTTTACTTAACTAATTAGATAAGAGATAATTACTTCTAGAATAATTTTATTTAAATCTAATTTCTAATTTCTACTCTAGGTCATAATATTGTTTGTTGTTGTTTTTTTTATTTTTAATTTTGATTAACTCAATATTTAACTTACACTACACTTCCATCTCTTCCATCTTACTATATATTGTTCTCTAGAATGAGATGCAATCTACTACTACTATCAAAACCAAAATTTTGGAGAATTAAAACACCAAGTGTATCATTTTTCATCAAGTGTTTATAAGGATCATTACAACTAAAAAAGTATAATGAAGTATAATATAACAAAAATTATAAGAAAATATTGAACTATAGAATACCATTTGTTTTCAAATTTATATAAGTATAGATTTTTAGATATGCAACACAACTATTCAGATAATCATGCACAATTTGCACCTTGGTCATGACTTTGTCCATATTTGACTTCGTTAGAATTGTGACAAATCAAATGACGTGAGTCATTGCATTTGAATTTAAACGTAATAATCTTAATGCAATTTTTATATTAACATAACCATTTGTGAAAGAATTTTAGCTTGATTTAAAGAAGAAAATGATTCAAAGAGGAAATTATTGTTAATGAGTGAACATTTTTGTAACCATTTGAAGATTCAATGTTTGTGAGAAAATACAAAAATCAAAACTCAAACTGACCTACTTTTGTGTTAGAGACAATCTTGGAAAAGTCAAGTCCTTGGCAACTTACCTTTGAAGGAATGAGAACAATCATGATCAAGAGAACTAGAATGAATAGGGCATTTTTGAAAACCATCTTAGTATGAAACTAAAATTACTCGTTGATGAAAGATATGAAAATTAGCTAGAGAAATCAACTTTATATATAAGGAAATGACAAAGAAGTGGGTGGACCCTTAACTTAAAGTATGGCTAAGGGTAGTCAAAAATAATTTTACCTTTCTCTTGTAGAGATATGGATGGAGTACCAAAACACACCTAGCAAAATAAATTATGTACCAGTCAACTGAACATTTTTTCTCATGCTAGTCAACTGAACATTTAATTAAACTTTAGACTATATAACTAACAAAATAAGTTATAATAATGAACTACTTATAGCAATAATTCTATTTAATCAATAATTATAGTCAACATGAAAAAGTTGGTCAGATTAAACATTAAATGTTTTATTCATTTTCATTTAGGAAAAAAAAAGAATTATGATAAATATTTATTTATATCAAGCACTAAAATCAACATCAACACTTAAGTCACATTATACTTCTAAAGCTTTCTTCTATTTTTTTTTGGGGAAAAAAACCAAAATCAACTCAAATAGCTCTTAATCGATTTTTCATTTTGAAAAATATAGAAAAATATTAAAATAATTAACAATGTTGAAAAAACTTTGCTATCATTTTTTCATACACGCAAATACATATCCACTAAATTAATATAAAATACATACAGATCAATAGTATGATATTTGTGTCTAAAACTTTTCAATTACTAATATTGTCTTAAATTTAATATGGTTTGAACGGATGAGGTTCACCCTCCCTTAACCAAATGTCGTGGGTTCAATCCCTTACTTTGGATGACATTAAATTCTTGGATCAGCTGTCCTATTAAAATGGACACCATAATTGTGTCAAAAAATAGTCTCAAATTTAAAACAAACAACAATTAAATTAATGAGAGAGAGAGCGAGAGAGAATCTAAGTTAAAATTATGTAAAAAAATTGAAATAATGCTATATATATATATATATATATATATATATATAGAAGTAGGAGAGCTTAAAGTGCTTAAGGAATAATTTCAGAGTTTCAGTGTACTTACACTAGAATAATAAGCATATGTCATTATTAAAATGTGCATTGTTGCAATATTTGAAAGTTAGCAAAGGCTTACCCGCACCCTATAATTATGATGTGATGTGTGATGCACCTTATGGTATATAGTGTTGTATTTATATTTAATCACACTTTTAAAATATAATTAAATATATATTAAAAGAGTGGTTAAACACATTTTCCAATTTACTCTCACCCTTAACATCTTTTAGGCAGAGTCCAGCCACCGCCCGTTTCGTCGGAACAGAAGAAAAACCCGCCCTCCAACATCAGAAGTTCATATTAGACAGCCATTGTTGCCTCCTCCTCTAATGGCGTGTGGAGATTCGGAGGCTTGATTCAAACGCTGGCATCCAAATTAGAGTTTGTGTTTGAGAACTGTCGCCGCAATCTCGAGGAAATCAACTCTGGTGGAGGGGTAGCAATGGCGACAAAGGGGGTCAACGCGTGGAGCATTTGTGCTGCCAACGACAACAAGGCCAAGTTGCGTAGCACCATGGCCGACAACGACGACAAAGAGAGGTGAGGTATGTGCGGTGGAGGTTGAAAGGGGAGGAGAGATGGGTGGAAAGCAGGCGGAGAAGAAAAGAGATGTCTTCAATTACAATAAAACCCTTATAAAATCCTTATAGATTATAGTACATCCTATTTTTATAACAAGGTGCATGAAACACCCTCGTATATAAGGTGTATATAAGCCTTCACCTTTAATCTTTTGTGTATTTCAAATGTCATTCATGACATATGTAAGTAAGAGTTCTCTGGATGAGAGATCTTACTTTAAAAGATTTAAATCTTTAACGATGGCATAAGCCTATCATGCTAGTGCGAGTACAATGATTTCCTAGAGCACTTTAAGCTCTCCTACTTAAAGTTTGAAGAGAACAACCCTCTTTAGTCAACAGTGCTAATCTCACAACACCAGCAAAACCACTATTTTCGACAAATAAGATGCATCTGTTTAGTTTAATGACTGTTTTTACAAAACTAGGACAGATACAGTTAATGGATAATTTTGGGTGCTTTCTGGCCAAGAGCCTTGCGTAAAAATCCATGGTTGCTTGTGACGATATCGCAGAGGTGTGTGTCTTGGTCAACCTCTATCATATCCCTTTTTCCAGTTTCCCTATTCTAAGCTATTCGTGGGCATGTCCTTGTAGCCAACATACTTCGAGGTTTTGGCATCATGTGTCTTACATACAACCAAGTCAGTACCACATTTTTTCAATCTTTGCACTTCATTGCCTAGTAGAATTTTGCTCGTATCTCCTAGGGTGTGATAGTCACATCTTTTTGACCCTTTTTAATATTTGGGTGTCTTTTAAAAAAGAACATGCTACGAAGAATCACAAGTAAACAGGTCCCATCATCAATCAGCACAAGCTATTTCTCAGTGAGTTGTCTAGTAGTTTTCATTTGGCCTGATTGAATTGGCTTCTAAAAAAATCTTTTTTTTTTTAATAACAAGTATTAAAATACAATTTAAAAAAGTATTTTTTAAAACAATGTAAAATATCATTTTTTTTTTAAAAGTTTGGTTGGTTCAACTTATAAAAAAACCGCGAAAGAATGTAAGAGTTTTTAGAAAAATTACCTTGTAACTTTAAATTAAACCTCTTTAAAAATGTTATACTAAAAATTATAACTAAAATGGGTATTTTATTTAAGCCAATTCAAACCGGTTACGGGCCGATTGTTATCTGCTGTCAAGGTTGTTAGCCTATCTTCCTTGAAATTCGCAATCATCGCTGCCTTTTCCATGGGTAGAAATTCTACATGAACGATGTCTAGAACATGGTTCAGCTGCACAGAATGTTTGACAGCTTATTAGTTCAAAGTCATATGTCAAACAAACAGCATTAACAACCAAAACTGAAGCAGTGATGATTTTTGTCAAGAAAAAGAAAACTGACATTGTTAATGACACTGATCTCACCCCTAATGTCTTTAGCTGTTGAAATGCTTCCAATGTACCAATTTGCAAGTATAAACTAAACTGAAGATCGATTCAAAGTTGGTCCACAGTATTTCTTCTTTGATTTGAAACACTGAATCTAAACATTTGATGGGGTGGATGTAGGCTGTCAAACGGGCCAGTCTGACCCGTTGAGGCCCAGCCTAGCCAACCCACGGGCCTTAACAGGTCAGGCCTTAACCGGCTTTTCTATTCACGGGTCAGTTTTTATATGGTTAGTTTGTAAGTTTTGCATATGTTATTACCGAACGGGCCAATTTGGTCCGCGGGTTAAACGAGTTTTTGTTATTCATGGGCCAAATTTTATATGTTTGGTCCGTCCATTTAACTGAGTAAACAGGCCGGGCTCCCAGGCCGACCTCATTTTAACCGCGCTAGGTGGATGCTAATAATCTCCCTCCAAAGTTTTGGACAAAAATATCACAATTTTTTTATTTATTAGAGAATTTATAATTGGGGATACTATTGTAACTTACTATTTAATTTAATAAAATAAAACTCAATCGACTTTTCTCTCTCCTCTCCTAACCCACGTGAAAAAAACTCAACACAGTTGAAGGTCGCCCTTGGTGATCTGGAGCAATTCTTTTGATGGGTATCCATTTCACATTTGATGTCAGCTTATTGTTATTCTCATTTGGTGCCAATTTTTGGATGTATCCAAAGCCTACAACCCCATTTTGACCAAGAATCTCAAGGCACCATTATGTGCTACAAAATTTGAGGATTGAAACCATAAAGCATTGTTTGGACAAGGACAACACACGAGGACAGAGACACTCAGATACAAAATCTCTATATTTTCTGTACCTCATTGAAGCTGGGACACAACAATTTTGGCCAGACGGGACACAAAATTAGGCCAAGCAGGACAGGAATTTCTTTTGTCTCTGTTCTTTTATACATTAAAAAAATGTACAAAAGAAACTATTGAATCCAATCTCCAGTTTCATTGAACAAGAGACGGGAATTGAAAATATACACAAAACCCTTCTTCCAAATAGCAAAAAGACTGAAGATTCAATCTGATTTGAGGGTGTTATTATCAGTGGCAGAGCTTGACAAAAATATAGGGGGGGGGGCCAAAAAAAACATGAAATTATATGATAACAATTAAATTAAAACTAACTGCATATCACATATATTAACTTTAAAGTAAATCACTAACACAACAAAATAATTTTTAAAAAATAGGACTGTAAACACCGAATAGTATTTCTCTTTCAATAACTTGAACTCATCAACAATTGAATCAGAGAACTAAAGCTTTTACCAATTTCACTTCCAACGTAAATAACTATTATTTACAAGAAATTATATTATATTTTATTTCCCAACCTTGCCTTTATTATTTTTATTATTGAAAATATAGTTCCATAATAACACTAAAACCGGAAAGAGTTATGCTAAGGCGAATCAATAAGCGGTTGCAGTATTGAAGCTATATTTTCCACTTCTTGTAATCAGCCTTTCTCTTACAAAAAATCGCTCATGTTCAAGAGCACACTTTTACAAGAATTGCAGGCTAAAAAATCCCTCACATTCACATATCTGGAAATAAACGCAGCTGCACCAAATAAATCTAACAAAGATGCTGCTGACAATGCTTCCTAAAATTCACAAGACCAACAAATTTACAAATACAGGTAGTCAGAGTCATTCAGCGGTATACGAAAGGCCAAAATACAAAATTGAGGTGCAGGTCATCAGACTTTTACTATGAAGTAACAAATATGATAAGTTTGAGAGATTTTTTATTTTATATGAATAAGAGATCAACAAAGCAAAGAGCAAGGAGGCCAGAAACAATAGTTCAAGGTACATCCAACATGACCAAACCACAAAACACAAAGCTGCAAACAGGACAGTAGCAGCACAAAAGAAAACAAAAAACAGCAAACACCAATGCAAGTTCTCAAAGGACAAACCAAAACTAGAAAATAGCAAAACAAAACTTACAGAAATTATAATTCGAGAGAGGGAGGGGGGCTTGGTGGGGGACAAGACAAACTTGAGATTGAGATTGAGCTTGAATGAAAAAACTTGCTTGAGTGGCACTAAAGAGAAGACAGAGAGCAGAAGTGTGAGAGAGGGAGGGAGAGAGAAGAGACAAACTTGAGATTGAGATTGAGCTTGAGCTTGAATGAAAAAACTTGCTTCAATGGTGCTATAGAGAAGACAAAGAAGTGTGAGGTGGAGAGAAGATGACAATTATGTTATAATTTGATGAAAGTAGAAGGGAAAAGATGGAATATGAAATGTTTAAAGGGGTATTCTTGGAAAAAAAAAGAATTTAAATGTGTCCCAGAGACATGTCTCCATTGTCCCTCCTTTTTAGAGGGATAGAAATTAATTTAAAAATTGTCTTGAGATGAAGACAATTTTGGGGTTTTTGTGTCTGTCCCCTTCTCCAAACACATTTCTGCCCCTAGTGTCTCCGTGTTTTCTACTCTTAATATATTTACCTAACACTGCCTAACGTACCAATGATCAAGTGTATATCACCAGCCTTGCAGCATTTACAATCCAACATTCTGACAGCAAAATGGTTTAATCCTTAGATGACTGATAGCCAGTAACTCACTGCATATAACTTCTATAGCAAAATTCCACACCAAAACAGCACATACAAACCCAACAGACCCATTTCATAGGAACACCCAGTAGCCAAATAACACCAACACAATAGATCATACAGAAGCAACATTTTTTCCCCCGATAAGTAAGTAAGGCAGGCAGCAGCTCCCCAAAAGAAAAGTGGAGCCAAGAACATCAGACATAAAAAAAATCCACTAAGAAAGACAGTAATAAGTTCCAAGAACAAACAATCATCTGTAGAGCAAACACATGCCTACACCCCTTGTAAGACCACATTTCAAGAATGTGTGCTACAAAATCACCCAGCTGACCACCCAAAAAATCACACGACGTCACCACACTAGAACCCCAAATGGATTATGTGAAAAGTGTCAAAGGACTACCCACCATCGCATAGCTATGACCACCAATGCCAAGCATAGAGAAATATTCAAAGTAATATCACCATATCCATATTCAAAATCAACATCTTTAGTAGTTCCTCCCCCAATAGTCTGTAGAAACCATGTACTAAGCAAGGCTATAGGAAAAACGCACAATTTCATATTTCAACACCAAGCACCCACCAAGTGACCAACTTAAGCGTCTGAAACAGGACAACCACACTGACAAACTAACTCAAACCCCACATATGAGGATAAGCACAACAAACCGTCCAAAGGTTAGTTCCAACATCAAAATCCTTTGAAAAACTAACAAGACTCATACCCGAGTAACCAATATAGAATACCAAAAATACTGGTTATGGACCTCATCATGAAGCAATCACTAAGAGCAACGCCCTACACTTACTTGATTTTCTTTTATCACTAGTGAATATAAACTCTAATTTATGAAACTCATTGTAACATACAATGACAATAATTCTAATACTTTCTTGAAGGCTGCAGGGAGAGAGTGGGTTTAGTTGCTGTCCACGTGGGATTTCCATGTCATTTGTGAAACAGCATTTTCAACAGATTTAATCAGCATTTTCCTTAATTTAATCATAAACAGATTGAAAGAAGCTAATTAAAATAATTGATGAAAAAGCTAAAGAAGCTATAATAACATGATGAAAACAATTGAAGAACAGATGGAAGTCTCAAATTACCTTTTATTATGTGTAATAGCTCATCTCCTATACGGCTTTAATTGATAATTTTTAAACTCTGAGCCAAATGTTATGGATTCTTCATCAAGCTTCTTCTTCAATCTCCTCCAAGTTCTCAACATATCAGACTGTATTAGGCCTCTGTAAAGGGTCTCAAAAGTAACTTTCTGAGGAAGAAACCCATCCTCTATCATCTTAACAAAAAAATGGCATGCCTCTCTCCAACGCTGTTTCTCACACAGCCCATGTATCAAAACCGTATACAAATCCAAATCCGGTCCTGCCCCTGCCTCCTTCATATCATTCCATATTTCTTCGACAACCCCAACTTTATTCAATTTCAGAAACATCCCAATCAAAATGCCATAAGTGTGCGATGTCGGCAAGCACAAGCCATCGCCCTTCATCTTCTTAAACAACTTCAAGGCACTATCCGCATCCTTTCTCCCTCTATACTCCTTAAAGAAGCAATTGTAGGTTGCAGCACACGGGCTCACGCCATTCCCCACCATCTCATCAAGCAGAGCTTCGGCATCTTCAAGCCACCCGCACGAACAAAGACACTTAACAACCGAGGTGTACGTCACCACCGTCGGACAGATTCCTTTCTCCTTCATCAACCTCAGTTTATCAAGGGACAGCTGTGGCTTATGCGCCCTGCTGTACACATGAAGCACTGTCGAGAAACTCGTCACATCCGGCTCGATCCCTCTGCCGCGCATTTCATCAAACACCTCCTCTGCGTTCCTTATGGTCCTCTCGAACCTCTCCTCCGGGTGAAGACTCGCCCTCCTACAAATCCCATGCAACAACACGTTATAAGTAACAACATTAGGCTCAATCCCTCGCTCCACCATCTCGCTCAACAGCGCCTGAGCCGTTTTAATTCTCCCCAGTTTACACCAACCGTAAATCAAAACCGTGTATGTCTTCACATCGGGCCTAAACCTGTGCATATTTCTATTGAAGACTTCCGTGGCCACCTTCACGTAACCGTACTTACAGAGTGTGTCGAGGAGGACGCGGAAATCGTCGGCGCTGACCTTGTTCTGGGCGAAGGCGTCGATGTCGTCGAAGGCCCGAACCGCCTGGCGGGTGAGGCCGGCGGAGACGAGGCGGCGGATGAGGATCAAGAAGGTGGCGGGGGTGGGGGTGAGGCTGCGCTGGTCCATCTCGACGATGAGCTGCCAGGCGACGTCGAACTGGCGGACGAGGCCCATGACGTCGACGAGGAGGTTGTAGGAGGAGGTTGACAGGGGAGGGGTGGGGAGGGACTTGGAGTAGTTGAAGAGGGAGAGGGCGATCTTGGAGTGGTGCCTGAGGCGGAGGAGGGTCTGGGAGAGGAGGTGAGGGGTGAGGGTGATGCCGTGGAGCTGGAGGGAGGATTCTGTGGCGTGGAAAGGGTTGTGGTGTTGGAGGAGGATCTTGGAGAGGGAGTCGGCGTCGTTTGAGGGCTGGAGGGTGGGGATTGCGGCTGCGTCGTCGTCGTCGATGTCGTTTTGGTCTGGGTGTGGGCCGGGAGTAGAAGAATAGCTGGGAGAGACGGCGGGGGAGAATCGCCGAGAGAGCTGAGCTGCTGCTGTTGCTTTGCGCAGTGCCATTTGGTTTTTCTTCCACGAATGTGAAACTCAAATCAATCGTGTTGTTCGTTTGATCTACTTGGCGCTGTGTTAACAAAACTCTATTGGCTAAACAAGGATGATGTATCCTTTCCCATCTACACATTTTGATGCGGCTCAAACTTTTAAAGCTAGATATTTTCCCCTACAACAATTTCTGAGCGGCATACATGTTGCACTATGGGTCCTAAAAAATGGGGCTGTTGGAAAATTGGCACAAGAACAAATGTATGCATTTGGGTGGAGCACCATCTAACCCAACTCCCAACGGAGACAAAGACCATACTCCCTTAGCTTCCTCACATCTAAAAATAGCATGTCCCATATCCTTATAGACCTCCATTGCATCGCTGGACATCCCCTCTGAATGTATTATAAAAATTATTTTTGATGTTGCGTCTGCTGGTAATTTGTGTTGGGGGTGTTGGAACTGTGTTTAGAGATGGGACAATATTGGAGGTTCTACCTACTGGTTCTTTGAATTTTCATGCAGGCCATGTGTGTGATATTCACGCAATTGGAGTTAGAGTGGCAATGGATTTAGCACTTGATCTTTTTATTAAGTGCTTGGTGATGTGACGATTCCATAAATTATCACAAAGAGGCAAAAGACTAGTTCTTTCACAAAATTCTCATAACATGTTAATCATAAAAACACACCGCTTTTATAAACAAATAAAAAGGAAACCTTTAAAATAAACTAAACATCATAAATTAATAAAATAAAATTCTTTACATAAGATACAAATTAATAATCAAAATACAAAAAACACTTTGCTTGTAGTTCACTAGAGCACTCTACTGATTGACATAACATAAACTATCTTAAACAATTGAAATAAAGTTAAAGAACACTCCACGACAACGTGAAGCCCACCAAGGATCCAATTTGCTAGAGACTACTGAACGAGTGACATATCTTCCTCGACGTTATTTGAAAAATGGTTGAAGAGGGGTAAGTCATTTCTCAGGGAATGACAAACCCCACGACGACATGGGGATAGTCTGAAAACATGATATGCAGATGCAATACATAGTATAATATCAAGCATGAAAACATTTATATAATTACAATACATAGTATGTAAAAGCATTTGAAACTTAATTAAGTTCGGAGCTCTCTAGATAGACAATCCAAACATTATAGTTTAACTATTCCTGAAATGCCCGGGCATCATTGTCTTACTCTAATCTATATGATATGATACATTAAACGTGATACATGATACATGACACCAGGACTCACGGGGTTGCCTGTGTTTGGGTTTTATGATCTTGTCCTAAATTTACATGAGTTCTACTCTACATTATGATCGTACAAGATATACAAATGTCAATATAGATTGTCCATAATTTACAGTTCTATCCTCCTAGAGATATAGCTCCCTTAAAAACATTTCTGAAAACGACATAAACATTATAAGATAATCATCTTAACTTGATAGCATAACATAACATATTGATAATTATTCAAGCACATGCAACATGACATATTTAATGTAACAAAGATATATGATCTCATGTATTTCTAAAAGTTTTTTGACTTTCTAAATAATCTTCATAAATATCTACTTTCACAAATAAAAGAAGTTTTTAAATAAATCATTATTTTCATAAATAAGAAAATTCCTAATTTCATAAATAATAAAACAAGTTTCGCCTCCTAGGATTTCATAGAACATGCATAAAATAAATAACTTCTAAAATAATTACATGGTCTGAAAATAGACCGTGATGAAAGTCACTTACCTGAAAATAGTAATTGGAACGAATAGTCTCACTAAAAGTGAAACCTTTTAAGCTCTTGAGTGAATTAACGATTCTAAACATTCATGGAAATCTTCTATATAAAGAGAGAACTAGAGACCCCCTTCTATTACAATTTCCGATGGGGGACTTATGTTCCATGTCACTGCAATGCTCCCTAGGCGTTGCAGTGTGCCAGTCTTACTGTGTCGCTACAGCGTGGCTAGGGCGCTACAGCGCACAAGCTCCCCCCCCCCCCACCATTTTTCTTTCAACCTAGAAACTATGGGCACCATAGTTGAGTATGATAACTTGGATGTGATTAGGGCCTTCCTCTCTAAGAAGTCTTGCCCATCCCATTTTGGAGCTATTATTGACGCTGGCAAAAAGTTGGCTACCCCCTTTCTATATTGCTCTTTCATTTATGCAAAGCGTGAAGAAAACAACATTGTGCATCTTTTAGCAAAATTTGGCTGTAACCACGTTGATAATATTTGAATCGAGGAAGGCCCATTTTGTATAATTCTCCAAATCAATAAGGATCATGTTGATATTAGTGTTAATGAACGAAATGCACAATAGAGGAAAAAAAAATGCCATGCCTCTAGTTCATGGTAACACACATGCACCCAAGATTGTAACTAGGGTAAACAACTAGTCAGGTCAATCTTGGGTCAGGTTGGCGGGTCATACTCGACTAACTTGTCACTTAAATAGCGTCGAGTGTTGTATTCCAATTGTGCAACCCGACTAGACCTGTGACCCGCCTACTCTTATTTTATTATTTAATTACTACTATTATTATTATTATTATTATTATCATTCATTAAAAAAATATTTTCTTTTTTGACCTAAGCTCATTTGATGTATTAAAAGATAGCATATTTTTTTAATTAAAAACTGGTTTTTATTAAAAAATAAAAGTTAGATAGAAAAAACTTTTATCAAAAAAATAAAAAATAATTATCATGGGTCACCCATGGCTTAACTGACCTGACCAATTAAGGTCAGGTTGGGTGATAGGCCAGTACCCAATTCTATAAAGGAAAAATGACCAGACCTATCTTAGGCAAGTCAGATGTCTTACATGAGCATAATGACCCAACCTGATCTATGTACAACCGTAAGCGTAACATCATCACTCTTTGCATGTTGTTGAAGGAACTGGTGGAGTCCAAGCTCATCTGATTGTTACCATAATTTATTATTGAGTTTTTGTTAACAAGTATCTTTATTAAAGAATCAATTTTTTAAAAAAGTTTTTTCTTTACATTTTAATGTATTGAAAATTTCAAAAACACTTATCTTTTAAATAAAATATTTTTTATTTTAATTTCTTAATGAGTGACGCTTCTTAACTTTTTCTCATTATTATTTTGTCATTATGCAGGTGGACCCGTCATGAATCTGGCAAGTGCATTTATTTTTGCGGCAGTACTGGCAACAGCTGGAATTCCGTGAAGATTCAATGGCCTGAAATCATTATTACTAAATTATTTCCTCTTCTCTATCTTTTTTATTATGTTTGGTCCCGGGTAAAATAAATATTGAAAAAAAATATAAAAATGTCAAGCAGTAATACAATATTTTAGAACAAATAGTTTTCATCAAGATTCAATAATTCTATGTCAAGAGTTGGAGAGTCAAGTACTCTACATAAATTTCCATTTTATAGAGGCATGAACAAAATGTTCACTTTAAATTATAAATATCAATAATAATAATCTTTAATTTTTTTAAAAAAATTCTTTAGATTTCCGTTATTATAATTTGATTAATTGAATTAGGTTTTATTAAAACTCTAAACTTCAATTCTTAAAATTAAAAAATAATAGAACTTTTTTCTTGCCATGATGTTCGTTCGGCTTCATTGAACTAATCACCTTGAGCCAGCTGGAATAGTCTGTAAACACAAGATAATGATATTAAGTTTTTGAATTAAATGATATACTTCATCCCACAGTTTTAAGCACACAAACTATCCAGTGGAAGAATCGAATGCACAACTCCTTAGCTTAATACTAACAGACTGGTTGAAAATCCTATGAAATTGAATTCATTCAAGAATTGAATTGAATTCCAACACAAAGGGAAAAAGTAAATTAGGCTCAAATTAGTCTAATTTGCAAATCTCACTTCATGGATTCAAACATAAAATAGTAAAAACCAAAAGTACCACCCTTCTTCTTTCTCCTCTCTTCCCAACTCCTCACTAAGGAACCACAACCATTGTCAAAGTCACATCACCACCAACCACCACGCCAACCACCCACATCGAGTCACCACTGAAGCACAACCACTGTGCCAGCCACCCACACTACGCTAGCCACAGAAGCACAACCATTGCAAGCTTGATTCGTCAACCACCACGCCAAATCTGAAGACAAATACTAGATCCAACCTTGACGGTGACGGAGCAAAAATGCTACATGTACACCCAATTTTATACACCCATACATACACCATTAATAATGCACAAACTTTATTCTCATGAGTGTACAAACATTACAAACTTATAGATAATATTCTTAATTATACTTAATTAAGTGCACAAACATTACAGATATTAAAACACAAATTTTATGTATATAAGTATAGGGTGTATGTATGGTGTATATTTTTTGGTGTACGTCTAGCGGGTAACGGAGAATGGACGAGAGAGGGGGAGGACGTAGCAGAAGGTAAGGATAGAGAGGAATCAGAACAGGGAGGAAGAAGGGGGTAATCATGCGAAGGATTCATGCGGGTGGGAGAGAGAGCACTTGTCTTTTTTTTTTTTGCTTCGTACCAAAAATGGAGGAGAAAGCTTGTTGAGACAGATAGAGTGGAACACAAGGGAAAAGAGAGTGCTTGTTGTTGGGTGATTGTGGAGAGAGGACCTGGTGGAGTAAGGGAAAAGAGGGTATGAAAGGAAATATGTTGTTTATTAATGGGTAAAATAGTAAAATTAGTTGAATTCAATTCTTTAGTTTACCTTGTATTTCAATCATAAGAATTCTATTGAATTCACACATGAATTCAATTCTTAATGGTATTGAATTCAATTCTATGTTATTAAATGTTTTTAAACAAGAGAGATATTATTTAAACTACTAACTCTTGAGAATTAAACAATAATAGATTGATGCTTATAACTTTCACAACTAAAAGTGAGAGTTTACTAGAAAGTACAATATACTAGATTATTCTAAAAAAAAATATACTCCCTCCATTTTTTTTAGTTGTCCATTTTGAATTATGTCAAATATTAAGAAAATGATTAAAAAATTTAAGTTAAGAAAATTTAATTCTATTTTGGAATTATTTCTAATAATTTCTTTATTTGCATTTATTATCTTTTATGATATTATTCTATCTTTCTTCCACTAATTTTTTTAAATAAAGGCATATAAATAAAAAAATTAATTAATGTCGTTTAGATTAAAGAAGTGAACAAATATCTGCCGAATTTAAAATAAAAATAAAAAGTTGGACAAGTAAAAAATGGATTGGCCTAACTTGGCGCGTTCTTCATTACGATGACTAACTATTGTTCCCTCCATTTTTTTACTTGTCCACCTTTATATTTTAATATTTTTATAAATATTTATCAATTTTTTAAATTTATATCACATTGACTAGTTTTTTTTTTTACTATACCCCTATTAAATAAATAATACATGTGAAAAAAAAAGGTGTGAGTATGATTTTTTATCTTTAAAGATAATGTTAATGAAGTTATATTGAGGTTCTTGTCCCGTTAACTACATGAGTTTGCAGATAGAGCAAGAGAGTAGGACCTCACTTATACAATGNAATTCTTTAGTTTACCTTGTATTTCAATCATAAGAATTCTATTGAATTCACACATGAATTCAATTCTTAATGGTATTGAATTCAATTCTATGTTATTAAATGTTTTTAAACAAGAGAGATATTATTTAAACTACTAACTCTTGAGAATTAAACAATAATAGATTGATGCTTATAACTTTCACAACTAAAAGTGAGAGTTTACTAGAAAGTACAATATACTAGATTATTCTAAAAAAAAATATACTCCCTCCATTTTTTTTAGTTGTCCATTTTGAATTATGTCAAATATTAAGAAAATGATTAAAAAATTTAAGTTAAGAAAATTTAATTCTATTTTGGAATTATTTCTAATAATTTCTTTATTTGCATTTATTATCTTTTATGATATTATTCTATCTTTCTTCCACTAATTTTTTTAAATAAAGGCATATAAATAAAAAAATTAATTAATGTCGTTTAGATTAAAGAAGTGAACAAATATCTGCCGAATTTAAAATAAAAATAAAAAGTTGGACAAGTAAAAAATGGATTGGCCTAACTTGGCGCGTTCTTCATTACGATGACTAACTATTGTTCCCTCCATTTTTTTACTTGTCCACCTTTATATTTTAATATTTTTATAAATATTTATCAATTTTTTAAATTTATATCACATTGACTAGTTTTTTTTTTTACTATACCCCTATTAAATAAATAATACATGTGAAAAAAAAAGGTGTGAGTATGATTTTTTATCTTTAAAGATAATGTTAATGAAGTTATATTGAGGTTCTTGTCCCGTTAACTACATGAGTTTGCAGATAGAGCAAGAGAGTAGGACCTCACTTATACAATGGAAAACACACGTTGTTACTAATAAATACTCATAACATACTTGTTAAAGGATAATAAAAAAAATTTATTGAAAAAATAAAAATTTAAAATGTTTTAGAATAAAATTATTAAAAATATCAAAACATTTTATTTTAAGTGTGTTAATAATTGCTTTTAGCGAGCACTTAGGTAATTAACCTAATTTCTAAACCAGCATTTGAACTGGTCACGGAGTTGGTTTCTGGTTTGGAAGGGTCAGTCTGCTTTGTGGATAGTATAGACGAGTCTTTACCTGGCAACGTGAAGCTGCCTCGTGGATAAGGCAACATGTATATTATGAACCAAACTCCAAATTTAGTTGGGTTTTGCCTTTTAGCGAGGCTATAAATATGTAGGACCATTTCTACTTTTAGATATTATTTAGAATGAGTCTCACAATTTATAATTAAATATAAATATACACAATGGTAAGATTTATCACATTTTTATGTATCTAAGATAATTTTTAGATATATGTCTATTTAAAAATATCTCATTTTACTTTTGTTACAATTCTTTTGGGCAGTGTTTGGTAAACATCCAGGACAGAAAATACGGAGATGCAACGATAGCGGAGATGCGTCTCTTGTTTCCCTCCACCATTTTAGAGGTATAGTAGAGACGCATTCGTTGTGTCCTAAACATCTATTCTATATTTTTCTTTTTTAAATGTATAAAAATTAGTCAAAAAAATTATCTTTAAGACAAAAATAATTTTAAATTTTATGTTTTCATCTCATTTTTTAAACATGTTTCTGTCTCTATTATCTCCGTATTTTCTATCCAAAAACACTCACCAAACATTCCCTTGTGTATGTTTCCTCTCTAAAAGGAAAAGAAGGCAATCAACTAGACAGTGCAGCACTGAGCCACAAGTTTTCTAAGGCAGATTTTGTCATTACCATTTTGGAAAGGAGAAGAAGGAGAGCATTTTTTTATTCGCAAGAAAAATGTATCGTCTTCAGAAACTATGTAGTTCTTTGCGGTTCCTGCGCTCACATAACAATACATTACTACTTAGATCTTTTGCATTTTCCTCCAACTTGTCTTCCATTGCTTCCAAGGTGATTGCTTGCAAAGGTATGAGAAGAAAAGGTTTCGTTTTCCCTTTTTCTCTCTTGTTTATGAGAAATTCTTTTATCTTCTGAAAAAAAAAAAATGTGACCATGTTCGTTGACTATATCCTATTGATCATTTTTCTCTCTTCATTACTTTTTCTTTTCCAAAAATGATCAACGGTGCATAAAAGATACGAATCATGGTTGTTTTTCCTCCCCAGAGAATAAAAGAATTTCTCGTTGTTTTCTCTTATGATCATCAGCTCTCTCTTTGTCAAATGTTTCTAAACGGGATAGTGTTAGTATCTTTGTGGTCCAATAACTGTCAATATTTGAAACGGTTTTTAAAGTTTAAAAAATTCAAGAATATTCACAAAACTCTTCCTATTTATTAATCTCGTCTTTCTATTTATACTCTTATCTACTCTTCTATCTCTTTCACTACTTTCATATGAAAGTGGCATATTAAGAAGAAGAAAAAAAATTGGCATTGTCTAGATTTTAGAAAGGGATAGTTATTTGCGAATATATATATATATATATATATATATATATATATATATATTAATTAAAGGGAACAATTATGCCAGAAGAAAGTGAGTATTAATGTATTAGGTTAGTGTTCTACATCTAATGCCACTGAATTGTATGGTATATATGTAGTAATTAAAGAGCAGGTGAAAATAACTGATTAAAAGTGGATAATACCTTTTATTGGATTTTTAAGGTCATATTCATTTTTTCTTGACCAAAAAAGTTACTCATGGGTTTCATCCATTCCAAATATTCCATCTGTGATGGCATTAACCATATGAATCTGCAGCTGCAGTTGCGTGGGAAGCAGGGGGGCCATTGGTGATTGAGGATGTGGAGGTTGCTCCTCCACGAACGAAAGAAGTAAGGATCAAGATCAAATATTCCTCACTTTGCCACACTGATCTCCTCTTCTGGAAATCTAAGGTTGGCATTCCAAAAAAATTCTATGCTTCATCATCCTCGGAAGTAGTCAACTCCATTTTCACTATTTGATCTCAAGATTCAGTTAACGAGCAAAATTTTTGCATGATTTTGGAGCACATTTAATAATTGATAATTAATATCTTGAGAGCATGTATTAAATATGTTTTAAGAACATATAATAATTTCTTTCAATATTTAGTACTTATCCATATTGTGGGCTTTTGGTCCAAAACTCTAGCTCATTGGATAATGTATAACAATATTTGTTTATAAAGTTGTCAGTTAACAAGCCCTTGAATTAATTCTTTCAATAATTTTCCTTGTTAATCAATGTTTTTCAGGGTTTTCCACCAATGTTTCCACGCATATTTGGCCATGAAGCATCTGGGTAAGTTGTAATTTGAATCGAGAAATTATAAGATGACAATTACATACACTCATAAAGATATAGAGTCTATTGTAGACTAGATGCACCATGGTGGGCCTACAATGAATTTTACACATTTTTTAAATGTGATTACTCCAAAGTTATTTTAAATGGTTGTTAACGTAACATTTCTTAATTGAATCATTGCACTTTTCGTTAAATACTTACCTAAGAACGAAGTTATCGAAGAAAATATCTCTACAACTAAAGCCATTTTAACAAATTAACAAATAAATACAAATTTTGTTTATCAATAAATAGAATGTTTAGAAATCTTACCTTTTTTTAACCTAACTTAATTTTCTATTTATTTTATACATTCACTTGTCAAAATTCAATTTCATTACATTAATTTTAGTTTCACATCTTAACAAAATATATAGAAATACAAGTTAACCTGACGGTCTGACACTTCTCCAAGAAAAGTATATTGCTCTTTAACACTTGTCAAAAACTAGTTGTCCAAATTATGATTATTGTTCTTCTATTCAAAATTTGTCACGTGTGCCAACTTCGCCTGCCAAAGCTTTTTTGGACAAAGCATTCAAACATGGTAGCATGACTAATCAAAAAAATTCTTTTATTTTCTCTTGGATAAAAAGAATCATGCTCCGCATTAAGTAAATACTACCGATCACTCTTTCTATTTTTAATAATGATTAATGATATTTATTCAATGTGGAGTATGTTTCTTTTTTCTCCATGAAAAATAAAAGAATCAATCAAAATATGGTACGAGCTAGGGATGCATTGATAATTTTCGTCTATTAAGCAGGGTTGTGGAGAGTGTAGGTGATGGTGTATCAGACCTCAAGCCTGGGGATCATGTTCTTCCGGTATTCACCGGAGAGTGCGGGGAATGCCCACATTGCAAGTCCGAGGAGAGCAATATGTGTGAGTTGTTGAGAATAAATCCAGCAAGAGATGTAATGATAAGTGATGGCAAGTCTAGGTTCTCTATTAATGGCAAGCCTATAAGTCACTTTCTTGGCACATCCACCTTTAGCCAATACACTGTTGTTCACTCAGGCTGCGTTCTGAAGATCGATCCCACTGCTCCTCTAGACAAAGCTTGCATCCTTGGTTGTGGCATCTCAACAGGTTTCATGATTTCCTTCGCCACTTAGATGTTCAACCATTAATATATTTATGAAAGAATAGCAGTCACTCACATTAATCTTCTAAAAAATTGTCACTGGACTAGCCGTTCAATAATTAAAAATGTCACTTATTATTCATTCTTATAGTCCTCCAAAAGGACGAAGACTAATGTGATGACATTTTTGTAATTATGAGACTAACCTGGTGACAAAATTTATTGGAAGACAAATGTAGTAACCGTTGTATTTTTAGAGAATCAATACAACATTTTACTATATTTTTGAATAATGGAATCTAAAGTAGTCATTTTTTTTAAAAAAATTTAAGACAACAAATTTTAAATTCAAGGATTGGGAGCAATCCAAAAGTATAGCAATCATCACATTAATCTGCCAAAATGGCTAAAGTTGTGACATTTTAATAAAAGAAATGTTATATCCTCTTACAAATCCACCTATTATTCTAAACACTAAATGAAGTAATTTTCCATTATTTTAAAAAATTTTAAGACAATATTTGCATTTACTTTTTACTCTTTTTTAGTGTGTAGGAGAATTTGTAAGTTGATTTGATGAATGATATAACATTTTTCTTCTAGTAATTAAGGAACTAATACGATGACAAAAACTTTTGAAGGAGCAATGTGATGATCGCCATCCATTTCTAAATAATAGATTTTGTATCTTAACTCATTTGTTTATCTATGACAACAACTTTTAAATTCCAGGATTAGGAGCAATTTTTAATGTTGCGAAACCAAGAAAGGGTGCTTCAATAGCAATCTTTGGGCTAGGAGCTGTTGGGCTGGCTGTAAATATCAATTTAACTTATTTAAGTTTTTGGTTTTTTTGAAGCTTCATTTCCAGCTAATCTCAGTTATAGTAATACTTCCCATGGTTATATGATCAGGCAGCTGAAGGTGCAAGAATTGCTGGGGCATCTAGGATTATTGGGGTTGACAAAAATCCCAACAAACTTGAGCATGGTAACAATTGCGAGCTTTTTTTTTGCTTCCCCATATTGTCATATTCCCTTCATTAAATGTCCTTTCTTTTTCTTGTCTCTCAATACCAGCCAAGAAATTTGGAGTAACTGACTTGGTAAATCCAGAAGAACATGAAAAACCAGTTCATGAGGTAGGCAACATCTTTAGACATTTTTCAAGTTTAGACCATTCACAATATTGTCTCATGCTTGCTAAAACTTTGTGGCAATCTTCAGGTCCTCAAAGAGATGACAAATGGTGGAGTTGATAGGAGTATAGAATGCACCGGAAACATTAATGCCTTAATGTCTGCTTTCGAAGCCGTTCATGACGTATGGTTTCCAATAAACCAGTTATAATGATTACATTGTGTGGCATTTGGTTCTTGTACTAGGATGGAAATGGCGGAGACAATGGGACGGTAGAGACATATCTCTATGTTCCTCTGTTTTAAAGGAACAAATTAAAATTAGCTTAAAAATTGTCTTGAAACAAACACGAGTTTTTTTGGTCTTTGTCTCGACATCTGTCTCATATCATGGGTGACCAAATGCTACCTTTGGAAACAAATTATGCTCCTTGCTAATTGCCTCATTCAAAATTTGAACTATGCAGGGATGGGGCGTGGCTGTCCTTGTTGGAGTACCGAGTACCGATGCAGTTTTCAAGACTAGTCCCTATAATTTCCTTGATGAAAAGAAAATTGCAGGTACTACCTTTGGGAACTACAAGCCGAAGACAGGGCTTCCAACAGTGGTTGATATGTTCATGAACAATGTAAGTTCAACCTTCCCCTCTCTCTCTCTCTCTCTCTCTGTCTTGAAATTGAAATTCCATTAGGCAATGGAATTATACTGTTTTTTTCTTGCAGAAATTGGAGCTGGACAAGTTTATTACTCATAGAGTTCATCTCTCTGAAATCAATAAAGCCTTTGATTACATGATCAAGGGACAAGGTATTAGGACCGTCATAGACATGGAAAACTAGATTATTATTTTCTTTTTCACGTGAAAAGGAACTCTAGAGTTTAATTTATATATTTTATTTGATATACGATGTGTGCAATTCGATGGAATCATGTTCGTCCCTAGTTGATTGAGATGAGTATCGGTTAATGTTTTTTTCACAAAATATCATGTATCAGGTGGCAATTAAAAAGCAGTTTTATGGTAAGAAAATAATTTCTGAAAATGTCATGAAGTGGTATATGATCAATGGGAGAACACCGTTCCACTCAAAACACATTCTAATTTTATTGATTTTAGTCTTTTGGTGTGACTCCTCTGCGAAAAATTTTCTGTATTTTTCAGCATTTTCCATTAAAAAGTTCAAATAGCAAGGTCCGACTAAGTTTGGGAAAGTCAATTCGTAGAAATGACTAAATCTTTGATCATGATCCTCTGTGATTTTTCTAAAGCTACAGATCATCTCTTTAATGTAATATTTTCTAGGCAAAATGATCAACTTCATATGCTCTATCAATTTATTTTCCCAAACCCCCTTTTTTTATATCAATTTGGTTTTGTGGTTTCAAATTATTATCAATCTACTCATTTATCCTTCTTGTATCAATTTAATCAATTATGTTTTAAGTTTCTATCAAATTAGTTTTATATGTCAATCATAATGCTGATGTCACGTGACAAACAAAACTAATAAGTAATTTAAAATATAATTGATCAAAGACCAAATTAATTGTAGTTAGACACTAAAAGACTATATTAAAAAAAAGTTTAGAAAACTAAGTTGAAAAATTGGATAAAGATGAGACCTAAAAGTCTATTTAACCTATTTTCTATTTTCTATGATAATGTATATGGTGAATAACGGCTAAGTAGAAGTACTTGCTTTTTAGCTGCACCGATTCCAAATAAACAACTGCCTTTATCTAGTTTTTCTAATTATTCAAAAATCTGGCTAAACTAATTTTTAAATTACTTTTGAACGAAACACTTGATTTACAAAATAGTTTTGTTTTTATATGTTAGCTAGTTCTATCTTACACACCGATAACTTGAGATTTTTCAAGTTCGTAAACACCCGCTCTCCCAAATAAGTTTGGGTCTAGTGACAACGGAGAGAGCCCTCACAATTAAGTGTGTGCAGCATTAATGAGTTAATCATCATTATAAAATTGGGAAACATATATATACTTGGTTAAAATTAAAGTTTTTATTAATAGGAGATAAAGTGTATGTAATCTTTTATTAAATTTAAGAAGATCACAAGACAATTAATATTATGAATTCAAATAATAAAAAATCAAAAGATAAAGTCTTTATTAAGATGCAATATATAGGGCTGCCACCACCCATTAAAAAAAATAAAAAATTAAAAAAAGAAAAAGTAAAATTCTAAACTAGTTGGCAACCGCTTGGAAAGAAGGATTGAGAGGAAGAAGTAAAGAAGGGAAGTTTCAAAGTTTGACAAGAGCCATGCAGAGGCGTTGTTGAACCCGGAAGGACCATACTTGAACGACGTCGTTTAGTTTGAGTTGGTTAGCGAGGGCGACTTTATTCCAAGGGGACCTGAGGACGTAGGAGGATGAAGTAAGGCCAATGTGCCACTTAGCCAAAGCGACGGTGGTGAGTTCAAGGGAGGGTTGGATTAGTGTCACTCGCATTGCACCTTCCTTGTCCAAAGCACGCGCTTCCCCCTCTCGCAAGAAACCCCCACTCCTGATCTTCTTCAGAGGGATCGACAGCCTGTTCTGCTGCTTGTTCAAATCTGACGCGTATAGAGACTTCTCGATGATCGGAGTGATCTCCCCGCCGCCCATTGCACCTATCTTGCTCCTGAAACGCGGCGGCAGATCCCTTAGTGGCGTTGTGTTCTCATCCGCACGTCTCCCCCTCCTTTTCTTCTTCTTCACCGCAATCGCCTCCTTCTTCTTCTTCTTCTTACTTGAGGACGGAGCTTCCTCCTCCACGGCGTAGCTAATTGGACCCATGGCGCAGGCTAGTTCTGCTAATTCTTGCAGGCTATCCATTGATCACTCCCAAGTTGCTAGCTGTATGCTTTCTTTTGTTAACTACCAATTGGGAACCAAAACCGTGGGACTTATTTATAGTAGAAATTCGCGAGGAATACGGGCTAGCGATAATAGTGTCCAAATTCAGCAAGTGGAAGAAACGACTACTCGTTCTACTATTAATCTTGATTTGTTTAGGATTTAGATTTAGATTTAGATTTAGATATAGATAGGATAAGAATCCGTTTCTATCAAGTTTTTTCATATATCATTCTGTTAAAATATATCTTTCTGAAAGATTTTTTTTTTCTCTTTTTTCTTTTAACTTTTACAAACTATCAAATTTCGAATAAACCAAATACTATTCAATTTATCCTAACCGTTAAATATTATTAAATAAATTATCATCTCTATAAGCACAAGTGTGCAGTAGATATTAATTATTCATATAGGTATTTATTTTTATTCTTCTTTAAATTAAATGTTGGAAAGGAATATATATATATATATATATATATATATATATATATTTGAATTAGATAAGATAGGAATCCATTGTATCAAGAGTTAATTTATCTATCAATATCCATTAAAATATCTAAAGCCAACAACACATTGAATGATGTCAACACAAAAAACGTACTTTTTCTTTGTTTCAAAACAAAAACTCCCCATTACAACATGTTAAAACATATCTGATATCACAATCATCACACTTTCGTTCAAATTCTTTTTTACGCCTTTTTTTAAATCTCTCAAATTTTGTTCAATGTTCAATTTTTTTATGTATAAAAATAGTTCACAGACATAATATGACCCAAAGAAAAGTGAGGAATGCTCCCATTGAATTACTAGTAGGATAAGAACTTATGGATGGTTTGGAAAAATAAGGAAAAGGAATTTGAGGAAAAAAAAAGAAAGACTGAACGTGATTGTGATGAGGAAGTAAGGAAAAAATAATTTTTAATTTTTTTATATAAAAATTCGAGTAATCAGGCTGTAAAGTTAGATATGTGGGTTCAATTTTAAAACCTGATACCCAATCCGATTAAGATCAAATTCATCAAAAGTACTTACCCAAATAAATTCGATGACCTGACCCAACCCAAAAATACTAGTTTGGGTTGGCTTGGATTGGTCGGGTCATTAGGTTGACTCGGACCCATGTACACCCCTAATAATAACAATGATCTCTCTTAATGATAATAGAATTAGACGTCATTTGTTATTGAAGTATTTTTTAATTATTTTCTTTTATCCAAATCACCAATATCTTAAGTCTATTAGACTCCACCTAATCTAGCTCGAGTCGAGTTGACCCATTACGAGAGTAAATCTCTCCTCGTGCTATTTTTTTTCATTTACAAGACTCGAACTTAAGGCATTGCTAAAGGGAAATAAATGTCGAACTATTTAAACCAACCAACGTTAATTTTTTTAATTATATCCCTCACATTTTAACATCCAGCATACTTCATAAACGAATATGATGACTTTGGAATATATATATATATATATATATATATATATATATATATAATATTTAATTTATGATAATAGGCCTTTACATACTACCACATGAGACTATTTGTCAATGTGACAACCTCTCAATGAAGCACTACTTTACAAACCCAATTCATTTCTCTAATCCATTTCCACTTCCTCTAATTCTCCTCCTAAAATCCAATTTTTTTTAAATCTTCTTCTCAATCTCTTCATTCCCTTTCCCCATCCCCTTCTCAATCTCATCATCCGATTTCCTAAGCCACTTCTCGCATTCTGCCATTGCTCACTTGCGTTGTTGCACTGCCGTTGTTGGAGCTTCACTTCGTTGCCGCCATTTAGGCTCCTACATGTTACCACCAATCGAGATTTTCTTTGATGTTGTTGGAATGGAGGTTGTGCAGCCTCGAGTTCCTTCACGTTGCCATCGCTCGATGTATGTCATGTTGCCATCGACATGGAGGTAGTGTAGTGTGAGGGAGTAATGTTTGATCTCCACCACACCATGCTGCCACGCATCAATCAAAAACCCTACCACGGATCTTGATTCACCACCACCATATATAGTCCCTTCGCTTGGTCAAAGTTGCTCCCATTAGGTTTGCCTCATGCTTCTGTTCGAGATCTCCTCTTCAATGTCTGTAACAACGCTCAATTGTCACTGCTTAGACATGTCCCCATCCACCATGGTCTCAAGCGTTCCACTCACCACGTCCTCCACCTTTTGAGCTTCTAAGATGAAGAAATGATGTGACCATGTCCAAGTTGAACAAAATTGGCTCTGAAGTTTATTAGAAGTTGAACAAATTATTAGGCAAAACTTTAATTTTTCTTTGATAACTATTGTGACTTCTTTCATTAGTAAAACGACTCATAACAATAAGAGAAGTATACCAAAAGTGGTATCTAAAACCCATCGAGGATTGTGCCATTGGTTTCAAAAATTGGGTTTGCTTTTGGATAGTATCTAAGATAACAGGTGTCCTATGCACAATTTAAAAGTGATTTCATGTGAACAAAAAGTAGAGTGTTTTCTCAATTTTATATGGCAACGAAACTTTACTTCAACCATTTATATTGACACAATGACATTGATTGCATTACCAATCACTTTGCGGAAGTCACCACTACCGATATGCAAAAACAATTATTATTATTATCATTATTATTTATTTTTACAACCTTGAGGACTGGGTTGGTGCATGGAGTTAGTAACGTTATGAGTGAACAATTATAGGATTGATAATAGGAAATAAAAATATTTTAGAGAGTCATTGTGAAAGTGACATATGTCATAATGGAAAGTTGTAAAATTTATTTACTTTTCCATGAATGTACCTCTTTGAATTAATGAAATAAGATGAAAAAAAAAATTGGTAGCATGTAGCTTAGCAGTTAGCATAGCTTTGCTTAATTTCACGTAACAGTTTACGATAAACCAGCCCCATTTTGGAAATTTGAAAGCGTAGAAGTCAGGTGTGTTACTGGTTAAAAATTAAAATGGCAAGGACAATAATAGCTGTCCCAACTTTTGAAGCCTTTTACCATGTGCCAGACAAGAATGAAGATTGGCATATAGGCATATACAGACATTTATAATCGGTCACTAATAGAGTCACTTGTTACCATTTTCTTACAATAGAAGTATTAAAGTGAAAATATTTAATTTTGGGTTAAAAGAATAGAAAATAAGATTTGTATTCATTTGATGTGCGATACATTATTATGTTGACTCACACTATATCTATTATTAGATAAAATTTTATTAGAAGTGTAAGTTTTATTAAAATCTCATCTAATAATAAATAAAGTGTAAATTAATAAAATATTTCATATTAAATAAGTTGATATAACACATCTATCTCTAAAAGAATAGAAGATGAAATATCCATCCAGGATCCCCATACCTATTCACAATTATCTCCTCAAATGGTGTAAGCATATGGGACTATTTTCAATAACAATTAGCATCTCTTTCGGGGAAAAGAGAACATGATTCTCATTTTGTAGACCGTGCCACTATTACTGGATTTTGCTTCATAATAATAATTTTGGCCATAGCTACCTGTTTTAGAATCCTGCAGTTTAAGTAGTTGTTAAAAGAGGAACAAGGAGATACAAGTCCAAATCTACCGTAAATATTTCATAGAAAAGGGACTCCCTTTCAAATAATTAACAGCGCCAAAAATAAGATGGGTCATTAAATATTCTACCTTCTAAGAAGGAATTTAATCATTCCATGTAAAGTTTGTCAAATTAGCGAGTTTACTTAAACTCTTAAACTCATTTGGCATAGGTATATAAATTTAAATCGTAAATTTGATTTCTAAACTTGAAAGAGTTGACTTATTTAAAAATAATAATAATAATAATAAAATATTTATAATACATTAATATAATATAATAGATTTATAATATCTTCAACATCATAATGAAAAAAACACAAGTTGTTTTACAATTATGTTCTTAGCCTATAGGCATATTGTATCATATTAACAAAATTTTAGTAATACAAGTTATAAGTTATATTTCTTTGATTATTGTCTTTGCTGGTTCGTCTAGCTCCCAATGTTGGCTTCAATGTTGACATTGCTAGTGCTGCTCAATTCTCGATGTTACTTTTATTGGTTGTCTCGGGCTCAATTGTTGTTATTTGTCACAAGCAGCTTAAAACTAGATGAGTTTTAACTCAATGGAGGATTTAGATTTAGAATAAAATACTATAATATTTGTATTATATCTATGACCGATTTATACTTAATTTAGTTTGATTTTATCATTATTTTATGATTATGTTCTTATCCTATTTATAGTCATATCTCATTGTAATATTACAGTAACAACATTTTAATAATACAGCTTATATTTCTATGATTATTGTCTCTACTCTTATTATTGTTTTTCCTACCCCCATCATGATATCTCACAGTTACATCTTCCATTTAGAAATACTAATAAAAAGTGTTCTTGTGAAATATTATGTTTTAAGCTTAGGAGACTAAATTTTGATTAAAATAGTAAACTCTAAGTTTACTCTGAGTTTATCCACGCTCACCCGAGTTTATTCTTGTTTGAGTTTTTAAACTAGTTAACTCAATTTTGAGACCTAAATTTATGAACTCATAAAAAATTAAGAGTTAACTTCAGAGTTTAATAATCATATTTTCATCTCAAATTTTTGTATGACTATGATCATGTGTAATTTCTCATTAGTGATCCAAAATGTATGATTTAGACAAAATTTATGACATAAGAAAATTAATGTTGACAGATATAAGATTAGGTCATGTGAAAATTTCATAAATTCTTTTATAAATTTAATAAATATAATTCAAACGCATTATATTTAGCATATTCACAGCGAAGTTAATGAAATTGAAAAAATTAACTAATCGTATTTTCAATAAAACTAAAGAAATATACTTTTAAACGAGCTTTTAATGATGTTGACCAAATACAAAGTACATGATTAGTTTTGACTCTTAATTATAAAGACAATCTTGGGTATAGTGAGAAAAATGTTTTTCGCTAGGGTGATTTCATTAATTTAATTTTAACGATTAAATGTTTAATATGCGAAAGTAAAATTAGCCATTACTTTAATTGGAGTCAATTTTTCTCTTATATTTGTAAACAAGATAAGACTTAAATAAGTTTTTATAAATGACTGACTTTCTCTTTCACTTCTTTATTATGCATATTTAAATATTTGATTAAATGACAATATAAAAAAACTTTACATTGTCAGTGTATAACATTTAAACTCTAAAAAGAGTTACATCTAAAATTCAATAGTTATTTGTATAAATTTCTTTAGAATAATATGTATATTATTTTGCAACTTTACGTGTATAAAAGAATTTTTTAATGGTATGATTTACAATTGTCTTCTTAAGATTTTAATAAAATAAATATTAGTTTTATTTTAGTATTTCTTGAAGACATCAATGACCAAGTAAAGTTAAGAGAAATATTGATGTTATATTTACACTACTAAAAAGAAGAAGAAAAAAAAATCAAATACTGACCAAATAACCGACGAATTTTCTCCGTCGATAATTTTGATGAATTTGGAGAGGCACATGTCGATAACTTGTTTGGGGATTATTTAGCCAATAACCACCAACTTATTTTATGGACGTTACCATATCTGTCCCATAATCTTCGTGCCATTTTGCACCAAATGACCTATCAATAGATTAATCCGTAGTGTGTGTCTATATATATATATATATATATATATA